>JAEOAE010002418.1:0-44391 GCA_036365155.1 Meriones psammophilus | reverse complement strand
AAAAATCCAGAACATTTATGAACCCCTTCCAACAAAAGGACTCCAGAGCACTTGAAAACCCACTTCCAAAAAATTACTCCAGTTCACTTAATAACCAACTTCCAACAAAAAGACTCCAGAGCACTTAAAAACCTGCTTGCAAAAAAATGACCTCGGAGCACTTATAAACCCGCTTCTGAATAAATGACTCCAGAGCAAGTAAAAACCCACTTCAAAGAAATGACTCCAGAGCTCTTAAAAACCCACGTCCAACGAAATGTCTACACAGTATATAATAACTCACTTTAAACAAAATGACCTCAGAGCACACAAAAATCTGCTTCCAATGAAATGACTCCAGAGCACTCAAAAACCCACTTCCAAAGAAATGACTCCAGTTCACTTTATAAAACGATTCCAACGAAAAGACTCCCGAGCACTCAAAAACCGCTCCAAATCGAAATGACTCCAGAGCACTAAAAACCCGATTCCAAATAAATGACTCCAGAGAAATTAAAAAACCAACTTCCAAGGAAATTACTCCAGAGCACTTAAAACCTAAGCGCTAACGAAAATATCTATACAATATAATAACATGCTTTAAAACGAAATGACCTCAGAGCACACAAAAATCTGATTTCATTGAAATGACTCAGAGCACTTAAAACCCACTTCCAAAGAAATGACTCCAGTTAACTTTACAAACCCGCTTCAACGAAATGACTGCAGAGCACTTAAAAACCTGCTTCCAGTGAAATTCTGAGCTGTATGTAAAACCGCTTGAACGAAATGACTCCAGAGCACTTAAAAACCCGCTTAACGTTATGACTCCAGAGCACTTAAAAACCCGCTTCCAATGAAATGTCTGAGAAGAATATAAAACCTGCTTCCAACGAAATGAATACAGAGCACTTATAAACCTGCTTCCAAAAAATGACTCCAGAGCACTTAAAAACCCGCTCCAACGAAATGATTCCAGAGCACCTAAAAACCCACTTCCAGTGAAATGTCTGAGAAGTATTTAGAAACCCACTTGCAACGAAATGAGTCCAGAGCACTTAAAAACCCGATTCCAATGAACAACTCCAGAACACTTATGATCTGCTTCCAACAAAATGACTGCAGAGCACATAAAAACCATTTGCAACAAAATGACTCCAGAGCACTTGAAAACCAGCTTCTAAAGAAATCACTCCAGAGCAATTAAAAACCTGCTTCCAAGGAAATGACTCCAGAGCACTTAATAACCCGCTTCGACGAAATGACTTCTGTTCATTTAATAACATGCTTCCATCGAAAAGACTCCAGAGTACTTAAAAACGCCCTGGCAATGAAATGACTCCAGAGCACTTAAAAACCCACTTCCAACGAAATGACTCCAGAGCACTTCAAAACCCGCTTGCAAGGAAATGACTCCAGAACAATTAAAAACCTGCTTCCAAGGAAATGACTCCAGAGCACTTAAAAACCCGCTTCCAAGGAATTGACTCCAGAGCACTTAAAAACCCACTTGCAACAAGCAACTTCAGAACACTTAGGACCCGCTTACAAGGAAATGACTCCAGAGTATTTAAAAACCTTCTTCCAACATCATGACTCCAGAGAACTTAAAAACCAGCTTCCAACGAAATGACTCCAGTTCACTTTATAACCTGCTTCCAACGAAATGATTGCAGACCACTTAAAAACACACTTCCAGTGAAATTCTGAGTAGTATGTAAAAACCGCTTGGAACGAAATGACTCCAGAGCACTTGAAACCCACTTGCAACAATATAACTCCAGAGCACTTAAAAACCATCTTCCAAAGAAATGACTCCAGTTCACTTAATAACCCGATTCCAACAACAAGACTCCAGAGCACTTAAAAACCCGCTTTTGCAACAAAATGACTCCAGAGCACTTAAAAACACTTCTGAATAAATGACACCAGAGCAATCAAAAACCCGCTTCCAAGGAAATGACTACAGAGCACTTAAAAACCTGCTTCCGAATAAATGACACCAGAGCAATTAAAAACCCGCTTCCAAAGAAATGAGTCCAGTTCACTTTATAATCTGCTTCCAACAAAATGATTGCAGAGCACTTAAAAACCCGCTTCCAGTGAAATGTCTGAGAAGTATGTAAAAACCTGCTTGGAACGAAATTACTCCAGAGAGCACTTAAAAACCCGATTCTAACGAAAAATCCACAACACTTATGACCCGCTTCAAACAAAAGGACTCCAGAGCACTTAAAAACCCACTTCAAAAAATTACTCCAGTTCACTTAATAACCCACTTCCAACAAAAAAGACTCCAGAGCACTTAAAAACCCGCTTGCAAAAAAATGACCCCATAGCACTTATTAACCCGCTCCGAATAAATGACTCCAGAGCAAATAAAACCCACTTCAAAGAAATGACTCCAGACCTCTTAAATACCCAATCCAACGAAATGTCTACACAGTACATAATAACTCACTTTAAACGAAATGACCTCAGAGCACACAAAAATCTGCTTCCAATGAAATGACTCCAGAGCACTCAAAACCCACTTCCAATGAAATGACTCCAGTTCACTTAATAAAACGCCTAAACGAAAAAAGACTCCTGAGCACTCAAAAACCCGCCTAACTAAATGACTCCAGAGCACTAAAAACCCGATTCCAAATAAATGACTCCAGAGAAATTAAAAACCAACTTCCAAGGAAATGACTTCAGAGCACTTAAAACCTGCATCCAATGAAATATCTATACAATATAATAACTCGCTTTAAACGAAATGACCTCAGAGCACACAAAAATCTGCTTTCATTGAAATGACTCCAGAGCACTTAAAAACCCACTTCCAAAGAAATGACTCCAATTAACTTTATAACCCGCTTCCAATGAAATGACTGCAGTAAACTTAAAACCTGCTTCCAGTGAAATTCTGAGCTGTATGTAAAAACCGCTTGGAAAGAAATGACTCCAGAGCACTTAATAACCCGATTCCAAAGAAAAGACTCCAGAGCACGTAAAAACCCGCATGCAACAAAATAACTCCAGAGAACTTAAAAGACATGACTCCAGTTCACTTAATAACCCGATTCCAAAGAAAATCTGCAGAGCACTTAAAAAGCTGCTTGCAACAAAATGACGCCAAAGCACTTAAAAACCAGCTTGCAAGGAAATGACTCCAGAGCACTTAAAAACCTGCGTAAATTGAAATGAATCCACAGCAATTAAAAAAACGCCTCCAACGAAATGAATCTAGAGCACTTAAAAACCTGCTTCCAACGAAAGGATACCAGAACACTTAAAAACCCGATTACAACGAAATGACTCAAGAGCACTTAAAAACCCGCTTCCAACGAAATGACTCAAGAGCACTTAAAAACCCGCTTCCAACCAAAGGATACCAGAACACTTAAAAACCCGATTCCAACGAAATGACTCCAGGGCACTTAAAAACTTGCTTCCAAAGAAATGACTCCGGAGCACTTAAAAACCTGCTACCAACGAAAGGATACGAGAACACTTAAAAACCCGCTTACAACGAAATGATTCCAGAGCACTTAAAAACCCGCTTCCAGTGAAAGGACACCAGAACACTTAAAAACACGCTGCCAAAAAAATGACCTCAGAGCACATAAAAAACCATTTCCAATGAAATGAATCCAGGGTACTTACAAACCCACTTCCAAACAAACAACTCGAGAGCACTTAAAAAGCTGCTTCCATAGAAATGACTCCAGAGCACTTAAAAACCTACTTCCAACGAAAGGATACCAGAGCACTTAAAAACCTGCTTCCAACAAAATGACTCCAGAGCTCCTAAAACCTTGCTTCCTAAGAAATGACTCCAGAGCACTTACAAACCTGCTTCCAACGAAATGACTCCAGAGCACTTAAAAACCCGCTTACAATGAAAGGACACCAGAACACATAAAACCAGCTTACAACGAAATGACTCGAGCACGTAAAACCTGCTTAAATCAAATGACTCAAAGCAATTAAAAAACGCCTAACGAAAAATGACTCTAGAGCACTTAAAACCTGCTTCCAACGAAAGGATACGAGAACACTTAAAAACCCGCTTACAACGAAATGATTCCAGAGCACTTAAAAACCCGCTTCCAATGAAAGGACACCAGACCATTTAAAAACCCGCTTCCAAGAAAGGATACCAGAACACGTAAAAACCCACTTCCAACAAAATGACTCCAGAGCACTTAAAAACCTGCTTCCAACAAAAGGACACCAGAACACTTAAAAAACGGCTTCCAACGAAATGACTCAAGAGCACTTAAAAACCCGCTTCCAATGAAAGGATACCAGAACACTTAAAAACCCGCTTCCAAAAAAATGACCTCAGCACACATAAAAAACCTTTTCCAACTAAATGACTCCAGAGCACTTAAAATACCACTTCTAATGAAATGACTCCAGAGCACTCTAAAACCTGCTTCCAACGAAATGACTTCAGAGCACTTAAACACCCACTTTAAATGAAGTGATGCCACAGCAATTAAAAACACGCTTCCAACGAAATGACCTCAGAGCACATAAAAACCTGTTTCCAACTAAATGAATGCAGAACAATTAAAAACCCACTTCCAACTAAATGACTCCAGAGCACTTAAAAACCCGCTTCCAAGGAAATGACTCCAGAGCACTTAAAAACCCGCTTCCAACAAAATGACTCCAGAGCACTTAAAAACCCGCTTAAATCAAAATGCCTCCACAGCAATTAAAAAAAATGCTTCCAACGAAATGACTCTAGAGCACTGAAAAACCTGCTTCCAACAAAAGTATACCAGAACACTTAAAAACCCGCTTTAAATTCGAAATGACTCAGAGCACTTAAAACCTTGCTTCCAAAGAAATGACTCTGGAGCACTTAAAAACCTGATACCAACGAAAGGATACCAGAAGACTTAAAAACCGCTTCCAAAGAAAGGACACCAGAACACTTAAAAACACGCTGCCAAAAAAATGACCTCAGAGCACATAAAAAACAGTTTCAAACAAAATGAATCCAGGATACAAACCTGCTTCCAACGAAAGGACTCTGGAGGACTTAAAAATCCGATTCCAACGAAATGACTCCAGAGCACTTAAAACCATCTTAAAACGAAATGAATCGACAGGAATTAAAAACACCATTCCAACGGAATGACTCCAGAGCACTTAAAAACCCGCTTCCAACAAAAGGACACCAGAATACTTAAAAACCCGCTTCCAACGAAATGACCTCAAAGCACATAAACCCCGTTTCCAAAGAAATGACTCCAGAGCACTTAAAAACCTGCTACCAACGAAAGGATAAAAGAAGACTTAAAAACCCGCTTCCAAAGAAAGGACACCAAAACACTTAAAAACATGCTTCCCAAAAAATGACCTCAGAGCACGTAAAAAACCGTTTCCATTGAAATGAATCCAGGGTACTTACAAACCCGCTTCCAAACAAAAGACTCCAGAGCACTTAAAAAGCCGCTTCCAATGAAATGACTTCAGAGCACTTAAACACCTGCTTTAAACGAAGTGATGCCACAGCAATTAAAAACTCGCTTCCAACAAAATGACCTCAGAGCACATAAAAACCCGTTTCCTACGAAATGACTCCAGAGCACTTAAATACCCGCTTCCAACTAAATGACTCCAGAGCACTTAAAAACCCGCTTCCAAGGAAATGACTCCAGAGCACTTAAAAACCCGCTTTCAACAAAATGACCCCAGAGCACTTAAAAACCCGCTTACAACGAAATGACTCTAGAGCACTTAAAAACCTGCTTCCAACGAAAGGATACCAGAACACTTAAAAACCCGCTTACAAAGAAATGACTCTGGAGCACTTAAAAACCTGATACCAACGAAAGGATACCAGAAGCCTTAAAAACCCGCTTCCAAAGAAAGGACACCAGAACACTTAAAAACACGCTGCCAAAAAAATGACCTCAGAGCACATAAAAAACCCTTGCCAACGAAATGAATCCAGGGTACTTACAAACCCTCTTCCAAACAAACAACTCCAGAGCACTTAAAAAGCCGCTTCCAAAGAAATTACTCCAGAGCACTTAAAAACCTACTTCCAACGAAAGGATACCAGAGCACTTAAAAACACGCTTCAAAAGAAATGACCTCAAAGTACATAAACCCTGTTTCCAAATAAATGATTCCAGAGCACTAAAAACCTGCTTTCAATGAAATGACTCCAGAGCACTTAAAAACCAGCTTCCAACGAAAAAAATCCAGAGCACTTAAAAATCAGCTACCAACGAAATTACTCCAGAGCACTTAAAAATCTGTACCCAAGGTAATGACTCCAGAGCACTTAAAAACCCACTACCAACGAAATGACCCCAAAGCACTTAAAAACCAGCTCCCAACGAAAGGACACCAGATCACTTAAAAACGAGCTTCCAAAGAAATGACTCCAGAGCACCTAAAACCTTGCTTCCAAAGAAATGACTCCAGAGCACTTACAAACCTGCTTCCAATGAAATGACTCCAGAGCACTTAAAAACCCGCTTCCAATGAAAGGACACCAGAACATTTAAAAACCCGCTTCCAACGAAAGGATACCAGAGCACTTAAAAACCCGCTTCCAACGAAATGACCTCAAAGCACATAAACCCCGTTTCCAAAGAAATGATTCCAGAGCACTAAAAACACGCTTTCCAAAAAATGACTCCAGAGCACTTAAAAACCCTCTTCCAACGAAAATGAATCCAGAGCACTTAAAAAACCAGCTACCAACAAAATGACTCCAGAGCAGTTAAAAAAAACTGTTCCCAAGGTAAAGACACCAGAGCACTTAAAAACCCACTTCCAAAGATATGACCCCAAAGAACTTAAAAACCTGCTTCCAACAAAATGACTCCAGAGCTCCTAAAACCTTGCTTCCTAAGAAATGACTCAGAGCACTTACAAACCTGCTTCCAACGAAATGACTCCAGAGCTTTAAAAACCCTCTTACAATGAAAGGACACCAGAACACATAAAAACCAGCTTACAACGAATGACTCCAGAGCACGTAAAAAACCCGCTTAAATCAAAATGACTCCACAGCAATTAAAAAACGCCCAACGAAATGATTCTAGAGCACTTAAAAACCTGCTTCCAATGAAAGGATACCAGAACACTTAAAAACCCGCTTTACAAATCGAAAAGATACCAGAACACTTCAAAACCCACTTCCAAATCGAAATGACTCAAGAGCACTTAAAACCCGCTTCCAACGAAATGACTCAAGAGCACTTAAAAACCTGCTTCCAACCAAAGGATACCAGAAGACTTAAAAACCCGATTCCAACGAAATGACTCCAGGGCACTTAAAAACTTGCTTCCAAAGAAATGACTCCGGAGCACTTAAAAACCTGCTACCAACGAAAGGATACCAGAAGACTTAAAAACCGCTTAAAGAAAGGACACCAGAACACTTAAAAAACACGCTGCCAAAAAAATGACCTCAGAGCACATAAAAAACAGTTTCAAACAAAATGAATCCAGGATACAAATCCGCTTCCAACCAAAGGACTCTGGAGGACTTAAAAATCCGATTCCAACGAAATGACTCCAGGGCACTTAAAAACCCTCTTAAAACTAAATGAATCGACAGCAATTAAAAACACCGTTCCAACGGAATGACTCCAGAGCACTTAAAAACCCGCTTCCAACAAAAGGACACCAGAATACTTAAAAACCTGCTTCCAAACAAATGACCTCAAAGCACATAAACCCCGTTTCCAAAGAAATGACTCCAGAGCACTTAAAAACCTGCTACCAACGAAAGGATACCAGAAGACTTAAAAACCCGCTTCCAAAGAAAGGACACCAAAACACTTAAAAACATGCTTCCCAAAAAATGACCTCAGAGCACGTAAAAAACCGTTTCCATTGAAATGAATCCAGGGTAATTACAAACCCGCTTCCAAACAAACGACTCCAGAACACTTAAAAAGCCGCTTCCAACAAAATGACTCCAGAGCACTTAAATACCGGCTTCCAACTAAATGACTCCAGAGCACTTAAAAACCCGCTTCCAAGGAAATGACTCCAGAGCACTTAAAAACCCGCTTTCAACGAAATGACCCCAGAGCACTTAAAAACCCGCTTACAACGAAATGACTCTAGAGCACTTAAAAACCTGCTTCCAACGAAAGGATACCAGAGCACTTAAAAACCCGCTTCCAACGAAATGACCTCAAAGCACATAAACCCCGTTTCCAAAGAAATGATTCCAGAGCACTAAAAACACGCTTTCCACGAAATGACTCCAGAGCACTTAAAAACCCTCTTCCAACGAAATGAATCCAGAGCACTTAAAAACCAGCTACCAACAAAATGACTCCAGAGCAGTTAAAAAAAACTGTTCCCAAGGTAAAGACACCAGAGCACTTAAAAACCCACTTCCAAAGATATGACCCCAAAGAACTTAAAAACCTGCTTCCAACAAAATGACTCCAGAGCTCCTAAAACCTTGCTTCCTAAGAAATGACTCCAGAGCACTTACAAACCTGCTTCCAACGAAATGACTCCAGAGCACTTAAAAACCCGCTTACAATGAAAGGACATCAGAACACATAAAAACCAGCTTACAACGAAATGACTCTGGAGCACGAAAAACCCGCTTAAATCGAAATGACTCCAAAGCAATTAAAAAAATGCTTCCAACGAAATGACTCTAGAGCACTTAAAAACCTGCTTCCAACGAAAGGATACGAGAACACTTAAAAACCCGCTTACAACGAAAGGATACCAGAACACGTAAAAACCCGCTTCCAATGAAAGGACACCAGAACATTTAAAAACCTGCTTCCAACAAAAGGACACCAGAACACTTAAAAACCAGCTTCCAAATAAATGACTCAAGAGCACTTAAAGACCCGCTTTCCAACGAAAAGGATACCAGAACACTTAAAAACCCACTTCCAACGAAATGACTCAAGAGCACTTAAAAACCCGCTTCCCAACCAAAGGATACCAGAAGACTTAAAAACCCGATTCCAACGAAATGACTCCAGGGCACTTAAAAACTTGCTTCCAACGAAATGAATCCAGAGCAATTAAAAACCAGCTACCAACAAAATGACTCCAGAGAAGTTAAAAAAAAACTGTTTCCAAGGTAATGACTCCAGAGCACTTAAATACCCACTTCCAACGAAATGACCCCAAAGCACTTAAAAACCTGCTTCCAACGAAATGACTCCAGAGCTCCTAAAACCTTGCTTCCTAAGAAATGACTCCAGAGCACTTACAAACCTGCTTCCAACGAAATGACTCCAGAGCGCTTAAAAACCCTCTTACAATGAAAGGACACCAGAACACATAAAAACCAGCTTACAACGAAATGACTCCAGAGCACGTAAAAACCCGCTTAAATCGAAATGACTCCACAGCAATTAAAAAAACGCTTAACGAAATGATTCTAGAGCACTTAAAAACCTGCTTCCAACGAAAGGATACCAGAACACTTAAAAACCCGCTTACAACGAAAGGATACCAGAACACTTCAAAACCCACTTCCAACGAAATGACTCAAGAGCACTTAAAAACCCGCTTCCAACGAAATGACTCAAGAGCACTTAAAAACCTGCTTCCAACCAAAGGATACCAGAAGACTTAAAAACCCGATTCCAACGAAATGACTCCAGGGCACTTAAAAACTTGCTTCCAAAGAAATGACTCCGGAGCACTTAAAAACCTGCTACCAACGAAAGGATACCAGAAGACTTAAAAACCGCTTCCAAAGAAAGGACACCAGAACACTTAAAAACACGCTGCCAAAAAAATGACCTCAGAGCACATAAAAAACAGTTTCAAACAAAATGAATCCAGGATACAAATCCGCTTCCAACCAAAGGACTCTGGAGGACTTAAAAATCCGATTCCAACGAAATGACTCCAGGGCACTTAAAAACCCTCTTAAAACTAAATGAATCGACAGCAATTAAAAACACCGTTCCAACGGAATGACTCCAGAGCACTTAAAAACCCGCTTCCAACAAAAGGACACCAGAATACTTAAAAACCTGCTTCCAAACAAATGACCTCAAAGCACATAAACCCCGTTTCCAAAGAAATGACTCCAGAGCACTTAAAAACCTGCTACCAACGAAAGGATACCAGAAGACTTAAAACCCGCCTAAAGAAAGGACACCAAAACACTTAAAAACATGCTTCCCAAAAATGACCTCAGAGCACGTAAAAACCGTTTCCATTGAAATGAATCCAGGGTAATTACAAACCCGCTCCAAACAAACGACTCCAGAACACTTAAAAAAGCCGCTCCAACAAAATGACTCCAGAGCACTTAAATACCGCTTCCAACTAAATGACTCCAGAGCACTTAAAACCCGCCTAAACGAAATGACTCCAGAGCACTTAAAAACCCGCTTTCAACGAAATGACCCCAGAGCACTTAAAAACCCGCTTACAACGAAATGACTCTAGAGCACTTAAAAACCTGCTTCCAACGAAAGGATACCAGAGCACTTAAAAACCCGCTTCCAACGAAATGACCTCAAAGCACATAAACCCCGTTTCCAAAGAAATGATTCCAGAGCACTAAAAACACGCTTTCCACGAAATGACTCCAGAGCACTTAAAAACCCTCTTCCAACGAAATGAATCCAGAGCACTTAAAAACCAGCTACCAACAAAATGACTCCAGAGCAGTTAAAAAAAACTGTTCCCAAGGTAAAGACACCAGAGCACTTAAAAACCCACTTCCAAAGATATGACCCCAAAGAACTTAAAAACCTGCTTCCAACAAAATGACTCCAGAGCTCCTAAAACCTTGCTTCCTAAGAAATGACTCCAGAGCACTTACAAACCTGCTTCCAACGAAATGACTCCAGAGCACTTAAAAACCCGCTTACAATGAAAGGACATCAGAACACATAAAAACCAGCTTACAACGAAATGACTCTGGAGCACGTAAAAACCTGCTTAAATCGAAATGACTCCAAAGCAATTAAAAAAATGCTTCCAACGAAATGACTCTAGAGCACTTAAAAACCTGCTTCCAACGAAAGGATACGAGAACACTTAAAAACCCGCTTACAACGAAAGGATACCAGAACACGTAAAAACCCGCTTCCAATGAAAGGACACCAGAACATTTAAAAACCTGCTTCCAACAAAAGGACACCAGAACACTTAAAAACCAGCTTCCAAATAAATGACTCAAGAGCACTTAAAGACCCGCTTCCAACGAAAGGATACCAGAACACTTAAAAACCCACTTCCAACGAAATGACTCAAGAGCACTTAAAAACCCGCTTCCAACCAAAGGATACCAGAAGACTTAAAAACCCGATTCCAACGAAATGACTCCAGGGCACTTAAAAACTTGCTTCCAACGAAATGAATCCAGAGCAATTAAAAACCAGCTACCAACAAAATGACTCCAGAGAAGTTAAAAAAAAACTGTTTCCAAGGTAATGACTCCAGAGCACTTAAATACCCACTTCCAACGAAATGACCCCAAAGCACTTAAAAACCTGCTTCCAACGAAATGACTCCAGAGCTCCTAAAACCTTGCTTCCTAAGAAATGACTCCAGAGCACTTACAAACCTGCTTCCAACGAAATGACTCCAGAGCGCTTAAAAACCCCCTTACAATGAAAGGACAAACACATAAAACCAGCTTACAACGAATGACTCAGAGCACGTAAAACCCGCTTAAATCAAAATGACTCCAGAGCAATTAAAAAACGCTTCAAACGAAATGACTCTAGAGCACTTAAAAAACCTGCTTCCAAACGAAAGGATACCAGAACACTTAAAAACCCGCTTCCAACGAAATGACTCCAGAGCACTTAAAACCCGCTTCTAAACGAAATGACTCGAAATGATTCAAGAGCACTTAAAAACCTGCTTCCAAAGAAAGGATACCAGAAGACTTAAAAACCCGATTCCAACGAAATGACTCCAGACTTAAAAACTTGTTTCCAAAGAAATGACTGAGCACTTAAAAACCTGCTACCAACGAAAAGGATACCAGAAGACTTAAAAACCGCTTAAAGAAAGGACACCAGAACACTTAAAAACGCGCTGCCAAAAAAAATGACCTCAGAGCACATAAAAACAGTTTCAAACAAAATGAATCCAGGATAAAAACCCTTCCAACCAAAGGACTCTGGAGGACTTAAAAATCCGATTCCAACGAAATGACCCAGGGCACTTAAAACCCTCTTAAAACTAAATGAATCCAGAGCACTTAAAAACACCGCTTCCAACGAAATGACTCCAGAGCACTTAAAAACCCGCCTCAAAGAAAGGACACCAGAATACTTAAAAACTGCTTCCAAACAAATGACCTCAAAGCACATAAAACCCATTCCAAAGAAATGACTCCAGAGCACTTAAAAACCTGCTACCAACAAAAGGATACCAGAAGACTTAAAAACCCGCTTCCAAAGAAATGGACACACTTAAAACACTTAAAAACATGCTTCCCAAAAAATGACCTCAGAGCACGTAAAAACCTGCTTCCAACAAAATGAATCCAGGTACAAAAACCCGCTTCCAAACAAACGACTCCAGAACACTTAAAAAGCCGCCCAACAAAATGACTCCAGAGCACTTAAAAACCCGCTTCCAACTAAATGACTCCAGAGCACTTAAAACCCGCTTCAAGGAAATGACTCCAGAGCACTTAAAAACCCGCTTTCAACGAAATGACCCCAGAGCACTTAAAAACCCGCTTTCAACGAAATGACTCTAGAACACTTAAAAACCTGCTTCCAAAGAAATGATACCAGAGCACTTAAAAACCCGCCTAAAACGAAATGACCTCAAAGCACATAAACCCCGCTTTCCAAAGAAATGATTCCAGAGCACTAAAAACACGCTTCCAAAAAATGACTCCAGAGCACTTAAAACCCTCTTCCAACGAAAATGAATCCAGAGCACTTAAAAACAGCTACCAACAAAATGACTCCAGAGCAGTTAAAAAAACTGTTCCCAAGGTAAAGACACCAGAGCACTTAAAAACCCACTTCCAAAGATATGACCCCAAAGAACTTAAAAACCTGCTTCCAACAAAATGACTCCAGAGCTCCTAAAACCTTGCTTCCTAAGAAATGACTCCAGAGCACTTACAAACCTGCTTCCAACGAAATGACTCAGAGCACTTAAAAACCCGCTTACAATGAAAGGACATCAGAACACATAAAAACCAGCTTACAACGAATGACTCTGGAGCACTTAAAAACCTGCTTAAATCGAAATGACTCCAGAGCAATTAAAAAAACCAGCTACCAACAAAAATGACTCCAGAGCACTTAAAAAAACTGTTTCCAAACGAAAGGATACCAGAACACTTAAAAACCCGCTTACAAAGAAAAAGGATACCAGAACACGAAAAACCTGCTTCCAATGAAAGGACACCAGAACATTTAAAAACCTGCTTCCAAATAAAAGGACACCAGAACACTTAAAAACCAGCTTCCAAATAAATGACTCAAGAGCACTTAAAAACCCGCTTCCAACGAAAGGATACCAGAACACTTAAAAACCCACTTCCAACGAAATGACTCAAGAGCACTTAAAAACCCGCTTAACCAAAAGGATACCAGAAGACTTAAAAACCCGCTTCCAACGAAATGACTCCAGAGCACTTAAAAACTTGCTTCCAACGAAATGAATCCAGAGCAATTAAAACCAGCTACCAAATAAAATGACTCCAGAGAAGTTAAAAAAACTGTTTCCAAGGTAATGACACCAGAGCACTTAAAAACCCACTTCCAAAGAAATGACCCCAAAGCACTTAAAACCTGCTTCCAACGAAATGACTCCAGAGCACCTAAAACCTTGCTTCCTAAGAAATGACTCCAGAGCACTTAAAAACCCTGCTTCCAACGAAAGGACTCCAGAGCTTTAAAAACCCTCTTAAATGAAAGGACACCAGAACACATAAAAACCAGCTTACAACGAAATGACTCCAGAGCACTTAAAAACCCGCTTAAATCAAATGACTCCACAGCAATTAAAAACGCTTCCAAAGAAATGATTCTAGAGCACTTAAAAACCTGCTTCCAAAGAAAGGATACCAGAACACTTAAAAACCCGCTTAAAAAAAGGATACCAGAACACTTCAAAACCCACTTCCAATCTAAATGACTCAAGAGCACTTAAAAACCCGCTTCCAACAAAATGACTCAAGAGCACTTAAAAACCTGCTTTCCAACCAAAGGATACCAGAAGACTTTAAAAACCCGATTCCAACGAAATGACTCCAGGCACTTAAAAACTTGCTTCCAAAGAAATGACTCCAGAGCACTTAAAACCTGCTACCAACGAAAAGGATACCAGAAGACTTAAAAACCGCTTCCAAAGAAAGGACACCAGAACACTTAAAAACACGCTGCCAAAAAATGACCTCAGAGCACATAAAAACAGTTTCAAAACAAATGAATCCAGGATACAAATCCGCTTCCAACCAAAGGACTCTGAGGACTTAAAAAACGATTCCAACGAAATGACTCCAGGGCACTTAAAAACCCTCTAAAACTAAATGAATCGACAGCAATTAAAAACACTGCTCCAACGGAATGACTCCAGAGCACTTAAAAACCCGCTTCCAACAAAAGGACACCAGAATACTTAAAAACCTGCTTCAAACAAATGACTTAAAAACCCCTGCTTTCCAAAGAAATGACTCCAGAGCACTTAAAAACCTGCTACCAACGAAAGGATACCAGAAGACTTAAAACCCGCTTCAAAAGAAAGGACACCAAAACACTTAAAAACATGCTTCCCAAAAAAATGACCTCAGAGCACGAAAAACCGTTTCCATTGAAATGAATCCAGGGTAATTAAAACCCGCCTCCAAAACAAACGACTCCAGAACACTTAAAAAGCCGCTTCAAACAAAATGACTCCAGAGCACTTAAAACCAAGCCCAACTAAATGACTCCAGAGCACTTAAAACCCGCTAAGGAAAATGACTCCAGAGCACTTAAAAACCGCTTTCAACGAAATGACCCCAGAGCACTTAAAACCCGCTTAAAACGAAATGACTCTAGAGCACTTAAAAACCTGCTTCCAACGAAAGGATACCAGAGCACTTAAAAACCCGCTTAAAAAAATGACTCAAAGCACATAAAACCCGCTTTCCAAAGAAATGATTCCAGAGCACTTAAAAACACGCTTCCAACCAAATGACTCCAGAGCACTTAAAAACCCTCTTCCAAAGAAATGAATCCAGAGCACTTAAAAACCAGCTACCAACAAAATGACTCCAGAGCAGTTAAAAAAACTGTTCCCTAGGAAAAGACACCAGAGCACTTAAAAACCCACTTCCAAAGAATGACCCCAAAGAACTTAAAAACCTGCTTCCAAACAAAATGACTCCAGAGCTCCTAAAACCTTGCTTCCAAAGAAATGACTCCAGAGCACTTAAAAACCTGCTTCCAACGAAATGACTCCAGAGCACTTAAAAACCCGCTTTACAATGAAAGGACATCAGAACACATAAAACCAGCTTACAACGAATGACTCTGGAGCACGTAAAAACCTGCTTAAATCGAAATGACTCCAAAGCAATTAAAAACGCTTCCAACGAAATGACTCTAGAGCACTTAAAAACCTGCTTCCAACGAAAGGATACCAGAACACTTAAAAACCCGCTTACAACGAAAGGATACCAGAACACGTAAAAACCCGCTTCCAATGAAAGGACACCAGAACATTTAAAAACCTGCTTCCAACAAAAGGACACCAGAACACTTAAAAACCAGCTTCCAAATAAATGACTCAAGAGCACTTAAAGACCCGCTTCCAACGAAAGGATACCAGAACACTTAAAAACCCACTTCCAACAAAATGACTCAAGAGCACTTAAAAACCCGCTCCAACCAAAGGATACCAGAAGACTTAAAAAACCCGATTCCAAAAAAAATGACTCCAGAGCACTTAAAAACTTGCTTCCAACGAAATGAATCCAGAGCACTTAAAAACCAGCTACCAACAAAATGACTCCAGAGAACTTAAAAACTGTTTCCAACGAAATGACTCCAGAGCACTTAAAAACCCACTTCCAACGAAATGACCCCAGAGCACTTAAAAACCTGCTTCCAACGAAATGACTCCAGAGCACCCTAAAACCTTGCTTCCTAAGAAATGACTCCAGAGCACTTAAAAACCTGCTTCCAACGAAATGACTCCAGAGCACTTAAAAAACCACTTCTTACAATGAAATGACACCAGAACACATAAAAACCAGCTTACAACGAATGACTCCAGAGCACGAAAACCCGCTTAAAACCCGACTCCACAAAAAACGCTCCAATTTAAATGATTCTAGAGCACTTAAAACCTGCTTCCAACGAAAGGACTCCAGAACACTTAAAAACCCGCTTTAACGAAATGATACCAGAACACTTAAAAACCCACTTCCAATGACTCAAGAGCACTTAAAAACCCGCCTAAACGAAATGACTCAAGAGCACTTAAAAACCTGCTTCCAAACCAAAGGATACCAGAAGACTTAAAAACCCGATTCCAACGAAATGACTCCAGAGCACTTAAAAACTTGCTTCCAAAGAAATGACTGAGCACTTAAAACCTGCTACCAACGAAAGGATACCAGAAGACTTAAAAACCGCTTCCAAAGAAAGGACACCAGAACACTTAAAAACACGCTGCCAAAAAATGACCTCAGAGCACATAAAAAACAGTTTCAAACAAAATGAATCCAGGATACAAACCTGCTTCCAACCAAAGGACTCTGAGGGACTTAAAAACCCGATTCCAACGAAATGACTCCAGGGCACTTAAAACCCTCTTAAAACTAAATGAATCGACAGCAATTAAAAACACTGCTCCAACGGAATGACTCCAGAGCACTTAAAAACCCGCTTCCAAATAAAAGGACACCAGAATACTTAAAAACCCGCTTCCAAACAAATGACCTCAAAGCACATAAACCCCGCTTTCAAAGAAATGACTCCAGAGCACTTAAAAACCTGCTACCAACGAAAGGATACCAGAAGACTTAAAAACCCGCTCCAAAGAAAGGACACCAAAACACTTAAAAACATGCTTCCCAAAAAAATGACCTCAGAGCACGAAAAACCGTTTCCATTGAAATGAATCCAGGTACTTAAAAACCCGCTTCCAAACAAAAGACTCCAGAACACTTAAAAAGCCGCTTCCAACAAAATGACTCCAGAGCACTTAAACACCTGCTTTAACTAAATGACTCCAGAGCACTTAAAAACCCGCTTCCAACAAAAATGACTCAGAGCACTTAAAAACCCGCTTCCAACGAAATGACCCCAGAGCACTTAAAAACCCGCTTAAACTAAATGACTCTAGAGCACTTAAAAACCTGCTTCCAACGAAATGACTCAGAACACTTAAAAACCCGCTTCCAATGAAATGACTCAAGAGCACTTAAAAACCCGCTTTAAACGAAATGACTCAAGAGCACTTAAAACCCGCTTCCAACAAAAGGATACCAGAACACTTAAAAACCCGATTCCAATGAAATGACTCCAGGGCACTTAAAAAACTTGCTTCCAAAGAAATGACTCCAGAGCACTTAAAAACCGCTACCAAAGAAAGGATATCAGAAGACTTAAAAACCCGCTTCCAAAAAATGACACCAGAACACTTAAAAACACACTGCCAAAAAAAATGACCTCCAGAGCACATAAAAACTGTTTCAAACAAAATGAATCCAGGATACAAACCCTGCTTCCAAAGAAATGACTCTGAGCACTTAAAACCTGATTCCAACGAAATGACCTCAGAGCACTTAAAACACCCTGTTTCCAAAGAAATGACCTCCAGAGCACTTAAAAACCTGCTTTCAAATGAAATGACTCCAGAGCACTTAAAAACCCGCTTCCAACGAAAAGAATCCAGAGCACTTAAAAATCAGCTACCAACGAAATGACTCCAGAGCACTTAAAAATCTGTTCCCAAGGTAATGACACCAGATTACTTAAAAACCAGCTTCCAACGAAATGACTCCAGAGCACCTAAAACCTTGCTTCCAAAGAAATGACTCCAGAGCACTTACAAACCTGCTTCCAATGAAATGACTCCAGAGCACTTAAAAACCCGCTTCCAATGAAAGGACACCAGAACATTTAAAAACCCGCTTCCAACGAAAGGATACCAGAACACTTAAAAACCCACTTCCAACAAAATGACTCCAGAGCACTTAAAAACCCGCTTCCAACGAAAGGATACCAGAGCACTTAAAAACCTGCTTCCAACAAAATGACCTCAAAGCACATAAACCCTGTTTCCAAAGAAATGATTCCAGAGCACTATAAAAACCCGCTTTCCACGAAATGACTCCAGAGCACTTAAAAACCCTCTTCCAACGAAATGAATCCAGAGCACTTAAAAACCAGCTACCAACAAAATGACTCCAGAGCAGTTAAAAAAAACTGTTTCCAAGGTAAAGACTCCAGAGTACTTAAAAACCCACTTCCTAAGAAATGACTCCAGAGCACTTACAAACCTGCTTCCAACGAAATGACTCCAGAGCACTTAAAAACACGCTTACAATGAAAGGACACCAGAACACATAAAAACCAGCTTACAACGAAATGACTCCGGAGCACGTAAAAACCTGCTTAAATCGAAATGACTCCAAAGCAATTAAAAAAACGCTTCCAACGAAATGACTCTAGAGCACTTAAAAACCTGCTTCCAACAAAAGGACACCAGAACACTTAAAAACCCGCTTCCAACGAAATGACTCCAGAGCACTTAAAAACCGGTTTCCAACGAAATGACTCAAGAGCACTTAAAAACCTGCTTCCAACGAAAGGATACCAGAACACTTAAAAACCTGCTTCCAACGAAATGACTTCAGAGCACTTAAACACCCGCTAAATGAAGTGATGCCACAGCAATTAAAAACACGCTTCCAATGAAATGACCTCAGAGCACATAAAAACCCGTTTCCAACGAAATGAATCCAGAACACTTAAAAACCCGCTTCCAAGGAAATGACTCCAGAGCACTTAAAAACCCGCTTCCAACGAAATGACCTCAAAGCACATAAACCCCGTTTCCAAAGAAATGATTCCAGAGCACTAAAAACCTGCTTTCCACGAAATGACTCCAGAGCACTTAAAAACCCTCTTCCAACGAAATGAATCCAGAGCACTTAAAAACCAGCTACCAACAAAATGACTCCAGAGCAGTTAAAAAAAACTGTTTCCAAGGTAAGACTCCAGAGCACTTAAAAACCCACTTCCAAAGAAATGACCCCAAAGCACTTAAAAAACAGCTTCCAAAGAAATGACTCCAGAGCTCCTAAAACCTTGCTTCCTAAGAAATGACTCCAGAGCACTTACAAACCTGCTTCCAACGAAAGGATACGAGAACACTTAAAAACCCGCTTACAACGAAATGATTCCAGAGCACTTAAAAAAACGCTTCCAATGAAAGGACACCAGAACATTTAAAAACCCGCTTCCAACGAAAGGATACAAGAACACGTAAAAACCCACTTCCAACAAAATGACTCCAGAGCACTTAAAAACCTGCTTCCAACAAAAGGACACCAGAACACTTAATAACCTGCTTCCAACGAAATGACTCCAGAGCACTTAAAACCCGCTTCCAACGAAATGACTCAAGAGCACTTAAAAACCCGCTTCCAACAAAAGGATACCAGAACACTTAAAAACCCACTTCTAACAAAAGGACTCCAGAGCACTTAAAAACCGGCTTCCAACGAAATGACTCAAGAGCACTTAAAAACCGCTTCCAATGAAAAGATACCAGAACACTTAAAAACCTGCTTCCAACGAAATGACTTCAGAGCACTTAAACACCCGCTTTAAATGAAGTGATGCCACGGCAATTAAAAACACGCTTCCAATGAAATGACCTCAGAGCACATAAAAACCCGTTTCCAACGAAATGAATCCAGAACACTTAAAAACCCGCTTCCAAAAAAACGATTCCAGAGCACTAAAAACCCGCTTTCAACGAAATGACTCCAGAGCACTTAAAAACCCTCTTCCAACGAAATGAATCCAGAGCACTTAAAAACCAGCTACCAACAAAATGACTCCAGAGAAGTTAAAAAAAAACTGTTTCCAAGGTAATGACTCCAGAGCACTTAAAAACACACTTCCAACGAAATGACCCCAAAGCACTTAAAAACCTGCTTCCAACGAAATGACTCCAGAGCTCCTAAAACCTTGCTTCCTAAGAAATGACTCCAGAGCACTTACAAACCTGCTTCCAAAAACCCTCACACAATGAAAGGAAAAACACTCCCAGAGCAACGAATGACTCCAGAGCACGTAAAAACCCTCTTACAATGAAAGGACACCAGAACACATAAAACCAGCTTACAACGAAATGACTCCAGAGCACTTAAAAACCCGCTTTAAATCAAATGAAAACTCCACAGCAATTAAAAAACGCTTCCAACGAAATGATTCCCGCTAGAGCACACTTAAAAACCTGCTTCCAACGAAATGACTCCAGAGCACTTCCAGAACCCGCTTAAACCAAAGGATACCAGAACACTTAAAAACCCGCTTCAACGAAATGACTCCAGAGCACTTAAAAACTCGCTTCCAATGAAAGGACTCTGACAAAAACCAGAACACTTAAAACCTGTTTCCAAACACTTAAAAACACGGATACCAGAACATTTAAAAACCCGCTTCAAAACGAAATGATACCAGAACACTTCAAAACCCACTTCCAACGAAATGACTCAAGAGCACTTAAAAACCCGCTTCCAACAAAATGACTCAAGAGCACTTAAAAACCCGCTTCCAACCAAAGGATACCAGAACACTTAAAAACCCGATTCCAACGAAATGACTCCAGGGCACTTAAAAACTTGCTTCCAAAGAAATGACTCCGGAGCACTTAAAAACCTGCTACCAACGAAAGGATACCAGAAGACTTAAAAACCGCTTCCAAAGAAAGGACACCAGAACACTTAAAAACACGCTGCCAAAAAAATGACCTCAGAGCACATAAAAAACAGTTTCAAACAAAATGAATCCAGGATACAAATCCACTTCCAACCAAAGGACTCTGGAGGACTTAAAAAGCCGCTTCCAACGAAATGACTCCAGAGCACTTAAAAACCCGCTTCCAAGGAAATGACTCCAGAGCACTTAAAAACCCGCTTACAACGAAATGATTCTAGAGCACTTAAAAAACTGCTTCCAACGAAAGGATACCAGAACACTTAAAAACCCACTTCCAACAAAATGACTCCAGAGCACTTAAAAACCTGCTTCCAACGAAAGGATACCAGAGCACTTAAAAACCCGCTTCCAACAAAATGACCTCAAAGCACATAAACCCCGTTTCCAAAGAAATGATTCCAGAGCACTATAAAAACCCGCTTTCCACGAAATGACTCCAGAGCACTTAAAAACCCTCTTCCAACGAAATGAATCCAGAGCACTTAAAAACCAGCTACCAACAAAATGACTCCAGAGCAGTTAAAAAAAACTGTTTCCAAGGTAAAGACTCCAGAGCACTTAAAAACCCACTTCCAAAGAAATGACCCCAAAGCACTTAAAAACCTGCTTCCAACAAAATGACTCCAGAGCTCCTAAAACCTTGCTTCCTAAGAAATGACTCCAGAGCACTTACAAACCTGCTTCCAACGAAATGACTCCAGAGCACTTAAAAACCCGCTTACAATGAAAGGACACCAGAACACATAAAAACCAGCTTACAACGAATGACTCGAGCATGTAAAACCTGCTTAAATCGAAATGACTCAAAAGCAATTAAAAACGCCTAAACGAAATGACTCTAGAGCACTTAAAAACCTGCTTCCAACGAAAGGATACGAGAACACTTAAAAACCCGCTTACAACGAAATGATTCCAGAGCACTTAAAAACCCGCTTCCAATGAAAGGACACCAGACCATTTAAAAACCCGCTTCCACGAAAGGATACCAGAACACGTAAAAACCCACTTCCAACAAAATGACTCCAGAGCACTTAAAAACCTGCTTCCAACAAAAGGACACCAGAACACTTAAAAACCCGCTTCCAACGAAATGACTCAAGAGCACTTAAAAACCCGCTTCCAACGAAAGGATACCAGAACACTTAAAAACCCACTTCTAACAAAATGACTCCAGAGCACTTAAAAACCGGCTTCCAACGAAATGACTCAAGAGCACTTAAAAACCCGCTTCCAACGAAAGGATAACAGAACACTTAAAAACCTGCTTCCAATGAAATGACTTCAGAGCCCTTAAACACCCGCTTTAAATGAAGTGATGCCACAGCAATTAAAAACACGCTTCCAATGAAATGACCTCAGAGCACATAAAAACCCGTTTCCAACGAAATGAATCCAGAACACTTAAAAACCCGCTTCCAAGGAAATGACTCCAGAGCACTTAAAAACCCGCTTCCAACGAAATGACCTCAAAGCACATAAACCCCGTTTCCAAAAAAATGATTCCAGAGCACTAAAAACCCGCTTTCAACTAAATGACTCCAGAGCACTTAAAAACCCTCTTCCAACGAAATGAATCCAGAGCACTTAAAAACCAGCTACCAACAAAATGACTCCAGAGCAGTTAAAAAAAAACTGTTTCCAAGGTAAAGACTCCAGAGCACTTCAAATCCCACTTCCAACGAAATGACCCCAAAGCACTTAAAAACCTGCTTCCAACGAAATGACTCCAGAGCTCCTAAAACCTTGCTTCCTAAGAAATTACTCCAGAGCACTTAAAAACCTGCTTCCAACGAAATGACTCCAGAGCACTTAAAAACCCGCTTACAATGAAAGGACACCAGAACACATAAAAACCAGCTTACAAGGAAATGACTCTGGAGCACGTAAAAACCTGCTTAAATCGAAATGACTCCAAAGCAATTAAAAAAACACTTCATACGAAATGACATTAGAGCACTTAAAAACCTGCTTCCAACGAAAGGATACGAGAACACTTAAAAACGCGCTTACAACGAAATGTTTCCAGAGCACTTAAAAACCCGCTTCCAATGAAAGGACACCAGAACATTTAAAAACCCGCTTCCACGAAAGGATACCAGAACACGTAAAAACCCACTTCCAACAAAATGACTCCAGAGCACTTAAAAACCTGCTTCCAACAAAAGGACACCAGAACACTTAAAAACCCTCTTCCAACGAAAGGATACCAGAACATTTAAAAACCCGCTTCCAAAGAAAGAATACCAGAACACTTAAAAACCCACTTCCAACAAAATGACTCCAGAGCACTTAAAAACCTGCTTCCAACGAAAGGACACCAGGACACTTAAAAACCCTTTTCCAACGAAATGACTCAAGAGCACTTAAAAACCCGCTTCCAACGAAAGGATACCAGAACACTTAAAAACCCACTTCCAAAGAAATGACTTCAGAGCACTTAAACACCCGCTTTAAATGAAGTGATGCCACAGCAATTAAAAACACGCTTCCAACGAAATGACCTCAGAGCACATAAAAACCCGTTTCCAACGAAATGAATCCAGAACACTTAAAAACCTGCTTAAATCAAAATGACTCCACAGCAATTAAAAAAAAAAAAAACTTCCAAAGAAATGACTCTAGAGCACTTAAAAACCTGCTTCCAACGAAAGTATACCAGAACAGTTAAAAACCCGCTTACAACGAAATGACTCCAGAGCACTTAAAACCTTGCTTCCAAAGAAATGACTCCATAGCACTTAAAAACCTGCTACCAACGAAAGGATACCAGAAGACTTAAAAACCTGCTTCCAAAGAAAGGACACCAGAACACTTAAAAACACGCTGCCAAAAAAATGACCTCAGAGCACATAAAAAACCGTTTCCAACGAAATGAATCCAGGGTACTTACAAACCCGCTTCCAACCAAAGGACTCCGGAGTACTTAAAAAGCCGATTACAAAGAAATGACTCCAGAGCACTTAAAAACTTACTTCCAACGAAAGGATACCAGAAGACTTAAAAACCCGATTCCAATGAAATGACTCCAGGGCACTTAAAAACCCTCTTAAAACGAAATGAATCGACAGCAATTAAAAACACCGTTCCAACGGAATGACTCCAGAGCACTTAAAAACCCGCTTCCAACAAAAGGACACCAGAATACTTAAAAACCCGCTTCCAATGAAATGACCTCAAAGCACGTAATCCCCGTTTCCAAAGAAATGACTCCAGAGCACTTAAAAACCTGCTTCCAACGAAAGGACACCAGAACACTTAATAACCTGTTTCCATCTAAATGATTCGAGAGCACTTAAAACCTTGCTTCCAAAGAAATGACTCCAGCACTTAAAAACCAGCTTCCAACGAAATGACTCCAAAGCACTAAAAACCTGCTTCCAACGAAATGACTCCAGAGCACTTAAAAACCTGCTTCCAGCGAAATGACTCCAGAGCACTTAAAAACCTGCTACCAACGAAAGCACTTAAAAACCAAGTACCAACGAAAAGGATACCAGAAGACTTAAAAACCCGCTTTCAAAGAAAGGACACCAAAACACTTAAAAACATGCTTCCCAAAAAATGACCTCAGTGCACGTAAAAAAACGTTCCCAATGAAATTAATCCAGGGTACTTACAAACCCGCTTCCAAACAAACGACTCCAGAGCACTTAAAAAGCCGCTTCCAAAGAAATGACTCCAGAGCACTTAAAAACCTACTTCCAACGAAAGGATACCAAAATACTTAAAAACCCGATTGCAATGAAATGACTCCAGAGAACTTAAAAACCCGCTTAAAACGAAATGACTCGATCGCAATTAAAAACACGCTTCCAACGAAATGACTCCAGAGCACTTAAAAACCCGCTTGCACGGAAATGACTCCAGAGCACTTAAAAACCCGATTCCAAGGAATTGACTCCAGAGCACTTAAAAACCCACTTGCAACAAGCAACTTCAGAACACTTATGACCCGCTTCCAACGAAATGACTCCAGAGTACTTAAAAACCTGCTTCCAACGAAATGACTCCAGTTCACTTTATAACCCGCTTCCAACTAAATGACTCCAGAGCACTTAATAACCCGATTTCAATGAAAAGACGCCAGAGCACTTAAAAACCGCTTGCAACAATATAACTCCAGAGCACTTAAAAACCATCTTCCAAAGAAATGACTCCAGTTCACTTAATCACCCGATTCCAACGACAAGACTCCAGAGCACTTAAAAACCCGCTTGCAACAAAATGACTCCAGAGCACTTAAAAAACACTTCTGAATAAATGACACCAGAGCAATCAAAAACCCGCTTCCAAGGAAATGACTCCAGAGCACTTAAAAACCCGCTTTCGAATAAATGACACCAGAGCAATTAAAAACCCGCTTCCAAAGAAATGACTCCAGAGAACTTAAAAACCAGCTTCCAACGAAATGACTCCAGTTCACTTTATAACCTGCTTCCAACGAAATGATTGCAGAGCACTTAAAAACCTGCTTCCAGTGAAATTCTGAGAAGTATATAAAAACCGCATGGAACGAAATGACTCCAGAGCACTTAATAACCCGATTCCAATGAAAAGACGCCAGAGCACTTAAAACCCGCTTGCAACAATATAACTCCAGAGCACTTACAAACTGCTTCCAAGGAAATGACTCCAGTTCACTTAATAACCTGATTCCAACGACAAGACTCCAGAGCACTTAAAAACCTGCTTGCAACAAAACGACACCAAAGCACTTAATACCCAACTACCAAAGAAATGACTCCAGAGCACTTAAAAACCCGTTTCCGAATAAATGACTCCAGAGCAAGTAAAAACCCGCTTCCAAAGAATTGACTCCAGAGCACTTCAAAACCCGCGTCCAACGAAATGTCTACACAGTATATAATAATTCGCTTTAAACGAAATGACCTCAGAGCACACAAAAATTCCCTTCCAATGACATGACTCCAGAGCACTTAAAAACCTGCTTCCAAAGAAATGACTCCAGTTCGCTTAGTAACCCACTTCGAAAGAAAAGAATCCAGAGGACTTAAAAACCCGCTTGCAACAAAATGTCTCCAGAGCACTTAAAAAACCCACTTCCAGTGAAATGTCTGAGAAGTATGTAAAAACCCGCTTGCAATGAAATGACTCCAGAGCACTTAAAAACCCACTTCCAAAGAAATGACTCCAGAGCACTTACAAACCCTCTTGCAATAAATGACTCCAGAGCAATTAAAAACCAGCTTCCAAGGAAATGACTCCAGAGCACTTAAAAGCCGGCATCCAACGAAATATCTATACAGTATACAGTAACTCGCTTTAAAGGAAATGACCTCAGAGCACAAAAATACCTGTTTCCATTGAAATTACTCCAGAGCACTTAAAAACCCGCTTCCAAAGAAATGACTCCAGTTCACTTTATAACCCCCTTCTAAAAAAATGATTGCAGAGCACTTAAAAACCCGCTTCCAGTGAAATGTCGGAGAAGTATGTAAAAAACCGCTTGCAACGAAATGACTCCAGAGCACTTAAAAACCCGCTTCCAACGAAATGACTCCAGAGCACCTAAAAACCCGCTTCCAGTGAAATGTCTGAGAAGTATTTAGAAACACACTTGCAACGAAATGAGTCCAGAGAATTTAAAAACCCGATTCCAACAAACAACTCCAGAACACTTATGATCTGCTTCCAACGAAAAGACTCTAGAGCACTTAAAAACCCGTTTGCAACAAAATGACTCCAGAGCACATGAAAACCAGCTTCCAAAGAAATGACTCAAGAGCAATTACAAACCCGCTTCCAAGGAAATGACTCCAGAGCACTTAAAAAACAGCTTCCAACGAAATGACTCCAGTTCACTTAATAACCTGCTTCCAACGAAAAGACTCCAGAGCACTTAAAAACCCGCTTGCAGCAAAATGACTCCAGAGCACTTAAAAACTGCTTCTGAATAAATGACACCAGAGCAATCAAAAACCCGCTTCCAAGGAAATGACTACAGAGCACTTAAAAACCCGTTTTAGAATAAATGACACCAGAGGAATTAAAAACCCTCTTTCAAAGAAATGACTCCAGTTCAATTTATAACCCGCTTCCAACGAAATGATTGCAGAGCACTTAAAAACCCGTTTCCAGTGAAATGTCAGAGAAGTATGTAAAAACCTGCTTGGAACGAAATGACTCGAGAGCACTTAAAAACCCGATTCCAACAAACAAATCCACAACATTTATGACCCCCTTCCAACAAAAAGACTCCAGAGCACTTAAAAACCTGCTTGCAAAAAAATGACCCCAGAGCACTTATAAATCTGCTTCTGAATAAATGACTCCAGAGCAAGTAAAACCCACTTCAAAGAAATGACTCCAGAGCTCTTAAAAACCCGCGTCCAACGAAATGTCTACACAGTTTATAATAACTCACTTTAAACAAAATGACCTCAGAGCACACAAAAATCTGCTTCCAATGAAATGACTCCAGAGCACTCAAAAACCCACTTCCAACGAAATGACTCCAGTTCACTTAATAAAATGCTTCCAACGAAAAGACTCCCGAGCACTCAGAAACACGCTTCCAACGAAATGACTCCAGAGCACTAAAAACCCGATTCCAAATAAATGACTCTAGAGAAATTAAAAACCAACTTCCAAGGACATGACTCCAGAGCACTTAAAAACCTGCGTCCAACGAAATGTCTACACATTATATAATAACTCGGGTTTAAAGGAAATGACCTCGGAGCACACCAAAATTCCCTTCCAATGAAATGACTCCAGAGCACTTAAAACCCGCTTCCAAAGAAATGGCTCCAGTTCACTTAAAAACCCGCTTCCAGTGAAATGTCTGAGAAGTATTTAGAAACCCACTTGCAACGAAATGAGTCCAGAGCACTTAAAAACCCGATTCCAACGAACAACTCCAGAACACTTATGATCTGCTTCCAACAAGATGACAGCAGAGCACATAAAAACCATTTGCAACAAAATGACTCCAGAGCACTTGAAAACCAGCTTCTAAAGAAATGACTCCAGAGCAATTAAAAACTTGCTTCCAATGAAATGACTCCAGAGCACTTAATAACCCGCTTCGACGAAATGACTCCAGTTCATTTAATAACCTGCTTCCAATGAAAAGACTCCAGAGTACTTAAAAACGCCCTGGCAATGAAATGACTCCAGAGCACTTAAAAACCCGATTCCAATGAAATGACTCCAGAGCACTAAAAAACCCGCTTCCAACGAAATGACTCCAGAGCACAACAAAACCCGCTTGCAAGGAAATGACTCCAGAGCAATTAAAAACCCGCTTCCAACGAAGTGACTCCAGAGCACTTAAAACCCACTTGAAGACGGAACTCCAGAACACTTATGACCCGCTAACAACGAAAAGACTCCAGAGCACTCAAAAACCCGCTTGCAACAAAATGACTCCAGAGCACTTAAAAAACCCACTTCCAGTGAAATATCTGAAAAGTATGTAAAACCCCGCTTGCAATGAAATGACTCCAGAAACTTAAAAACCTGCTTCCAAAGAAATGACTCCAGAGCACTTAAAAAACCCGCTGCCAGTGAAATGTCTGAAAAGTATGTAAAAACCCGCTTGAAACGAAATGACTCCAGAGCACTTAAAAACCTGCTTCCAACGAAATGACTCCAGAGCACTTAAAAACCCGCTTCCAGTGAAATGACTGAGAAGTATTTAGAAACCCACTTGCAATGAAATGAGTCCAGAGCACTTAAAAACCCGATTCCAACGAACAACTCCAGAACACTTATGATCTGCTTCCAACAAAAGGACAGAAGAGCACATAAAAACCATTTGCAACAAAATGACTCCAGAGCACTTGAAAACCAGCTTCTAAAGAAATGACTCCAGAGCAATTAAAAACCTGCTTCCAATGAAATGACTCCAGAGCACTTAATAACCTGCTTCGACGAAATGACTCCAGTTCATTTAATAACCTGCTTCCAACGAAAAGACTCCAGAGTACTTAAAAACGCCCTGGCAATGAAATGACTCCAGAGCACTTAAAAACCCGGTTCCAAGGAAATGACTCCAGAGCACTTCAAAACCCGCTTTCAAGAAAATGACTCCAGAGCAATTAAAAACCCGCTTCCAACGAAGTGACTCCAGAGCACTTAAAAAACCTGCTTCCAAGGAATTGACTCCAGAGCACTTAAAAACCCACTTGAAGAAGCAACTCCAGAACACTTATGACCCGCTAACAACGAAAAGACTCCAGAGCACTTAGAAACCCCCTTGCAACAAAATGACACCAGAGCACTTAAAAACCTGGTTCCAAGGAAATGACTCCAGAGCACTTCAAAACCCGCTTGCAAGGAAATGACTCCAGAGCAATAAAAAACCTGCTTCCAAGGAATTGACTCCAGAGCACTTAAAAACCCACTTGCAACAAGCAACTTCAGAACACTTAGGACCCGCTTCCAACGAAATGACTCCAGAGTACTTAAAAACCTGCTTCCAACATCATGACTCCAGAGAACTTAAAAACGAGCTTACAACGAAATGACTCCAGTTCACTTTATAACCCGCTTCCAACGAAATGATTGCAGAGCACTTAAAAACACACTTCCAATGAAATTCTGAGTAGTATGTAAAAACCGCTTGGAACGAAATGACTCCAGAGCACTTAATAACCCCATTCCAATGAAAAGACGCCAGAGCACTTAAAACCCACTTGCAACAATATAACTCCAGAGCACTTAAAAACCATCTTCCAAAGAAATGACTCCAGTTCACTTAATAACCCGATTCCAACGACAAGACTCCAGAGCACTTAAAAACCCGCTTGCAACAAAATGACTCCAGAGCACTTAAAAAACACTTCTGAATAAATGACACCAGAGCAATCAAAAACCCGCTTCCAAGGAAATGACTCCAGAGCACTTAAAAACCCGCATCCAAATAAATGACACCAGAGCAATTAAAAACCCGCTTCCAAAGAAATGAGTCCAGTTCACTTTATAACCCGCTTCCAACGAAATGATTGCAGAGCACTTAAAAACCCGCTTCCAGTGAAATGTCTGAGAAGTATGTAAAAACCTGCTTGGAACGAAATTACTCGAGAGCACTTAAAAACCAGATTCTAACGAACAAATCCACAACACTTATGACCCGCTTCAAACAAAAGGACTCCAGAGCACTTAAAAACCCACTTCCAAAAAATTACTCCAGTTCACTTAATAACTCACTTCCAACAAAAAGACTCCAGAGCACTTAAAAACCCGCTTGCAAAAAAATGACCCCAGAGCACTTATTAACCCGCTTCTGAATAAATGACTCCAGAGCAAATAAAAACCCACTTCAAAGAAATGACTCCAGACCTCTTAAATACCCGCATCCAAGGAAATGTCTACACAGTACATAATAACTCACTTTAAACGAAATGACCTCAGAGCACACAAAAATCTGCTTCCAATGAAATGACTCCAGAGCACTCAAAAACCCACTTCCAACGAAATGACTCCAGTTCACTTAATAAAACGCTTCCAATGAAATGACTGCAGGGAACTTAAAACCTGCTTCCAGTGAAATTCTGAGCTGTATGTAAAAACCGATTGGAAAGAAATGACTCCAGAGCACTTAATAACCCGATTCCAAATAAAAGACTCCAGAGCACGTAAAAACCCGCATGCAACAAAATAACTCCAGAGCACTTAAAAACCAGCTTCCAACGAAAGGATACCAGAACACTTAAAAACCCGATTCCAAAGAAAATCTGCAGAGCACTTAAAAAGCCGCTTGTAACAATTGATGCCAAAGCACTTAAAAACCAGCTTGCAAGGAAATGACTCCAGAGGACTTAAAAACCTGCGACGAACGAAATGTCTACACAGTATATAATAACTCGGTTTAAACGAAAAGACCTCAGAGCACACCAAAATTCCCTTCCAATGAAATGACTCCAGAGCACTTAAAACCCGCTTCCAAAGAAATGGCTCCAGTTGACTTAATAACCTGCTTCCAATGAAATGACTCCAAAGCAATTAAAAACCCTCTTGCAACACAATGACTCCGAAGCACTTAAAAAACCCGCTTCCAATGAAATGTCTGAGAAGAATATAAAAACCCGCTTCCAACGAAATGACTCTAGAGCACTCAAAAATCTGCTTCCAAAGAAATGACTCCAGAGCACTTAAAAAACCCGCTTCCAGTGAAATGTCTGAGAAGTATTTAGAAACCCACTTGCAATGAAATGAGTCCAGAGCACTTAAAAACCCGATTCCAATGAACTACTCCAGCACACTTATGATCTGCTTCCAACAAAAGGACAGCAGAGCACATAAAAACCATTTGCAACAAAATGACTCCAGAGCACTTGAAAACCAGCTTCTAAAGAAATGACTCCAGAGCAATTAAAAACCTGCTTCCAATGAAATGACTCCAGAGCACTTAATAACCCGCTTCGACGAAATGACTCCAGTTCACTTAATAACCTGCTTCCAAAAAAAAGACTCCAGAGCACTTAAAAATGCCCTGGCAATGAAATTACTCCAGAGCACTTAAAAACGCACTTCCAAAGAAATGACTCCAGAGCACTAAAAAACCCGGTTCCAAGGAAATGACTCCAGAGCACTTCAAAACCCGCTTGCAAGAAAATGACTCCAGAGCAATTAAAAACCCGCTTCCAAGGAATTGACTCCAGAGCACTTAAAAACCCACTTGCAACAAGCATCTTCAGAACACTTAGGACCCGCTTCCAACAAAATGACTCCAGAGTACTTAAAAACCTGCTTCCAACATCATGACTCCAGAGAACTTAAAAACCAGCTTCCAACGAAATGACTCCAGTTCACTTTATAACCTGCTTCCAACGAAATGATTGCAGACCACTTAAAAACACACTTCCAGTGAAATTCTGAGTAGTATGTAAAAACCGCTTGGAACGAAATGACTCCAGAGCACTTAATAACCCCATTCCGATGAAAAGACGCCAGAGCACTTAAAACCCACTTGCAACAATATAACTCCAGAGCATTTAAAAACCATCTTCCAAAGAAATGACTCCAGTTCACTTAATAACCCGATTCCAACGACAAGACTCCAGAGCACTTAAAAACCCGCTTGCAACAAAATGACTCCAGAGCACTTAAAAAACACTTCTGAATAAATGACACCAGAGCAATCAAAAACCCGCTTCCAAGGAAATGACTCCAGAGCACTTAAAAACCCGCTTCCGAATAAATGACACCAGAGCAATTAAAAACCCGCTTCCAAAGAAATGAGTCCAGTTCACTTTATAACCCGCTTCCAACGAAATGATTGCAGAGCACTTAAAAACCCGCTTCCAGTGAAATGTCTGAGAAGTATGTAAAAACCTGCTTGGAACGAAATTACTCGAGAGCACTTAAAAACCCGATTCTAACGAACAAATCCACAACACTTATGACCGGCTTCCAACAAAAGGACTCCAGAGCACTTAAAAACCCACTTCCAAAAAATTACTCCAGTTCACTTAATAACCCACTTCCAACAAAAAGACTCCAGAGCACTTAAAAACCCGCTTGCAAAAAAATGACCCCAGCGCACTTATTAACCCGCTTCCGAATAAATGACTCCAGAGCAAATAAAAACCCACTTCAAAGAAATGACTCAGACCTCTTAAATACCCGCATCCAACGAAATGTCTACACAGTACATAATAACTCACTTTAAACGAAATGACCTCAGAGCACACAAAAATCTGCTTCCAATGAAATGACTCCAGAGCACTCAAAAACCCACTTCCAACGAAATGACCCCAGTTCACTTAATAAAACGCTTCCAACAAAAAGACTCCCGAGCACTCAAAAACCCGCTTCCAACGAAATGACTCCAGAGCACTAAAAACTCGATTCCAAATTAATGACTCCAGAGAAATTAAAAACCAACTTCCAAGGAAATGACTTCAGAGCACTTAAAACCTGCATCCAATGAAATATCTATCCAATATAATAACTCGCTTTAAACGAAATGACCTCAGAGCCCACAAAAATCTGCTTACATTGAAATGACTCCAGAGCACTTAAAAACCCACTTCCAAAGAAATGACTCCAATTAACTTTATAACCCGCTTCCAATTAAATGACTTCAGGGAACTTAAAACCTGCTTCCAGTGAAATTCTGAGCTGTATGTAAAAACCGCTTGGAACGAAATGACTCCAGAGCACTTAATAACCCGATTACAAAGAAAAGACTCCAGAGCACGTAAAAACCCGCATGCAACAAAATAACTCCAGAGCACTTAAAAACCAGCTTCCAAAGACATGACTCCAGTTCACTTAATAACCCGATTCCAAAGAAAATCTGCAGAGCACTTAAAAAGCCGCTTGCAACAAAATGACGCCAAAGCACTTAAAAACCAGCTTGGAAGGAAATGACTCCAGAGCACTTAAAAACCTGCGTCCAACGAAATGTCTACACAGTATATAATAACTCGGTTTAAAGGAAATGACCTCGGAGCACACCAAAATTCCCTTCCAATGAAATGACTCCAGAGCACTTAAAACCCACTTCCAAAGAAATGGCTCAAGTTCACTTAATAACCCGCTTCCAATGAAATGGCTCCAGAGCACTTAAAAACCCTCTTGCCACACAATGACTCCGGAGCACTTAAAAAACCCGCTTCCAATGAAATGTCTGAGAAGAATATAAAAACCCGCTTCCAAAGAAATGACTCCAGAGCACTTAAAAACCAGCTTCCAAAGAAATGACTCCAGAGCACTTAAAAAACCCGCTTCCAGTGAAATGTCTGAGAAGTATTTAGAAACCCACTTGCAATGAAATGAGTCCAGAGCACTTAAAAACCCAATTCCAACGAACAACTCCAGAACACTTATGATCTGCTTCCAACAAAATGACAGCAGAGCACATAAAAAACATTTGCAACAAAATGACTCCAAAGCACTTGAAAACCAGCTTCTAAAGAAATGACTCCAGAGCAATTAAAAACCTGCTTCCAATGAAATGACTCCAGAGCACTTAATAACCCGCTTCGAAGAAATGACTCATGTTCACTTAATAACCTGCTTCCAAAAAAAAGACTCCAGAGCACTTAAAAATGCCCAGGCAATGAAATGACTCCAGAGCACTTAAAAACCCACTTCCAAAGAAATGACTCCGGAGCACTAAAAAACCCGGTTCCAGGAAATGACTCCAGAGCACTTCAAAACCCGCTTGCAAGAAAATGACTCCAGAGCAATTAAAAACCCGCTTCCAAGGAATTGACTCTAGAGCACTTAAAAACCCACTTGAAGAAGCAACTCCAGAACACATATGACCCGCTTCCAACGAAAAGACTCCAGAGCACATAAAAACACGCTTGCAACAAAATGACTCCAGAGCACTTAAAAAACCCACTTCCAGTGAAATGTCTGAAAAGTATGTAAAACCCCGCTTGCAACGAAATGACTCCAGACACTTAAACACCTGCTTCCAAAAAATGACTCCAGAGCACTTAAAAAACCCGCTTCCAGTGAAAAGTCTGAGAAGTATTTAGAAACCCACTTGCAATGAAATGAGTCCAGACACTTAAAAACCTGCTTCCAAAGAAATGACTCCAGAGCACTAAAGAGCCCACTTCAGAATAAATGTCTCCAGAGCAACTAAAAACCCCTTCCAAGGAAATGATTCCAGAGCACTTAAAAACCCGCTTCCAACGAAATGACTCCAGAGCACTTAAAAACCTGCTTCCAAAGAAATGACTCCAGAGCACTTAAATAACCCGCTGCCAGTGAAATGTCTGAGAAGTATGTAGAAACCCGCTTGCAACGAAATGACTCCAGAGCACTTAAAAACCCGCTTACAACGAAATGAATCCAGAGCACTTAAAAACCCGCTTCCAGTGAAATGTCTGAGAAGTATTTAGAAACCCACTAGCAACGAAATGAGTCCAGAGCACTTAAAAACCTGATTCCAATGAAAAACTCCAGAACACTTATGATCTGCTTCCAACAAAATGACAGCAGAGCACATAAAAACCCGGTTACAAGGAAATGACTCCAGAGCACTTCAAAACCCGCTTGCAAGGAAATGACTCCTGAGCAATTAAAAACCTGCTTCCAAGGAAATGACTCCAGAGCACTTAAAAACCCGCTTCCAAGGAATTGACTCCAGAGCACTTAAAAACCCACTTGCAACAAGCATCTTCAGAACACTTAGGACCCGCTTCCAACAAAATGACTCCAGAGTACTTAAAAACCTGCTTCCAACATCATGATTCCAGAGAACTTAAAAACCAGCTTCCAACGAAATGACTCCAGTTCACTTTATAACCTGCTTCCAACGAAATGATTGCAGACCACTTAAAAACACACTTCCAGTGAAATGTCTGAGAAGTATTTAGAAACCCACTTGCAATGAAATGAGTCCAGAGCACTTAAAAACCCGATTCCAACGAACAACTCCAGAACACTTATGATCTGCTTCCAACAAAATGACAGCAGAGCACATAAAAAACATTTGCAACAAAATGACTCCAGAGCACTTGAAAACCAGCTTCTAAAGAAATGACTCCAGAGCAATTAAAAACCTGCTTCCAATGAAATGACTCCAGAGCACTTAATAACCCGCTTCGACGAAATGACTCCAGTTCACTTAATAACCTGCTTCCAAAAAAAAGACTCCAGAGCACTTAAAAATGCCCAGGCAATGAAATGACTCCAGAGCACTTAAAAACCCACTTCCAAAGAAATGACTCCGGAGCACTAAAAAACCCGGTTCCAGGAAATGACTCCAGAGCACTTCAAAACCCAAGGAATTGACAAGAAAATGACTCCAGAGCAATTAAAACCCGCTTCCAAGGAATTGACTCTAGAGCACTTAAAAACCCACTTGAAGAAGCAACACCAAAACACATATGAAATGTCCCGCTATGTAAAAACCCGCTTGAAAAAGACTCCAGAGCACTTAAAAACCCGCTTGCAAAAAATGACTCCAGAGCACTTAAAAACCCACTTCCAATGAAATGTCTGAAAAGTACTTAAAACCCGCTTGCAACGAAAAATGACTCCAGACACTTAAAAACCTGCTTCAAAAAAATGACTCCAGAGCACTTAAAAACGACACTGGCAATGAAAAACCCGCTTGAATCCAAATGAGAGCACTTAAAAACCCGCTTCCAACGAAATGACTCCAGACACTAAAAATCCCGCTTCCAACGAAATGACTCCAGAGCACTTAAAAACCTGCTTCCAAAGAAATGACTCCAGAGCACTTAAAACCCACTTGAAGAAATGGAACTCCAGAACACTTATGACCCAGAGCAAAAACCCGCTTCCAACGAAATGACTCCAGAGCACTTAAAAACCTGCTTGCAAAGAAAATGACTCCAGAGCACTTAAAAACCCACTTCCAGTGAAATGTCTTAAAAGTATGTAAAACCCTCCAGAGCACTTAAAAACAAGCTTCCAAATGACTCCAGACACTTAAAAACCTGTGAAATTCCAAAGAAATGACTCCAGAGCACTAAAAGCCTGCTTCAGAATAAATGTTTGCAAACAAAATGACTCCAGAGCAACTAAAAACCCTTCCAAGGAAATGATTCCAGAGCACTTAAAAACCCGCTTCCAACGAAATGACTCCAGAGCACTTAAAACCCTGCTTCTAAAGAAATGACTCCAGAGCACTTAAAAAATGAGTCCAGAGCACTAAAAAACCGAGAAAATGTCTGAGAAGTAATGAAAAACCCTCTTGCAAGGAAATGACTCCAGAGCACTTAAAAACAAGCTTCCAACGAAATGACTCCAGAGCACTTAAAACCCACTTCCAGTGAAATGTCTGAGAGAGTATTTAAAACCCACTTGCAAGAAATGAGTCCAGAGCACTTAAAAACCCGATTCCAACGAACAACTCCAGAACACTTATGATCTGCTTCCAACAAAATGACAGCAGAACACGAAAAACCCATTTGCAACAAAATGACTCCAGAGCACTTGAAAACCAGCTTCTAAAGAAATGACTCCCAGCAATTAAAAACAGCTTCCAATGAAATGACTCCAGAGCACTTAATAACCCGCTTCCAGTGAATGACTCAGTTCATTTAATAACCTGCTTCCAACGAAAAGAGTCCAGAGTACTTAAAAACCCCTGGCAATGAAATGACTCCAGAGCACTTAAAAATCCGCTTCCAACGAAATGAGTCCAGAGCACTAAAAAACCCGGTTCCAAGGAAATGACTCCAGAGCACTTCAAAACCCTCTTGCAAGGAAATGACTCCAGAGCAATTAAAATCCCGCTTCCAACGAAGTGACTCCAGAGCACTTAAAAAACCCGCTTCCAAGGAATTGACTCCAGAGCACTTAAAACCCACTTGAAGAAGGAACTCCAGAACACTTATGACCCGCTAACAACGAAAAGACTCCAGAGCACTTAAAAACCCGCTTGCAACAAAATGACTCCAGAGCACTTAAAAAACCCGCTGCCAGTGAAATGTCTTAAAAGTATGTAAAACCCCGCTTGCAACGAAATGACTCCAGAGAACTTAAAAACAAGCTTCCAACGAAATGACTCCAGAGCACTTAAAAACCTGCTTCCAGTGAAATGTCTGAGAAGTATTTAGAAACCCACTTGCAACGAAATGAGTCCAGAGCACTTAAAAACCTGATTCCAACGAACAACTCCAGAACACTTATGATCTACTTCCAACAAAAGGACAGCAGAGCACATAAAAACGATTTGCAACAAAATGACTCCAGAGCACTTGAAAACCAGCTTCTAAAGAAATGACTCCAGAGCAATTAAAAACCTGCTTCCAATGAAATGACTCCAGAGCACTTAATAACCCGCTTCGACAAAATGACTCCGGTTCACTTAATAACCTGCTTCCAACGAAAAGACTCCAGAGCACTTAAAAATGCCCTGGCAATGAAATGACTCCAGAGCACTTAGAAACCCGCTTGCAACAAAATGACTCCAGAGCACTTAAAAAACCCACTTCCAGTGAAATGTCTGAAAAGTATGTAAAACCCCGCTTGCAACGAAATGACTCCAGACACTTAAAAACCTGCTTCCAAAGAAATGACTCCAGAGCACTTAAAAACCCGCTTCAGAATAAATGACTCCAGAGCAACTAAAAACCCCTTCCAAGGAAATGATCCCAGAGCACTTAAAAACCTGCTTCCAAAGAAATGACTCCAGAGCACTTAAAAAAACCTGCTTCCAGTGAAATGTCTGAGAAGTATGTAAAAAACCCGCTTGCAAGGAAATGACTCCATAGCACTTAAAAACCCGCTTCCAGTGAAATGTCTGAGAAGTATTTAGAAACCCACTTGCAATGAAATGAGTCCAGAGCACTTAAAAACCCGATTCCAACGAACAACTCCAGAACACTTATGATCTGCTTCCAACAAAATGACAGCAGAGCACATAAAAACCATTTGCAACAAAATGACTCCAGAGCACTTGAAAACCAGCTTCTAAAGAAATGACTCCAGAGCAATTAATAAACGGCTTCGACGAAATGACTCCAGTTAATTTAATAACCTGCTTCCAACGAAAAGACTCCAGAGTACTTAAAAACGCCCTGGCAATGAAAAGACTCCAGAGCACTTAAAAAAACCTGCTTCCAGTGAAATGTCTGAGAAGTATGTAAAAAACCCGCTTGCAACAAAATGACACCAGAGCACTTAAAAACCCGGTTCCAAGGAAATGACTCCAGAGCACTTCAAAACCCGATTGCAAGAAAATGACTCCAGAGCAATTAAAAACCTGCTTCCAAGGAAGTGACTCCAGAGCACTTAAAAATCCCGCTTCCAAGGAATTGACACCAGAGCACTTAAAAACCCACTTGAAGAAGCAACTCCAGAACACTTATGACCCGCTAACAACGAAAAGACTCCAGAGCACTTAAAAAACCCACTTCCAGTGAAATGTCTGAAAAGTATGTAAAACCCCGCTTGCAACGAAATGACTCCAGACACTTAAAAACCTGCTTCCAAAGAAATGACTCCAGAGCACTTAAAAACCCGCTTCAGAATAAATGACTCCAGAGCAACTAAAAACCCCTTCCAAGGAAACGATCCCAGAGCATTTAAAAACCTGCTTCCAAAGAAATTACTTCAGAGCACTTAAAAAAACCTGCTTCCAGTGAAATGTCTGAGAAGTATGTAAAAAACCCGCTTGCAACAAAATGACACCAGAGCACTTAAAAACCCGCTTCCAAAGAAATGACTCCAGAGCACTTAAAAAATCCGCTGCCAGTGAAATGTCTGAGAAGGATGTAGAAACCCGCTTGCAACGAAATGAGTTCAGAGCACTTAAAAACCCACTTCCAACGAAATGACTCCAGAGCACTTAAAAACCCGCTTCCAGTGAAATGTCTGAGAAGTATTTAGAAACCCACTTGCAATGAAATGAGTCCAGAGCACTTAAAAACCCGATTCCAACGAACAACTCCAGAACACTTACGATCTACTTCCAACAAAATGACAGCAGAGCACATAAAAACCATTTGCAACAAAATGACTCCAGAGCACTTGAAAACCAGCTTCTAAAGAAATGACTCCAGAGCAATTAATAAACCGCTTCAACGAAATGACTCCAGTTAATTTAATAACCTGCTTCCAACGAAAAGACTCCAGAGTACTTAAAAACGCCCTGGCAATGAAAAGACTCCAGAGCACTTAAAAAAACCTGCTTCCAGTGAAATGTCTGAGAAGTATGTAAAAATGACCGCTTGCAAAACCCGCTAAAATGACACCAGAGCACTTAAAAACCCGGTTCCAAGGAAATGACTCCAGAGCACTTAAAAACCTGCTTCCAAAGAAATGACTCCAGAGCACTTAAAAAACCCGCTGCCAGTGAAATGTCTGAGAAGTATGTAAAAACCCGCTTGCAACGAAATGACTCCAGAGCACTTAAAAACCCGCTTGCAACGAAATGACTCCAGAACACTTAAAAACCCGCTTCCAGTGAAATGTCTGAGAAGTATTTAGAAACCCACTAGCAACGAAATGAGTCCAGAGCACTTAAAAACCTGATTCCAACGAACAACTCCAGAACACTTATGATCTGCTTCCAACAAAATGACAGCAGAGCACATAAAAACCATTTGCAACAAAATGACTCCAGAGCACTTGAAAACCAGCTTCTAAAGAAATCACTCCCGAGCAATTAAAAACCTGCTTCCAATGAAATGACTCCAGAGCACTTAATAACCCGCTTCGACGAAATGACTCCAGTTCATTTAATAACCTGCTTCCAACGAAAAGACTCCAGAGTACTTAAAAACGCCCTGGCAATGAAATGACTCCAGAGCACTTAAAAATCCGCTTCCAACGAAATGAGTCCAGAGCACTAAAAAACCCGGTTCCAAGGAAATGACTCCAGAGCACTTCAAAACCTGCTTGCAAGGAAATGACTCCAGAGCAATTAAAATCCCGCTTCCAACGAAGTGACTCCAGAGCACTTAAAAAACCCGCTTCCAAGGAATTGACTCCAGAGCACTTAAAACCCACTTGAAGAAGGAACCCCAGAACACTTATGACCCGCTAACAACGAAAAGACTCCAGAGCACTTAAAAACCCGCTTGCAACAAAATGACTCCAGAGCACTTAAAAAACCCACTTCCAGTGAAATGTCTTAAAAGTATGTAAAACCCCGCTTGCAACGAAATGACTCCAGACACTTAAAAACCTGCTTCCAAAGAAATGACTCCAGAGCACTAAAAAGCCCGCTTCAGAATAAATGTCTCCAGAGCAACTAAAAACCCCTTCCAAGGAAATGATTCCAGAGCACTTAAAACCAAAATGACTCCAGAGCACTAAAAACCTGCTTGCCAGGAAATGACTCCAGAGCAATTAAAAACCCGCTTCCAACGAAGTGACTCCAGAGCACTTAAAAATCCCGCTTCCAAGGAATTGACTCCAGAGCACTTAAAAACCCACTTGAAGAAGCAACTCAGAACACTTATGACCCGCTAACAAATCTAAAAGACTCCAGAGCACTTAAAAACCCACTTCCAGTGAAATGTCTGAAAAGTATGTAAAAACCGCTTGCAAATAACTCCAGAGCACTTAAAAACCCACTTCCAAATCGAAATGACTCCAGAGCACTTAAAAACCCGCTTCCAGTGAAATGTCTGAGAAGTATTTAGAAACCCACTTGCAATGAAATGAGTCCAGAGCACTTAAAAACCTGATTCCAACGAACAACTCCAGAACACTTACGATCTGCTTCCAACAAAATGACAGCAGAGCACATAAAAACATTTGCAACAAAAATGACTCCAGAGCACTTGAAAACCAGCTTCTAAAGAAATGACTCCAGAGCAATTAATAAACGGCTTCCAATGAAATGACTCCAGTTAATTTAATAACCTGCTTCCAACGAAAAGACTCAGAGTACTTAAAAACGCCCTGGCAATGAAAAGACTCCAGAGCACTTAAAAAACCTGCTTCCAGTGAAATGTCTGAGAAGTATGTAAAAAACCGCTTGCAACAAAATGACACCAGAGCACTTAAAAACCCGGTTCCAAGGAAATGACTCAGAGCACTTCAAAACCCGATTGCAAGAAAATGACTCCAGAGCAATTAAAAACCTGCTTCCAAGGAAGTGACTCCAGAGCACTTAAAAATCCCGCTTCCAAGGAATTGACTCCAGAGCACTTAAAAACCCACTTGAAGAAGCAACTCCAGAACACTTATGACCCGCTAACAACGAAAAGACTCCAGAGCACTTAAAAACCCACTTCCAGTGAAATGTCTGAAAAGTATGTAAAACCCGCTTGCAACGAAATGACTCCAGACACTTAAAAACCTGCTTCCAAAGAAATGACTCCAGAGCACTTAAAAACCCGCTTCAGAATAAATGACTCCAGAGCAACTAAAAACCCCTTCCAAGGAAACGATCCCAGAGCATTTAAAAACCTGCTTCCAAAGAAATTACTTCAGAGCACTTAAAAAAACCTGCTTCCAGTGAAATGTCTGAGAAGTATGTAAAAAACCCGCTTGCAACAAAATGACACCAGAGCACTTAAAAACCCGCTTCCAAAGAAATGACTCCAGAGCACTTAAAAAATCCGCTGCCAGTGAAATGTCTGAGAAGGATGTAAAAACCCGCTTGCAACGAAATGAGTTCAGAGCACTTAAAAACCCACTTCCAACGAAATGACTCCAGAGCACTTAAAAACCCGCTTCCAGTGAAATGTCTGAGAAGTATTTAGAAACCCACTTGCAATGAAATGAGTCCAGAGCACTTAAAAACCCGATTCCAACGAACAACTCCAGAACACTTACGATCTGCTTCCAACAAAATGACAGCAGAGCACATAAAAACCATTTGCAACAAAATGACTCCAGAGCACTTGAAAACCAGCTTCTAAAGAAATGACTCCAGAGCAATTAATAAACCGCTTCAACGAAATGACTCCAGTTAATTTAATAACCTGCTTCCAAACGAAAAGACTCCAGAGTACTTAAAAACGCCCTGGCAATGAAAAGACTCCAGAGCACTTAAAAAAACCTGCTTCCAGTGAAATGTCTGAGAAGTATGTAAAAAACCCGCTTGCAACAAAATGACACCAGAGCACTTAAAAACCCGGTTCCAAGGAAATGACTCCAGAGCACTTAAAAACCTGCTTCCAAAGAAATGACTCCAGAGCACTTAAAAACCCGCTTGCAACGAAATGACTCCAGAACACTTAAAAACCCGCTTCCAGTGAAATGTCTGAGAAGTATTTAGAAACCCACTAGCAACGAAATGAGTCCAGAGCACTTAAAAACCTGATTCCAACGAACAACTCCAGAACACTTATGATCTGCTTCCAACAAAATGACAGCAGAGCACATAAAAACCATTTGCAACAAAATGACTCCAGAGCACTTGAAAACCAGCTTCTAAAGAAATCACTCCCGAGCAATTAAAAACCTGCTTCCAATGAAATGACTCCAGAGCACTTAATAACCCGCTTCGACGAAATGACTCCAGTTCATTTAATAACCTGCTTCCAACGAAAAGACTCCAGAGTACTTAAAAACGCCCTGGCAATGAAATGACTCCAGAGCACTTAAAAATCCGCTTCCAACGAAATGAGTCCAGAGCACTAAAAAACCCGGTTCCAAGGAAATGACTCCAGAGCACTTCAAAACCTGCTTGCAAGGAAATGACTCCAGAGCAATTAAAATCCCGCTTCCAACGAAGTGACTCCAGAGCACTTAAAAAACCCGCTTCCAAGGAATTGACTCCAGAGCACTTAAAACCCACTTGAAGAAGGAACCCCAGAACACTTATGACCCGCTAACAACGAAAAGACTCCAGAGCACTTAAAAACCCGCTTGCAACAAAATGACTCCAGAGCACTTAAAAAACCCACTTCCAGTGAAATGTCTTAAAAGTATGTAAAACCCCGCTTGCAACGAAATGACTCCAGACACTTAAAAACCTGCTTCCAAAGAAATGACTCCAGAGCACTAAAAAGCCCGCTTCAGAATAAATGTCTCCAGAGCAACTAAAAACCCCTTCCAAGGAAATGATTCCAGAGCACTTAAAAACCCGCTTCCAACGAAATGACTCCAGAGCACTTCAAAACCTGCTTGCCAGGAAATGACTCCAGAGCAATTAAAAACCCGCTTCCAACGAAGTGACTCCAGAGCACTTAAAAATCCCGCTTCCAAGGAATTGACTCCAGAGCACTTAAAAACCCACTTGAAGAAGCAACTCCAGAACACTTATGACCCGCTAACAACGAAAAGACTCCAGAGCACTTAAAAAACCCACTTCCAGTGAAATGTCTGAAAAGTATGTAAAAACCGGCTTGCAACGAAATGACTCCAGAGCACTTAAAAACCCACTTCCAACGAAATGACTCCAGAGCACTTAAAAACCCGCTTCCAGTGAAATGTCTGAGAAGTATTTAGAAACCCACTTGCAATGAAATGAGTCCAGAGCACTTAAAAACCTGATTCCAACGAACAACTCCAGAACACTTACGATCTGCTTCCAACAAAATGACAGCAGAGCACATAAAAAACATTTGCAACAAAATGACTCCAGAGCACTTGAAAACCAGCTTCTAAAGAAATGACTCCAGAGCAATTAAAAACCTGCTTCCAATGAAATGACTCCAGAACACTTAATAAACCGCTTCGACGAAATGACTCCAGTTAATTTAATAACCTGCTTCCAACGAAAAGACTCCAGAGTACTTAAAAACGCCCTGGCAATGAAATGACTCCAGAGCACTTAAAAACCCGCTTCCAACGAAATGAGTCCAGAGCACTAAAAAACCCGGTTCCAAGGAAGTGACTCCAGAGCACTTCAAAACCTGCTTGCCAGGAAATGACTCCTGAGCAATTAAAAACCCGCTTCCAACTAAGTGACTCCAGAGCACTTAAAAAACCCGCTTCCAAGGAATTGACTCCAGAGCACTTAAAAACCCACTTGATGAAGCAACTCCAGAACACTTATGACCCGCTAACAACGAAAAGACTCCAGAGCACTTAAAAAACACACTTCCAGTGAAATGTCTGAAAAGTATGTAAAACCCCGCTTGCAACGAAATGACTCCAGACACTTAAAAACCTGCTTCCAAAGAAATGACTACAGAGCACTAAA
>JAEOAE010002335.1:0-45751 GCA_036365155.1 Meriones psammophilus | reverse complement strand
GTTGCTCCTCCTCAGGAGGAGGTGACTAAAGAGCAGGCCAGTCAGTTCATGTCAGAGGCAGCCCCTCTTCTCATTACTACGTAACCCAATTGGACTCTGAACTGCCCTGGGCTACATCTGTGCAGGAGTTCTGGGTTATCTCTATGAATAGTCCTTGGTTGGAGTATGAGTCTCTGGGAAGACCCCTGTGTTCAAATTTTTTTGTTCTGTTGCTCTCCTTGTGGAGACCCTGTCCTCTCCAGCTCTTACTCTTTCCCAGTTCTTACCTAAAATTCCATTCACTCTGCCCAACAGTTCCCCATCACGCTCAGCATCTGCTTTGATAGTCTGAAGGGCAGAGGCTTTCAGAGGCCCTCTGTGGTAGGTTCCTAGGTTGTTTCCTGTTTTATTCTTCTTCTGATGTCCATCCTCTTTGCCTTTCCAGATGGGGATTGGACATTTTAGTTAGGGTCCTCTCTCTTGCTTAGTTTCTTTAGATGCACAGGTTTTAGTGGGTTTATCCTATGTTGTATGTCTATATGAGTGAGTATATACCATGTGTGTCTTTTTGCTTCTGGGACAACTCACTCAGGATGATCTTTTCCAGATCCCACCATTTACCTGCAAATTTCATTATTTCCTTATTTTTCATTGCTGAGTAATATTCCATTGTGTAGATGTACCACAATTTCTGCATCCATTCTTCAGTTGAGGGGCATCTGGGCTGTTTCCAGCTTCTGGCTATTACAAATAAAGCTGCTACGAACATGGTTGAGCAAATGTCCTTTTTGTGTACTTGAGCCTCTTTTGGATATATGCCTAGGAGTGGTATGGCTGGATCTTGGGGAAGCACTATTCCTAGTTGTCTGAGAAAGCACCAGATTGATTTCCAGAGTGGTTGTACAAGTTTACATTCCCACCAGCAGTGGAGAAGGGTTCCTCTTTTTCCACAACCTATCCAGCATGTGTTGTCACTTGAGTTTTTGATCTTGGCCATTCTCATGGGTGTGAGGTGAAATCTCAGGGTTGTTTTGATTTGCATTTCCCTAATGGCTAGTGAGGTTGAGCATTTCTTTAAGTGCTTCTCTGCCATTTGGTATTCCTTTACAGAGAATTATCTATTTAGCTCTGTTGCCCATTTTTTAAGTGGGTTACTTGGTTTGCTGCTTTTCAGCTTCTTTAGTTCTTTATATATACTTGATATGAGTCCTCTGTCAGATAAAGGGTTGGTGAAGATTCTTTCCCAATCTCTAGGAGGTCTCTTTGTTTTGATGACGGTGTCCTTTGCTTTGCAGAAGCTTTTCAGTTTCATGAGGTCCCATTAATTGATTGTTGCTCTTAGAGCCTGTGCTGTTGGGGTTCTGTTCAGGAAGTTTTCCCATGTACCAATGAGTTCTAGGGTATTCCCCACTTTTTTTTAAAGCCGATTTAATGTGTCTGGTTTTATGTTGAGGTCTTTGATCCACTTGGACTTCAGTTTTGTGCAGGGTGACAAGTTTGGATCTATTTTCATTTTTCTACATGTAGACATCCAGTTGGACCAGCACCATTTGTTGAAGATGCTATCTTTTTTCCATTGTATGATTTTGGTGTCTTTGTCAAATATCAGGTGTCCATAAGTGTGTGGGTTTATTTCTGGGTCCTCTGTTCGGTTCCATTGATCCACCATTCTGTTTCTATGCCAGTACCATGCAGTTTTTAAAACTGTTGCTTTGGAACCAGAGAAGAGCATGTCTGATTGCATGCGGGTTGATGCCCCAGGTCCCGCCTCTGAGAAAAAGGTATCAACGGGTCTGATGCTCTTTGGGTGGATGACACCTAAATGAACATCGGTACAAAGTCCCAATTTATTTGTAACATCAGAGATCAGACCTCTACTCTTCCCTGATGTGTCCAAAACAAAAAGGGGGAACTGTAGAGAGCTGCGGAAGGCTATGCCTTAAAGATGGAGCTGGTTTCCGCCTTCTACCTTCCCGATGGTGAGTGCTCTCTGTCACAAACAATTCCACATTTGGCTAAGGCTGAGGATCTGGCTTGCTTCCATGTATGTGGACCTATCTGCATTGCCCACGTGGCACGCCTGGGCTGGCTATCCAGAGGCTATTTAAGCTGTGGGCTGGCTTTCCCCAGGGTCAGATGATTGTTCAAGGTTCCTGAATAAACTGCATTGAAAAAAAAAATTCAAAAAAAAAAATGTTGCTCTATAGTACAACTTAAGATCAGGGATGGAGATACCTCCAGAAGATCTTTTATTGTAGAGGATTGTTTTAACAATTCTGGGTTTCTTGTTATTCCATATGAAGTTGAGAATTTTTCTTTCCAGGTCTGTAAAGAATTGTGTTGGTAATTTGATGGGCATTGCATTGAATCTGTAGATTGCTTTTGGTAAGATGGCCATTTTTACTATGTTAATCCTACCAAGCCATGAGCATGGGAGATCTTTCCATCTTCTCATATCTTCTTCTAGTTCTTTCTTCAGAGATTTGAAATTTTTTTCATACAAGTCTTTGACTTCCTTGGTTAGGGTTACTCCGAGGTACCTTATGTCATTTGTGGCTATTGTGAAGGGTGTTGTTTCCCTAATTTCTTTCTCAGCCCTTTTGTCTTTTGTATACAGGAGGACTACTGATTTTTTGAGTTAATTTTGTATCTGACCACTTTGCTGAAGGTGTTTATCAGCTGTAGGAATTCCCTGGTATAGTTTTTGGGGTCACTCACGTATACTATCATATCATCTGCAAATAGTGATAATTTGACTTCTTCCTTTCCAATTTGTATCCCCTTGAACTCCTTCAACTGTCTTATTGCTCTAGCAAGGACTTCCAGAACTATGTTGAAGAGATATGGAGAGAGTGGGCAGCCTTGTCTTGTCCCTGATTTCAGTGGGATTGCTTTAAATTTCTCTCCGTTCAGTTTGATGTTGGCTATAGGTTTGCTGTATATCGCCTTTACTATGTTTAGATATGTGCCTTGTATCCCTGATCTCTCCAATACTTTAAACATGAATGGATGTTGAATTTTGTCAAAGGCTTTTTCAGCGTCTAGGGAGATTATCATGTGGTTCTTTTCTTTCAATTTGTTAATATGGTGGATCACATTGATGGATTTCCGTATATTGAACCATCCCTGCATACCTGGGATGAAGCCTACTTGGTCATAGTGGATAATATCTTTGATGTGTTCTTGTATTCGGTTTGCAAGTATTTTGTTGAGCATTTTTGCATCAATGTTCATAAGGGAGATTGGCCTGAAATTCTCTTTCTTTGTTGAGTCTTTGTGAGGTTTAGGTACCAAGGTGACTGTGGCTTCATAGAATGAGTTTGGTAATGCTCCTTCTGTTTCTATTTTGTGGAATAGTTTGAAGAGAGTTGGTGTTAGCTCTTCTTTGAATGTTTGGTAGAATTCTGCGCTGAAACCATCAGGTCCTGGGCTTTTTTTGGATGGGAGACTTTCGATGACTGCTTCTATTTCCTTGGGGGATATAGGACTATTTAATTGATTTACCTGGTCCTGATTTAGCTTTGGTAAGTGGAATCGGTCAAGAAAATTGTCCATTTCATTTAAATTTTCAAATTTTGTTCCGTATATACTTTTGAAGTAAGTCCTAATGATTTCTTGGATTTCCTCAGTGTCTGTAGTTATGTCCCCCTTTTCATTTCTGATTTTGTTGATTTGGATGGTGTCTCGCTGCCTTTTAGTTAGCTTGGCTAAGGGTTTGTCTATCTTGTTGATTTTCTCAAAGAATCAGCTCTTGGTTTCATTGATTCTTTGAATTGTTTTATTTGTTTCTAATTGATTGATTTCAGCCCTGAGTTGGATTATTTCCAGCCATCTGCTCCTTCTTGGTGTGTCTGTTTCTTCTTTTTCTAGGGTTTTTAAGTGAGCCATTAAGTTGCTTGAATGCGCTCTCTCAAATTTCTTCTTGAAGGCATTTAGTGCTATGAACATTCCTCTTAGCACTGCTTTCATTGTGTCCCACAAGTTTGGGTATGTTGTGTCTTCATTTTCATTGAGTTCTAGGAAGATTTTAATTTCTTTCTTTATTTCTTCCCTGACCCAGCTGTCATTTAGTAGCAAGTTGTTCAGTTTCCATGTATGTGTAGGCTTTTTGCTATTTCTGTTGTTACTGAGGTCCAGCTTTATTCCATGGTGATCCGACAGGATACAAGGGATTATTTCAATCTTCCTGTATTTGTTGAGGCTTGCTTTGTGACCAACTCTGTGGTCTATTTTGGAGAAGGTTCCATGAGGTGCTGAGAAGAAGGTAAATTCTTTTGTGTTTGGGTGTAGGGTTCTGTAAATGTCTGTTAGGTCCATTTGATTCATGACCTCTGTTAGAGATATTGTTTCTTTGTTTAATTTCTGTTTTGTTGACCTGTCCTTTGTTGAGAGTGTGGTGTTGAAGTCTCCTACTATTAGTGTGTGGGGATCTATATGTGGTTTAATTTTTATCAATGTTTCTTTCACAAATGTGGGTGCCCTTGTATTTGGGGCATAGATGTTCAGGATTGTGATGTCTTCTTGGTGGAATTTTCCCTTGATGAGTATGAAGTGTCCTTCCCCATCTCTTTTGATTAATTTTGGTTGAAAGACTATTTTATCAGATATTAGAATGGCTATTCCTGCTTGCTTCTTGGGTCCATTTGCTTGAAAAGCCGTCTTCCATCCCTTTACCCTCAGGTAATGTCTATCTTTGTGTCTTAGGTGTGTTTCTTGTATACAACAGATTGCTGGGTTTTGTTTACGCATCCATTCTTTTAGTCTGTGTCTTTTTATTGGAGAGTTAAGTCCATTGATATTGAGAGAGAGTAATGACCTGTGGCTGTTAAATCCTTTGACTTTGATGTTGGCTGTGGTCATACGGTTGTGTGCTTGGTTGCTTTTTTTTTTACTGAAGTGAGGTTATTTATTTCCTGTGTTTTCTTGAATGTAGCTAGCTTTCTTGGGTTGTATTTTCCCTTCCAGTGTCTTCTGTAATGCTGGATTTGTTTGTAGGTATTGTTGAAATTTGTTTATGTCATTGAATATCTTGTTTTCTCCGTCTATGAGGAATGAGAGTTTTGCAGGGTATAGTAGCCTGGGCTGACATCTGTGTTCTCCTAGGGTCTGCATGATATCTGTCCAGGCCCTTCTGGCTTTCATAGTCTCTGTTGAAAAGTCAGGTGTGATTTTAATGGGTTTGCCATTATATGTTACTTGGCCTTTTTCTCTTGCAGCTTTTAGTATTTTTTCGTTGTTCTGTATACTTACAGTTTTGATTATTATGTGTCGGGAGGATTTTCTTTTCTGGTCTAATTTATTGGGTGTTCTATAGGCCTCTTGTATTCTTACTGGCCTCTCCTTTAAGTTGGGGAAATTTTCTTCAATGATTTTGTTGAAAATATTTTCTGGGCCTTGGTGCAGGGATTCTTCTTTTTCCTCTATTCCTATTATTCTTAGGTTTTGTCTTTTTATGTTGTCTTGAATTTCTTGGACGGTCTGTGTCAGGTTGTTTTAGATTTATCATTTTCTTTGACAGATACATCTATTTCTTCCATTGTATCTTCCACACCTGAGATTCTTTCTTCCATTTCTTGTAGCCTATTGGTTATGCTAACCTCTGTAGTTCCTGCTTTCTTCCCTAAGTTCTTTCTCTCCACAATTTCTTCCATTTGTTTTTTTTTTTTTTTTTTTTTTTTTTTTTAATTTTTCCAATTCTATCTTCAGGTCTTGAGCTATTTTGTTGGTTTCCTTCCCCTGTCTGACTGTATTTTTATGTTTTTCCGTCAATTCCTTCAGCTGTTTGTTTGAACAATCCACTGTTTCTTTTATTTCATTCAGTGATTTAAGCATTTCCTCTCTAAAGGCCATAGACTGTTTGGCTGCAGCTTCCTGTATTTCTTCACGGATGGCCATAATCTCCTTGTCTTTAATTTCCTCCATTTCTTTACAGATAGCCATGATCTGTTTGCTTTTATCTTCCTCTAATTCTTTTCATATTTTATTTCTTTCCTCTGTTATCATCTTCTTGAGCATAGATGTTAGGTCGTCTCCTTGAATTTCATTTATGCTGGGCTGTCTAGGGCTATTTGCCCCTGGATAACTGGGTTCTGGAGATGCCATAATGCTCTGGCTTCTGTTGGTTGAACTTTTATGCTGTCCTCTACCCATTGGGCTATCTTAGTTGTTTGAATTTAGTTTCCGTTTGTTCCTGGACTCTTGTAGTGGAGAGAATCCCTTTGGCAGGAAGATGTTTTTTTCCTGAAGGAAGCCTTCCCAGCTTTTTGGGTATAGTCCCTGGATGTCCGGTGTTTTTCAGGAGTTGGTACAGCTCACCTCAGGCCTAGAGACCTGGGTGGTAACTGTGGTCCTGATTAGTCAAGAGGGCTCTCCTCTCACCGGGGGAAGTCATGGAGACAGCTGCCCTCCTTCTGGGTTTCTTGCTGTAAATTTAGTCATCAGCTGCGGTAATCTGTGGCGGGTGAGTACTGCTGTGGTGTCTTGGGGCACTCAAGTTCTGTCTGTTTGCAATCTGCAGTCTGCTAGACTTTCCCTAGGTGACCCTAGCAGCACGGTTTCTTCCTTCTCTGTGGGGTCCTCTCCGGACAGGGGTTCCCAGTCCCTGTTGTACTGGGGCGCACAGCTTGTCTGTACCGCTGAGCTGAGCGCAAAGCTCTCTGCGTGCAGCAGGAGCTCGGCTGTGATGGTGGCAGAGACCTTCTGGGGAAAGACTGGGTGACCTGCGATCAGACCCGCAACCCTGCTTCCCTGTGGGGTCCCCCCGCAACTGGGACTCCCAGTCTCAGGTACCCTTGTGCCCACGGATCAGCCTGGGAAAGTTCTCTGTGTGGTCCTCTCCGGACAGAAGTACTGTGTACTGGGGCGCACAGCTTGTCTGTACCGCTGAGCTGAGCGCAGAGCTCTCTGCGCGCGGCAGGAGCTCGGCTGTGATGGCGGCCGAGACTTTCCAGGGAGAGACTGGGTGACCTGCGATCAGACCCGCAACCCTGCTTCCCCGTGGGGTTCCCCCCGCGTCTGGGACTCCCAGTCTCAGGTACCCTTGTGCCCACAGATCATCCTGGGAAAGTGGCTGGGACCAGCCCACTTGTGGCTCCAGCCCGGAGACCCAAAGCCCGTGTTACCCGGGATTTCTTCCGGGTTCTGGCTGGGTAGCCGTGAGTGGACCTGACCGATTCCCACGCCGTGGGAGCCTCCCCTCACCTGGGAAACACGATCGATGTAGTTTCAGGGCCCCGAGTTCAGTCTCCTGGTCTCTGCCCGAAAGTGCTGTCCTGCTGCTCATACGTGCTGTTTTCCCGGCGTCGCCATCTTGGCTCCAGTCCAGACATTCTTAAAAACTGTAATAAAGAGGCTGAAATGTAGCCCCTGGGAGGGGGAAGGGGGCCATGGGACGAAACAAGACACAGTTTTCTTTAAGAGAATGTCCACTGAATGTTTGACTGTGTGCCAATTAGTATAGAAGCAACATAAATTAGACCTGGTTTTTAGGAGAGACAGGTGCAAAAGTGGGAGGATAGACATGGAAGGAATAGAAAGCAAGTGTGAGCAGGCTGCATTGTATGTAATTTCCAAATAATTAATAAAGTTACTAAGCAGGGAAAAAAATGACACTTATTTATAGCCTTTCTTTCTCCCTCCTCTCTCTCTTTCTCTCTCTCCCTCTCTCATGTGTGGTGTGTTGGAGAGAGTAAGGGGAGTGTGCCACAAAAATATTACATAGATGTGTAAATCAAAGAATGACATTTCAGGAGACAATTCTTTCTTCCTATCATTTGGGTTCCAGGGATCAAACAGATTGTCAAGCTTGGTGGCAAGCTCTTTTTCTTGCTAAGTCATATTACCAGCAGGAAAGTTACAATTTTAAACACATTTTTCTTTCTAGTGAACATTTTCATTTGTGTATGACATAGTGACCTGGATCTCAGGATTTCATTGCCTTACTACTACTTAACTTAGGTACCATTTATTACTGACTGAAAAACATTTTATAGTCGCAATTACTTTTTAGAATTATCTAGTTTTCATTTTAGTCAGAGTAAGGGAAGCATATGCAAACAGAAAACCACAGAGCACTAGTGAATATCTCAGTAGTAACTTCATAAGCATGTAATCTGCTTCTGCCTGTGAACTTTAGTTCTTTGTATTTGAAATTCTCTTGTTAATTCCTACATTATGGAACAACTATTAAATTAAAATTATAATTTGAATAGTTATATAAAATATTCAGAAAATATTTCATGAAATAAATTTTTCAATAAATTTGTTCAAGTAATTTTTAATGATGTGAGTTATTAAAACTAAAAAAATTGAATTGAAAAGATACAAAATTACATGGTTTCTTATTGTACATTTTATTCTTCCGAATAATTTTAAGTATAAATCTTGGAGTCCTTGAATGAATGTGTTTGTAAACAGGGAACAGACTCCACTTTCATTGTATTACCTGATTTAGATTTTCCTGATTTAGATTTTAAAGCTTTTCCTGATTTAGATTTTAGCAAGAAATACTGGTGCAATAACGGCCCAAATATTATTGGAGTAACCTACCACATTTACATTTTTATTATTATCATTTAATACAGTTTATTCAATATGTATACCCGCTGTGGACCCCTCCCTCATCTCCTCCCAATCCCACCCCCTTCTTCTTCTCCCCCCTATGCCCTTCCCTAGTCCACTGATAGGGGAGGACCTCTTCCCCTTCCTGCTGAGCCTAGCCTATCAGGTCTCATCAGGACTGGTTGTACTGTCTTCCTCTGTGGCATGGCCAGGTTGCTCCCCCACAGCTGATCAGAGAGCCTGCCACTGAGTTCATGCCAGAGAAAGTCCCTGCTTCACTTCTCATGACCTCACATGGAAACTGAGTCTGCGGGCTACATCTGAGCCAGGGTTTTAGGTCCTCTTCATTCATTGTCCTTGGTTGGGTCATTCTCATCAGGTCCTGCAGAGCTCAGTTTTTTTGTTTTTGGTTTTTTTTTTTTTTTTTTTTTTTTTTTGGCTCTGTGGATCTACTTTTGGAGATCCTGTCCCCTCCAGGCCTTTCAATCTCCCCCTTTTTTCATAAAATTCCATGCATTCTGCCCAAAGTTTGGCTATGAATCTCAGTCTCTGCTTCAATACCTCAATCAATAGGGTCTTTCAGAGACAGTGTGTGGTAGGTTCTTGACCTGTTCCCTATCTTCTCCTGTTTCCAATGTCTATCACATTTGTCCTTCTGAATGAGGATTGAGCATCTTCCCTAGGGTCTTCTTTGTTGTTAAGCTTCTTTTTACCACCTTAAACATAAGTAAAAAAAAAAATTATATTGAGGTCACACTCCATGAAATGGAGTCCATTTTTGACACTGGTAAATGACTGAGAACCTGAGGTCATAGACCATGGGGAAAACCTCCAATTGTTATTTTGCTAAAGGAGAATAGCAATGAAATGACTCCTATGACTTTAATGGTACTCATAGAAAGTGCCTTGATCAACCTTTATTAGAGAAGCTACATTTTGCTCTGAATGGAAATTAACACAATGACCGACAACTGTAACAAATGCAGAGTGAAAAGTTTTGAGCATTCAGTCACAAATGTAATTCTTTCATCAAACATCTACTTTCAAAGGTCAGAGATCCATAAGGAAGAGGAGGTGGAAAATTTGTAGGCACCGGTGGTGATAGGTGAATCCAAGGTAACAGAGTCTTTCAGAAACCACAAAGGAACACATAGAGACTGTATGAGAGTGGTTAGAACATGCACAAGTTCAAGTCATATGTGGTCTCATCACTGAGAAGAGGAAGTGGATACTGGTTTCCACCCATAACCACGAAGCTATACGTAATCCATACCAATTGCAAAGGGATAATACATTCATCCCAATACAGGGCCACTGTAAATAGCAATCACACTTTGGGCAAACCCCATTCCCAGGAGTAGTGAACTAATGCGAAAAGAACTATGTGTTTCGAGGACTTTTTGTTTTACTTTTTTTTTTTTGACAATTTTTATTGAGTGTTTGTTTGAAAGAGAGAGAAAGAACATAAAGTTTGGTGAGTAGGGAGTTGCGGAGGATTTGGGAGAAGATTGTAGGGGGAAAACATGATTAATATATATTGTGTAAACATTAAATAAGCAATAAAATAAGTAAAATGAGAAAATATAACACAATATAGTATAAGAACTCAAAGGCTTATCTACTAACACTTTTCATGATAGCTTAAGACACTAGGTGGGAGCAGTAATATTCTTTCATTATTCATTTCTTTTTTCAATAATGATATTATTATTTCCTATTTTCTACTAAGCTCTTCATCATCCACTTGTATTTCTTGCTTTGTGTTCTCTCTGAAACTTCTAACCACCATGTCTTGGTTTTCATGTTGTTCTCCAGTGAGATAAGGGTTACCTTGTGGGCTAAGCAGAATGCAAAGTTAAATTTATAATATATTTAAGTTCTCATCTGCAAAAATAATGGTAACTTTAGGAATAATTTCATTTAGAATATTGACATGTTATACCAATATGAGTTTAAAATTCCCTTTGGGATGCAAAAAAAATTGATTTACATAGTACTTTATGGAAAAGCTGCCTTCAAAAGGCAATGGACAGACAATAGTGTTAACTTGCTGAGTCCTATTGCTGGTAAGTGACAGATTTTTGCTTTTTAAGCTCAGATCATTATTACAAGTTAATTTAGTGTATTTTAGTACATCTACTGTCCTAAATAAGCCTTATTTTGACATCATATGAGCAAGGTTATGGAAATATATAACTCAACACTTTTAAAAACTGACTGTTATAAAGAAAATAGATTGAGTGAAATACAACGATTTGGATAAAAAAAAATCTTTGATGTTGACAAAAGCTTATACCATATTTGTGAAAAGCCATTATAGTGGGAAGACAAGGATATGTTCCAGAAGTTGAACTTGACTAAAATATATTGATACAGGAGAGTGTAGAATAATTTCCAAACGCTTTACCTTTGAGGTGGTGGAATTAGATTTGATATTACTAAGAGTCAGAAACTGAGAGGAGATTTTCATGATTTATCTACTATAAATGGAAGATGAGCAAAGACTCGGCACCTTGCTAAGTCTTCTGGAGGAAGCCTGCTTTTCCATCTCTAACTGACAAACCTGAATAGAATACTGTACTTTCCCCACAGTTCTTCATTATCATGATTTTTTGTATAGTCTGTAATTCATTCATATCTGAGATTTGTTTGGAAAGTGAGCAAATACATTTCAAGAATGTGACAGTAAATATTAAAAAGAAGACTCTAATCATAACATAAATAACATGTAATCCATTTAATAATAGCATGAATTAATGGTATATAAATTTGAATATATACTAAAGGAGAAAATGTTTTAAGAATAGAAAGGGCAATTCTGAAAATACTTTGAGGTAAAAGTCTTTCTTTTTTTTTTTTTTTTTTCAATGCAGTTTATTCAGGAACCTTGAACAGTCATCTGACCCTGGGGAAAGCCAGCCCACTTTAAATAGCCTCTGGGTAGCCAACCTCAGCATGCCACGTGGGCAATGCAGATAGGTCCACATACATGGAAGCAAGCCAGATCCTCAGCCTTAGCAAAATGTGGAGTTGTTTGTGGCAGAGAGCACTCACCATCGGGAAGGTGAAAGGCGGGAACCAGCTCCATCTTTCAGGCGCGGCATTACAGAGCTCTCTACAGTTCCCCCTTTTTGTTTTGGACACATCAGGCAAGAGTAGAGGTCTGATCTCTGATATTAGAAATAAATTGGGATTTTGTACTGATGTTCATTTAGGTGTCATCCACCCAAAGAGCACCAGACCCGTCAGATACCTTTTTCTCAGAGGCGGGACCTGGGGCATCAACCCGCATGCAATCAGACATGCTCTTCTCTGGGTCCAAGGCGGCTGACCCTGGGTGCAGTGCTTAGCCTCGCATCCTGAGTGTAACATTTTGGCTTTTTATGGTAGCCAATCATGCTTGGGGAGACTGTCCTGCTTCAATGGCTGTAAAGGTCTGAATGGTCATGGCTGCATTACGCTGTTGTGAGACTCTAATCTTGCATATATACCACAGGCGAACCAAGGTGACCAACACCAAAAGGCCTGCTAATGCTCCCATGCCTGCCCCTTCCTTCAGATGATTCATGGCTGCAGCAATCCATGATGATAATCCTGTGGCTAGTCCTGCGTCCACTCTGGTAGAATTTACCATGACAATGGCCACTCTCAGGTGGTCCATCATAGTATCGAATTCTCCAGTCCAATTACCTAAAATATAGCTTGACAATTGTTTAGACAGAATTGCAGCACAGGAAAAATTCTCATGTTGTATGCTAGTGACACAAAGTCCAGCATACTTTCATTGACAGCCAAGTTGAGCGATTTGCCATAGGTTATCAGTTTGCTCCTGCACGAGGTCAAACCTCTGATTGAACACCATCAAACCTCCTTTTAGTTGAGCATTAATTCCTTTTTGTACATCTAAGGCATGAGCTACATTGGCTAAAAGGTTATTCAGGGTCTGAGCAGTCTGCCCAGTATGACTCATGGCTAATGCCGTGGTGCTAGCTCCAACAGCCACCAATGAGATGGCAGTAACAATGGCAGCTGTAATTCCAAAATCCCTTTTCTGTCTGAAGAGAGTCATAGCGTGAGGGCATCAACGGGCACAGGCACCCAGCGAGGCATGCGAGTAACCAGCTAGTAAATTTACTAGCATTACAGCCTTGGGCAAAAAAAGCAAGTATCATTACCACAATTACTTGGCTCTATCTGGCTAATAATGAATAAAAATGGGGGATGTAAACAAACAGGTGTGGGCTTATAGGAAATATTATGAGAAGCCTTAACCCCCTGGTTGGAACATCCTGCATCAGTTCTAGAACTAGCAGTGGTGGTGTCCGAGGTCTGAGTAGGTTCAGGAGACCATTGCCCCCAGGGGCGAGACGTGCTCCATGTAAATTGACTAACTCCATGTTTTCCTCCACTTTTGAAAGTCATTTAAGGTTCTTAAATTATTATTTTCCCTTTTTTTTTATTTTTCATCAATTACTCTTTATTCACTCTGCATCCCCCATAAGCCCCTCCCTCCCCTCCCAATCCCACCCTTCCTCCTCCCTCTGCATGCATGCCACTCCCCAAGTCCACTGATAGGGGAGGTTCTCCTCTCCTTTCTGATCTTAGTCCATCAGTTCACATCAAAAGTGGCTGCATTGTCCTCTACTATGGCCTGCTAAGGTTCCTCCTCCTCAGGAGGAGGTGACTAAAGAGCAGGCCAGTCAGTTCATGTCAGAGGCAGCCCCTCTTTTCATTACTATGTAACCCAATTGGACTCTGAACTGCCCTGGGCTACATCTGTGCAGGAGTTCTGGGTTATCTCTATGAATAGTCCTTGGTTGGAGTATGAGTCTCTGGGGAGTTCCATGTGTTCGAATTTTCTTGTTCTGTTGCTCTCCTTGTGGAGACCCTGTCCTCTCCAGCTCTTACTCTTTCCCAGTTCTTACCTAAAATTCCATTCACTCTGCCTAATAGTTGCCCATCAGGCTTAGCTTCTGCTTTGATAGTCTGTAGGGCAGAGGCTTTCAGAGACCCTCTGTGGTAGGTTCCTAGGTTGTTTCCTGTTTTCTTCTTCTTAACCACTCTGGAAATCAATCTGGCGTTTTCTCAGACAACTAGGAATAGTGCTTCCCCAAGATCCAGCCATACCACTCCTAGGCATATATCCAAAAGAGGCTCAAGCACACAAAAAGGAAATTTGCTCAACCATGTTCGTAGCAGCTTTATTTGTAATAGCCAGAAGCTGGAAACAACCCAGATGCCCCTCAACTGAAGAGTGGATGCAGAAATTGTGGTACATCTACACAATGGAATATTACTCAGCAATGAAAAATAAGGAAATTATGAAATTTGCAGGTAAATGGTGGGATCTGGAAAGGATCATCCTGAGTGCGTTGTCCCAGAAGCAAAAAGACACACATTGTATATACTCACTCATATAGACATACAACATAGGACAAACCCATTAAAACCTGTGCATCTAAAGAAACTAACCAAAGAGAGGACCCTAAGTAAAATGTCTAATCCCCATCCGGAAAGGCAAAAAGTCTTTCTTTTTACTCAGTATTTGTCCCTAGTCAATCTTTGTTGTTTGTTTTTTTTTTATGATTTTGTTTTAAATTTTTAATTTATTCTCTCATATATTATATCCAGATCTAAGTTTCCCCTCTCTCTTTTCCTTCCAGTCTCTGCCCCAAATACATTCTTCCTCTGTTTCTCTTCAGGAAAGGGTAGGCATCCCAGAGATATTGACCAAATATGACATGTCAAGTTACAATAAAACTAAGCATCTTTTGTCATATTAAGGATGGACGAGACAATCTAGTAGGAGAAAAAAAATGTCCCCAAATTGTCATAGACAGTCCCTGCTCCCACTGTTAGCGGTTCCAAAAGAAGAAAAAGCTATACATCCATAAGACATACACAGAGGGCCTAGGACAGACCCATTCAGGTTCCTTGATTGTGGGTTCAGACTCTGTAAGTCTGTCTGAGTCCAGGTTAATTGATTTTATGTTTTTGTTTGTCTGGTTTTGGTTTTGGTTTTCTCTTGGTGCTGTCCTTGACTCTTTTGTGTGTGTTGTTTTGTTTTGTTTTGTTTTTTTAACTGAAAAGACTAGCTTTACTCTTGCCCATATACAATGATTATGTCCTCTGGTTAGTAATATTTGAAAGGAAAAATAACTACATATTAATTTTATGCTAGTTAAGAAACATATTGTACAGTGACTAGGTTAAGCTCTGGAGCATATAATGAGTCCTCAAGCAAGCTGATTTCCACATATCATTTTACCAGGAAGAAAGAAAATCACTCTTTATTTGGGGCAATGAGAAGGATTAAAACTCCCAGAGAAATACTCTGTTTTTCTATGGATAAATAAAAGTTTTTCTCTTCAGTGAAAATGGTAACCTCTTCTTGAGAATCAAAGGAGAGTAGGGATTCTCTAGAAGATAAATAGGCAGAGACACTTCTCATGACACATGTAGCATCATGCTAGTGAAAAATCACCACACTTTCTGGTCAACTTTTTCTTTTCTAGTCCTTTCTGCGTGTTTTTCATTCAGCTCTTTTCCATCACTTACAGCATCGTCACCTCATTTTCTGTTTACTGTTGTGTTGATCTCTTAAAGCGATCCTTGGGTCTCTCCAACACTGCTCTGTTTTCAGACCAGTGAAACAGAATTTTCATACTAGATTCCTTTCAGAGCCTGCTGAAAAACATAACAGTTCTGGAATGGAAATGAACATAGATTTGTATGTACAGATGTTCACACAAGAGTTGATTTGTTTTGGGAGGATGTGAAAATGTCAAGGTTATTCCTTGGTAAATACCATGCCAGATTCTGAAAATGTTCCTTTTGTGGGCGCCAGAGTCCCAGTAATATCAGCATGGTGCTGTTTAAAACACAACATATTATGATACAATCCTTGCTGTTAATTCACAAGTTATTTAAATCTTGGGATTTAAAAAAATAATAAATTAGAATCATATTTTCTTGCCTTCCCTACCACTTCCACACTAATTTCATGGTGGATATAAACTCCAAGCAAACTCAGGATTTGAATATGATTTAAAGTTTAAAAAAATCAATAAAATAATTAGGTAAATAATAAAATTAAGGTATAAGTGTGTGTGGTTTTGTATTTGCTCATGTGCAATGGCCAGAAGTAGACATCAGGGTGGCTTCTTCAATTGCTTCCAATATTATGAAGTTCAGTATGCCTGTAATTGCTAGGCTGTGAGTCCTGGGCTCTCTCTGTGTCCAATAACTAGCTCTTGGATTATAAGTACATTCCATCATGTTTAGTATTTTACGTGGCAGAGATCTGAAGTCTGATCCTCATACCCAGCAAGAACTTTGTGCATTGAACCACAACCCCATCTCTAAGTATTGCATTTTAAGAAGTAAGAGATAATGTTCAATTTAAACTTAACATGGCATGTAAATAGATTTCACTTTAATTTAGGTATTACTGACTATATGTGTTATCTAACTATTTTGACAAGAAATAATTCATGAAAAAGCTCTGTTTTTAACAGTAAAATTATGATTACAGTATTACGTTAATTTTTATTTCAAGTAGTGGTATTTAAAAATAAGTAATTGACTTTTGAAGTAGACACAAACTGAATAAAGAGCCAATTACTGATCATTTACTTTTCCTCTTCTGCGAAACAACATCTTCCTTTTGCTTCTGTATTACTACTCTGTTCCAAGAACATGGTGTTTACAGATTAAAAACTACTGGAAAAAAAACTACTGGGGATTCTATCCACCTTCTAGTCCTCTGTCAGATGATTCTAACACAAGCAAATAAAAACTTTCATCAACACAGTAACAATTGAACAATTATATCTGCCGTTTTCATATTCAGATGCAATCACTGGGCTGTTACTGCTCTAAAATGTGGCTCTATTACAAAAAATAACATGAATTAAAAGTGGTAATATTAATATTTCTAGCTACTAAAAGCCATTATTTCGATTCACTGAATATGTCAAGTAGTAAGTATAACAATACATTTAAGATTATTTAAAAGTTAGTAATATTTATTTTTCTTATTTTTATACTAGCTGTATGAAAGAACCTTTGCAGAGTTTTCAATTATATATATGATCATTTCTGCAAAAGTGTGCATAATGATGTGTCAGAAATATATGTTATTCCTTACGGTGTGGTAGCGATAGGCAACTCACTATTTCTTTCATGAAACCCCAAGGCAATCAAATATGAACTAGATGCTTTATTGTTAATTGAATATAAAAACTAAAGTTAATGATAAAAATACAACAGATCACATATTGTAACTTATGTTTATTGAGTTGTAAAATTAACCATAATTGTGATAACAGGGATTTGTGTTTGAAGAGTTCTATGGGAATCTATTCCCAAGCATATTTGGTACTTATAACAATGAATATAAATGGTCACTAAAATTTAGGAAGAAGTGCTGAACCACTTTTTAAAGAAATAACAGACAGAATATGATTAATGGGGGTTACTTACTTTTGCTTGAAATGCTCCATAGCATCACATATCACCCACAAAATAAATGTCTTTTTTTTTTTTCCAGAAAAGGTATCTCACTGTTCACCACTTCTGATCAAATGAAACAATGTGGCTGAGTAACAATGTGACTGAGTTCATTCTACTTGGTTTGACACAGGATCCTTTTAAGAAGAAAATCCTATTTGTTGTGTTTTTACTTTTTTATATGGGGACATTACTGGGTAACTTGCTGATCATTGCTACCATCAAGACAAGCCAACTTCTATCCTGCTTCCAACTTCTATCCTGTTTGCCCTGGATGATGACCTGAATGATGATTGAGCATCTTTCTTAGAGACCTCCTTCTTGTTTAGCTTCCTTAGGAATACAGATTTTAGTATGTTTATTCTATGTTATATGTCTAATATACACTTATAAGTGAATATATACTAAAATTGTTTTTACTATTAGTTTAATATATCGGTTTATTAAGCCATGAGGATTATAAATTCATATAGTATGGAGAAAATGTGAAACAGACTTTTGTTGAATCATTTTTATGTAGTGTGATAAAGCATAAAATACAAATAGATATGAAGACCCTTGGTTTTTGTTCATATTTTGTGCCTGCCGTGTCTCCAGATCTTCAGCATTTCTGTCCTAATGAAACTTGGGGCTGTGGTGGTAAATTTCTGCCCTTCCTCCTGTTGTTTTAAAAATTTCCTTCTAATAATTATTTATCCATACAATCACATCTTCTCTTCAAAGCTTAATAAGGTTATCTCTCACAGTTAGTTACTTTTTATTTTAATTATTTTATTTTTGTGATTTTAATATAATTATACACTTCTCCTTTCTCTTTCCTTCCTCAAAACTCTTCCATTTAAATCTTTTTGATGTCCTTTAAATTTGGGACTTCTTTTATTCCACTAAGTGTTATTGCATGCATATGTGAATATTTATTTTTTTAACTTTTTTAATTACACTTTATTCACTTTGTATCTCCCCATAAGCCCCTCCCTCCTCCTCTCCTGGTCCCACCCTCCCTTCCCCTTCTTCACCCATGCCCCTCCCCAAGTCCACTGTTAGGGGAGGTCCTCCTCTCCTTCCTTCTGATCTTAGTCTATCAAATCTCATCAGGAGTGACTGCATTGTCATGTTCTGTGGCCTGGTAAGGCTGCTCTCCCCTCAGGGGAAGGTGATGAAAGAAAGGCCAATCAGATTATGTCAGAGACAGTCCCTCTTCCCATTACTATGTGACCCACTTAGACACTAAACTGTCATGGACTACATCTGTGCAGGGGTTCTAGGTTATCTCCATGCCTGGTACTTGGTTGGAGTATGAGTCTCTGGGAAGACCCCTGTGTTCAAATTTTCTGGTTCTGTTGCTCTCCTTGTGGGGTTCCTGTCTCCTCCAGATCTTACTATTTCCCACTTCTTACATAAGATTCCATGTACTCTGCCCAACAGTTGGCCATAAGTCTCAGCGTCTGCTTTGATAGTCTGCAGGGCAGAGCCTTTCAAAGGCCCTCTGTGGCAAGTTCCTAACTTGTTTCCTGTTTTCTTCTTCTTCTGATGTCCATCCTGTTTGCCTTTCAGGATGGGGATTGAGCATTTTTGTCAGGGTCCTCTCTTTTGATTAGTTTCTTTAGAAGTACAGATTTTAGTAGGTCTATCCTATGTTATATGTCTATATGAGTGAGTATATACCATGTGTGTCTTTCTGCTTCTGGGACAGCTCACTCAGGATGATCCTTTCCAGTTCCCAACATTTACCTGCAAATTTCATGATTTCCTTGTTTTTCATTGCTGAGTAATACTCCATTGTGTAGATGTACCACAATTTCTGCATCCATTCTTCAGTTGAGGGGCATCTGGGCTGTTTTTAGCTTCTGGATATTACAAATAAAGTTGCTGAAAACATGGTTGAGCAAATGTCCTTTTTGTGTACTTGAGCCTCTTTTGTATATATGCCTAGGAGTGGTATGGCTGGATCTTGAGGAAGTGCTATTCCTAGTTGTCTGAGAAAGCACCAAATTGATTTCCAGAGTAGTTGTACAAGTTTACATTCCCACCAGCAGTGGAGGAGGGTTCCCCTATTTATGTATACTTCAGTTCTTTTTACAAAGACATTTTGATTATATCATCAATCTGTGTTGTTTTTTGAATTCAGCATTGTTCCACTTTAAAATAATTACAAAAGTTGCTATTCAAAGGGAAAATGCATGCAATTGAAGGAATCCCTTTTCTATTTGGAAATTAACCCAGAACTCTTACACTGTGTTTATAAAACACTAACAGTATTCAGAGAAAAAAATTTATTCTTGAGAATCTCTGATGCTCTTCTCTCAATGTTTATGTTTCAGTCATAATGATTCTTTTGTTAACCCTTATTCCTTTTTTCTGATTTGGTCTTTTCTAATTTAACTGTTAAGATATCTCAGCTGAGAACATCTGGGTTGTTTCCAACTTCTGGCTATTAGAAATAAAGCTGCTACAAACATGGCTGAGCAAATGTTCTTGTTGAAAACTTGAGCATCTTTTGAATATGCCTAGGAGTTGTGTAGCTCGATCTTGATGTAGCACTATTCCTAATTGTCAGAGAAAGCACCAGATTGATTCCCAAAGTGGTTTAACAAGTTTATATTCCCACCAACAATGGAAGATGGATCCCCTTTCTCCACAACCTCTCCAGCATGTGCTGTCACTTGAGTTTTTTATCTTAGCCACTGTGATGGGTATAAGATGAAATCTCAGGGTCATTTTGATTTGCATTTCATTGAGGAATGGATACAGAAATTGTGGTACACAATGGAATACTATTGTGTTTACACAATGGAATACTATTCAACAATTAAAAACAAGGAAATCATGAAATTTACAGGAAAATGGTGGGACCTAGAAAAGAGCATCCTTAGTGTGGTATCCCAGAAGCAGAAAGACATACATGGTATATACTCACTTATATGTGAATATTAGATATATAATATAGGATAAATGTACTAAAATCTGTACACCTAAAGAAGCTAATCAAGCAGGAGGACTCTGGGTAAGATGCTCAATCCTCATTCAGAAAGGCAAAGTGGATGGACATCTGAAGAGCAAGAAAACAGGGAACAGGACAGGAGCCTACCACAGAGGGCCTCTGAAATACTCTACCCTGCAGAGTATCAAAGAAGATGCTGAGACTCATAACCACACTTTGAGCAGAGTGCAGGGAATATTTCGAAAGAAGGAGGAGATAAAAAATTCTGGAGGGAACAGGAGCTCTACAAGGAGAGCAAGAGAACCAAAAATTCTAGACAAAGGGTGTTTTCTGAGACTGATACTTAAACCATGGACCATTCATAAAGATAACCTAGAACCTCTGCACAGATGTTACCCATGAAAGCTCAGTATCTAAGTGGATTCCCTAGTAAAGGAAATAGGGACTGTCTCTGACATAAACTGATTGGCCTGTTCTTTGATTACCTCTCCCTCAGTGGGGTGCAGGCTTACCAGACCACAAAGGAAGACAGTGCAGCCACTCCTGATGAGAACTGATAGAACAGCATCAGATGGAAGGGCAGAAGGACCTCCCCTATCAGTGGACTGGGGAAGGGGTATGGGTGGAAAAGAGGGAGGGAGGATGAGATTGGGAGGGGAAGAGGAAGGGAACTACTGGTTGAATACAAAGGGAATAAACTGTAATTAATAAAAATGAAAACAAAATATTATAATAATTTAAAAAAGTTTTCTCTTAGACATACTAATGATAGTGTTTCTTTATTACAAAGTGTTAGATTAAGTACAGCATATGTACTTAAATACTTAAATACTTAAGGTAGTTTAAGATAAAAATGTTTATATTTGTCAGAATCAAGAGAATAATCACTTTAAGGTAGTCTATTGGGATATGTTGACAAATTAACCAAAAACTGGATGACCCAAAGAAATATTTCAGGTGTTGAAATGAAATTTTATATTACAAATATGTTATTTTTTTGGCTTTTGAACTGAATGTTGATGAAAATAAAGTAAAGGAGAATAAAGTAAAGTAAATAAAGTAAAGTAAATAAAGTAAAGTAAAGTAAATAAAGTAAATAAAGTAAAGGAGAAGCAGACATTTTTACATTAAAGAAGAAGATTAATTTTATCATTATTCATTAACACTCTAAAATTGAAGAATATTAATGTTAAAATTGTAGTGATAAATGTGGAATTTTGGTTTCTTAAAAAAAAACAAAAATAATATAAGAATATGTTTCATTTTAATCAGCATGCCTGAGGTATGGTGATGCTTCAGATTGTCCACAGCAGGTGACTATGATTTGCCACATGCTCTAGCAGAGGCGTGATTTTGCCAGCAGCAGATAGCTTCTGAAATTATGATGCTTGGAATTATGGAGACTTTTCAGAGGATATATAAGTGCTAGGGCTCCAAGAAGTGGTTTGTATTGTAGTTGTTGTTTGTTGTTGGTCATGGTTTGTTATTAGTTGTGTGCAAAGAAGAAATAACGAGAAGTAAAAATTAGATATCCTTATGGAGAAGATCAAACTTGCCCCAAGGATCTTGATACCCCTAATCAATAGAAAGTAGTCTAATGATAACACTGCACATTTTCTAACCCCTGACTTTATTCAGGGATATTTTCCTTTTCCTCTTTATTCTTTTTTTTTTCTCTCCTATCTAGAGAGAAAATCTCTTTATCTAGAGAGAGATTTGAAAATGTGGACTTGTTTGGGGAAGGAGAGAAAGGAACCTTTGATCTCCTGCACTCTCCTCCCCCAGACCTCCCTCCTCCTTGGCACAGTGGACTCAGTGAGATTCTCAGCTCAGACCTAACTGCCTGGGGTCTGCAGCTGTGGAGGCAGAGCTCCTAGTCCTTTAGAGGCAACTGCCAGCAGTACAGGTCTCAGAGTCCCAGACCTGCACAGTGGCACCATCCTCCCAGGGCCCAAGTCTGCTAGCCTCCATACTCCGCAGGATGGTGATCACTGACTATACAGCCTGCCCAACCCCACAGTGACAGAGAATACCCTATGTACTCACCAAAACCAGGCAGAAATGCCATGCAAATTGGGCACACCAGGCGCTGGGCCTCCCAAGCTTGGAGAACATAGTGGAGAGTCCCCAGGACTTCCCAGAAAGCATCTGGACTGGCAACCCAGTCTCCAGCTACAGCAGGACTTCCTAACCTGGCGGTGGAGCAGCACTGAGCTGGTGGAGAACATCAAACAAGCAGGGCCAAACCACAGAGCAGAGAGCCCAGCCAATTGACCTGCCTGAGAGTGAGTGCACCCTTGAGAATCTGCAGAGCCACAGATTCAGGGTCCTTCTAAAACAGAAACCAGGCATCGAACCCCTCCCACCCACATACCCACTTTGGGAAACAGAGTCACTTGGGACATTGAAGCCCCTGCTCTCTGAGTCCAATTGAGGAGTTACAGCAGTTAATGCCAGAAATTGTGTGCCTCAACCATCACTAGCGCCTGCTACATTTACAGTGCAGAGCCCCTCCCACACACTCAAGGGTTCAACATTATCTATCATGCTGTCCCCCGAGATACACTTCCACACACACACACACACCAACATACACAAACACACACAACACACACACACATACGTGCTCACACCTGCCTTTGCCCCGTTTGTGCCTGCATACTTTTCTCCCACAGGTACAGCTAGTCCTCAGCACACACGCTGACAACACGGGACCTCTCTCAGCTTCCTGAAAAACTCTCCAGATGCCAGAGAGAGATAATGCCAGTCTGAAATACAGAACCCAAAAACAAACAGGAAAGGTTTCAGATAAGCCAATTGGCAGGGGTAGGCGAAAAACACTTCCAACATAAATCAGGACATCATGTCTTCACCAGCAAATCCCAAAATTGACAGATACCCTATTTCATCAGAAGCACAGGCAAATGACTTTAAAGCTATGCTTACCCAACTATTTGAGGCGCATAAAGAGGAAGCAAACAACTCTCTCAGAACAATAACCATGCAAATTCAGTCAGTTAAAGAGGAAATGAACAAATTTTTCAAAGACTTGGCCAGTCAATTGGAGGTAAAGAAAGAAGAAATAGACAAAATTCTTAAAGAAACACAGGAAAACAAAGCCAAACAAATAGAGGCACAAGTAGAGAAAAAATTGGTGGCATATAGAAAGGAAATGAACAAAAAAATAGAGACCATCATAGAGAGACAGGAATCCACATTCAAACAGATGAAGAAATGATGCAAGGCATGAAAACAGAATTAGATTAAAAAAAGAATACACAAACTGAGAAAACCCTTGAGCTGGAGAACTTGGAGAAAAGATCAGGAACCACAAAAGTAAGCATCACCAACAGAATACAAGAGATGGAAGAGAGAATCTCTGGAGCTGAAGATACACTCACAGAAATTGATACTTCTCTCAAAGAAAAAGTAAAATCAGAAAAGTGCCAAACACAAAATATCCCAAAAATCAAGGACACCATGAAAAGACGAAATCTAAGAATAATAGGAATTGCAAAAGATGACTCCAGGCTCCAAGGTCCGGAAAATATTTTCAAGAAAATCATAGAAGAAAAATTTCCCAACTTAAAGAAAGAGATGTCCATAAATATACAAGAGGCCTACAGACACCAAATAGATTAGACCAGAAAAGAAACAAACCACATCACATTATAGTCAAAACACTAAATCTACAGAACAAAGAAAAGATTTTAAAAGCAGCAAGGGAAAAAGGCCAAGTAACATATAAAGGTAAACCTATCAGAATCACACTAAACTTCCCACCAGAAACTATGAAAGCCAGAAGGGACTGGGCAAGTGTCATGGAGACTCTAAGAGATCACAAATGTCAACTCAGACTACTATACCCTGCAAAGCTTTCAATCAACATAGATGGAGAAAACAAAATATTCCATGACAAAATTAAATTTAGGCAATATCTACACAGCAAACCAGCCCTACAGAAGATACTAGAAGGAAAACTCCAATCCAATGAAAACAACTTCACCCAAGAAAACATGGCACACAGATAATATCCCAACAAAAATGAAAAGAAAACAAGCAATGAAACACAGTAAGACCACTGACTCCAATAAAAAAGAAACTAACATTGGTCACTATTATCTATCAACATCAATGGACTCAACTCACCAATAAAAAGACACAGACTAACAGAATGGGTGCAAAAACAGGACCCAACATTCTGCTGCATCCAAGAAATGCACCTCTGCAGCAAAGATAAACACTACCTCTGAGTAAAGGGCTAGAAAAATGTCTTTCAAGCAAACAGACCTAGAAAACAAGCTGGTTTAGCTATCCTAATATTTAATAAAATAGACTTTCAACCAATATTAATCAAAAAAGTTGAGGAGGGACACTACATTCTCATCAAAAGAAAAAATCCACCAAGAGAACATCACAATTCTGAACATCTATGCTCCAAATACAAGAGCGCCTACGTTCATAACCGAAACATTAATAAAACTTAAATCACACATCGATCCCAACACCTTATGGTGGGAGACTTCAACACTCCATTTTGACCAAGGGACAGATCATCTAGACAGAAACCAAATAAGGAAATAAAGGCACTTACAGAGGTCCTAAATCAAATGGACCTAATAGACATCTACAGAACTTTCCACCCAAATGCAAAAGACTATACCTTCTTTTCAGCACCTCATGGAACCTTCTCCAAAATAGAGCACATAGTTATTCACAAAGCAAGCCTCAACAGATACAAGAAGATTGAAATAATCCCCTGTATTCTATCTGACCACAATGGAATAAAGCTGGACATCAGCAACATTGGAATTAGAAAAAAAAAAAAAAAAAGCCTACAAGCACATGGAAACTGAACATCTTGCTGCTCAATGATAGCTGGGTTAAGGAAGAAATAAAGAAAGAAATTAAAGACTTCCTAGAATTCAACGAAAATGAAGGTACAACATACCTAATTTATGGGACACAATGAAAGCAGTGCTCAGAGGAAAATTCATAGCATTAAATGCCTTCAAGAAAAATTTTGTGACATATCATACAAGCAACTTAATCACCCAACTGAAAGCCCAAGAGAAAAAAGAAGCAAATGCACCCAAGAGGAGCTGACGGCTGGAAATAATCAAACTCAGGGCAGAAGTCAATCAACTAGAAACAAATAAAACTATTCAAAGAATCAATGAAACCAAGAGCTGGTTCTTTGAAAAAATCAACAAGGTAGACAAACTTTTAGCCAAACTAACTAAAAGGCAGAGAGAAACTATCTAAATCAGCAAAATCAGAAATGAAAAGGGGGACAGAACTACAGACACTGAGGAAATCCAAACAATCATTAGGTCTTACTACAAAAGCCTACATGGCACAAAATTTGAAAATCTAAAAGAAATGGACAATGTTCTAAATAGATTCCATTTACCAAAATTAAGTCAAGATCAGGAAGAAAGATTGAATAGTCCTATTTCCCCCAAGGAAATAGGAGCAGTCACCAACAGTCTCCTTCCAAAAAAAGTCCTGGGCCAGATGGTTTCAGTGCATAATTCTACCAGACCTTCAAAGAAGTGCTAACCCCAATTCTCTCCAAACTATTCCACAAAATAGAAACAGAAGGAACATTACTAAACTCATTCTATGAAGCCAGAGTCACCTTGAGACCTAAACCACAAAAAGACCCAAGAAAAAAGGACAACTTCAGACATATCTCTCTAATGAACATTGATGCAAAAAAACTCAATAAAATACTTGCATACCAAATCCAAGAACACATCAAAGATATCATCAACCATGATCAAGTAGACTTCATCCCAGCCATGCAAGGGTGGTTCAACATACGGAAATCCATCAATGTAATCCACCACATAAACAAACTCAAGGAGAAAAAACATATGATCATCTTCTTAGATGCTGAAAAAGCATTTGACAAAGTCCAACACCCATTCATGCTTAAAGTCTTTGAGAGATCAGGGATACAAGGCACATACCTAAAGATAGTAAAGGCAATATACAGCAAGCCTATAGCCAACATCAAACTCAATGGAGAGAAACTTAAATCAATCCCACTGAAATCAGGGACAAGACAAGGCTGTCCATTGTCCCCATATCTCTTCAACATAGTACTTGAAGTCCTAGCCAGAGCAATAAGACAACTAAAGGAGATCAAGGGGATACAAATCGGAAAGGAACAAGTCAAATTGTCACTATTCGCAGATGATATGATAGTATACATGAGCGGCCTCCAAAATTCAACCAGAGAACTCCTCCAGCTGATAAACACTTTCAGCAAAGTAGCAGGATACAAAATCAACTCAAAAAAATCAGAAGCCCTCCTGTATACCAACAACAAAAGGGCCGAGAAAGAAATAAGGGAAACAACACCATTCACAATAGCCACTAATAACATAAAGTACCTTGGGGTGACACTAACCAAGCAAGTGAAAGACCTGTATGAGAAAAACTTCAGGTGTCTGAAGAAAGAAATTGAAGAAGATATCAGAAGATGGAAAGATCTCCCATGCTCATGGATTGGTAGGATTAACATTGTGAAAATGGCCAACCTGCCAAAAGCAATCTACAGATTCAATGCAATTCCTATCAAAATACCAACTCAATTCTTTACAGACCTTGAAAAAAAGATTCTCAACTTCATATGGAGAAACAAAAAAAACCCAGAATCTCCAAAACAATCCTGTACAACAACAGATTGTCTGAAGGCATGTCCACCCCTATCTCAAGCTGTACTACAGAGCAATAGAAATGAAAACAGCATGCTATTGGCATAGAAACATAAAGGAGGATCAATGGAACTGAATAAAAGATCCAGAAATAAACCCACACACCTATGAATACTTGATTTTTGAAAAAGGAGCCAAATCTATTCAATGGAAAAAAGATAGCATCTTCAACAAATGGTGCTGGTCCAACTGGATGTCTACATGCAGAAAAACGAAAACAGATCCATATTTATCACCTTGCACAAAACTAAAGTCCAAGTGGATCAAAGATCTCAACATAAAACTAGATACTCTAAATCGGTTAGAAAAAAAAAAAAGTGAAAACAGCCTAGAACTCATTGGCACAGGAGACAACTTCCTGAACAGAACACCAACAGCACAGGCTCTAAGAGAAACAATCAATAAATGGAACCTCATGAAACTGAAAAGCTTCTGTAAAGCAAAGGACATAGTCATCAAAACAAAACGACTGCCTGCAGATTGGGAAAGAATCTTCACCAACCCTTTATCTTGCAGAGGGCTTATATCCAGTATATATAAAGAACTAAAGAAGCTGAAAAGCAGCAAACGAAGTAATCCACTTAAAAAATGGGGAACAAAGCTAAACAGAGAATTCTTGATAGAGGAATATTGAATGGCAGAGAAGCACTTAAAGAAATGCTCAACCTCATTAGCCATTACAGAAATGCAAATCAAAAACGACCCTGAGATTTCACCTTACAACCATCAGAATGGCCAAGATGAAAAACTCAAAGTGACAACACATGCTGGAGAGGTTGTAGAGAAAGGGGAACCATCCTCCATTGCTGGTGGGAATGTAAACTGGTACACCCACTTTGGAAGTCAATCTGGTGATTACTCAGACAATTAGGAATAACGCTTCCTCAAGACCCAGCTATACCACTGCTAGGTATATACCCAAAATTTGCTCAAGTACACAACAAGGACATTTGCTCAACCATGTTTGTAGCAGCTTTATTAGTAATAGCCAGAATCTGGAAACAACCCAGATGTCCATCAACAGAGGAATGGATACAGAAATTGTGGTATTTTTAACACAATGGAATACTACTCAGCAATCAAAAATGAGAAAATCATGAAATTTTCAGGCAAATGGTGGAATCTAGAAAAGATCATTCTGAGTGAAGTATCCCAGAAGGAGAAAGACAAACATGGTATATACTTGCTTATATAGACCTACAAGATATGATAAACATAATGAAGTCTATACACCTAAAGAAGATAAACAAGAAAGCAGACACAAAGTAAGATGATCAATCCTCACTTAGAAAGACAAATGAGATGTGCTTTGGACATATGACAGGAGTCTACCACAGAAGGCATCTGAAAGACCCTACCAACCAGCGTTTCAAAACAGATACTAAGACTCATAACCAAACCTTCGGCAGAAGGGGAGTTAGTATGACGGGAAAAGGATAGGAGCCCCACAAGGACCATATAATACTGGGCACAGGGTTTTTTTCTGAAACTGTTTCTCCAACCAAGACTATGTATGGATATAACCTAGAACCTTTACTGGAACGAAGCTCATGGTAGCTCAATAACCAATTGTTTTCCCATAGTAAGGGGATCAGGGACTATCTCTGACAGAAACTCAATGGCAGGCTTTTTGACCTTCCCACCCCCCAAGGGAGGAGCAGTCCTGCTAGGCTACAGTGGAGGACTTTGCAGCCAGTCCTGAAGATACCTGATAAAACAGGGCCAGATGAAAGGGGAGGAGGTCCTTCCCAATCAGTGGACTTGGAAAGGGGCAGGGAGAAGCTGAGGGAGGGAGGGTGGGATTGGGAGGGAATAAGGGAGCGGGATACAGCTGGGATACAGTTAATAAAATGTAATTAATAATAATAAACAAACAAACAAAAAAGAAAAGTACAAACTAACTTTACAAAGATATCAGGAAATAATAGGAGTTATCTAGTAGGTGCAAGACTGAATCTAATGAGAAGTTCATTATGAGGATGAGTTCTGCAGTGTTTTCACCGAGGTTGTCAGGATACAATTCTAGAGAGTAAGAAACTCACATGAGACATCCTACCATGACAAGAAAGGATATTACTGTGTTTTTGTTGCTTGTCCCTAGAAAACAATGGAATAAATCTTGGTTCCCTATACCTCAGACTCTGACTTTATTTAGAAATATACAAATTCCCTGCTCTTGGTTTAGTTTCAGTAAATGGAATATATCAAGAAAATTGTCCATTACATTTAGGTTTTCAAATTTTTCAAATTTTGTGGCATATAGGCTTTTGAAGTAACATCTAATGATTCTTTGAATTTACACAATGTCTGTCCCTATCTCCCCCTTTCTTTTTCTGATTTTGATGATTTGGAGAGTTTCTCTCTGCCTTTTGGTTAGTTTGGCAAAGTGTTTGTCTATCTTGTTGATTGTGGATATTAGCCACATAATATAGGGTTAACATACTAAAATTTATATTCCTAAAGAAGCTAAATACAAGGAAGACCCTAGGAAAGATGCTCAGTATTCATTCAGAAGGACAAATGCAATAGACATCGGAAGCAGGAGAAGACAGGGAACAGCAGAAGGCTATCACAGATGGCCTATGAAAGACTCTATTTTAAGTTGGGGAAATTTTCTTCAATGATTTTGTTGAAAACATTTTCTGGGCCTTGGAGGAGGGAATCTTCTTTTTCTTCTATTCCTATTATTCTCAGGTTTTTGTCCTTTTATTTTGTCTTGGATTTCTTGGACGGTCTGTGTCAGATGTAACCATGTCATTCCAAACCTTTTAAACTCCATTTATATACACTTAGGTACTCATAGAAATTAGCTGGGTATGATTTTTTCATATAGTCATTATTAGATTTTGGCCATAGCTGAAACTCTTTATGATTTATGCTTGCAGTATATTATTCTCCTTACTGTCATACAGATACAGTTAAGTTACTGAAGTGCCTGTTTTATATTCCACAGTAAAAATGTATCATGCTCTATTTCTGCTTTGTAACAAGTATGTATTTAGAGATTTTTCCTTATTTAAAATGTTTACAAGGCTGCAATGAATATTCTTTTGAATGTTTAGTAAGGTTCTTTATTATTATTAAATGTAAATTATTATTAAATGCAAATTGTCTTTGATTTGACTGATGTAATTGCTGTCTCTGATGCTTATTGCCTCCTTCTGCTCTCCTAGATCTCATTCTGGAAGATTCTATTCTCTCCTTAATATTATGTAGGACTAGAATGTTTTCAGCCCCTAAGAGTCACTATTGAATAAACTCACCCTTTCTATTTCTTTCTGAACTCTTGCTAACTGGTTCAACTCAGCCTATTCTGGCTCAAATTCTTCCTTCAAGATGACTGAATCAATTTGGCTTTTTTCAGATTTTTACTGAAATGTCCTGCTTGGTCTCAAAGTAACTCTAGCAATCTGTTCTAATCTTTGGTTCTTTCTCATTCTCTGGTTCATCTGTCTTCACTGTGTCTAGCTGGTTGTCTCTGAAACCTGTCTCTAAAAAACTCTCCAGGTAAAATTGTCTCTGCTGACCTGCCCTAAACTCAAGAATGAACTTCAAACTCAATGCTTCCTTCTGCAAACCAACTTTACCTTCATTATTTGGAATTAAAGGTATGTTTTGAGAGCATGTCTATATTCTAGCCAGAGTAGCCATGTTGCTGAAATAAAATTCCTCTTCAGGTAAATACTTACATCCTACTCTATCATTAAATTTTGTCTTAAAAAAGATTTTAAGTTATATATGTGCAATGCTGACAACTCAGATTAATATGACATTGTTGTTTAATTTGCATTTCCATTATCATTATTATTATTATAAATTGCAGTTATTCACTTTGTATCCTGACTGTTGCCCTCTCCCTCACCTCCTCCCAGTCCCACCCTCCTCTTTCCCCAGTCCACTGATAGAGCAAGTCTTCCTCTCCTACTGTCTGACCCTAGCCTATCAGGTTTCATCAGGAATGCCTGGATCCTCTTTCTCTATGGCCTAGTAAGGCCACCCTGCCAGAGGAAGATGATCAAAGAGCAGGCAACTGAGTTCATGCCAGAGACCGTCTCTGCTCCCCTCACTAGGGAAAACCCATGGAGACTGAGCTGCCCATGGACTACAACTGGGCAGGGGGTCTAGGTCCTCTCCATGCATGATCCTTGGTTGTTCCATCAGTCTCTGCAGATCGCCAGAACCCAGAATTTTTGGCTGGGTTGGTTTTCTTCTGGAACTCCTGTTCCTTCCAGATCTTTCTCCCTCTTCTTCAATAAGATTTCCTGCACTCTGTCCAACATTTGGCTATGAGTTTCCCTGTCTGCTTCAATATCCTGCTGGGTAGTCTTTCAGCTGCCATCAGTGGTAAGCTTCTGTCTTGTTCTCTGTCTTCTCCTGCTTCCGATGTCTATCTTGTTTGCCCTTCTGAGTGAGGATTAAACATCTTCCCTAGGGTCTTCTTTGCTGTTTTGCTTTTTTAGGACTATTTATTGTAGTACAACTACTTTGGAAATCAATCTGGCACTTTCTCAGAAAATTAGGAAGAGTGCTACCTCAAGATCCAGCTATACCACTCCAGGGCATATATCTGAAAGATGCTCAACCACACAACAAGGACATTTGTTCAACCGTGTACAGTTTTAGTTTTATTCATTATAGCCAGAATCTGGAAAAAAAAAAACATAGATGTCCCTTAACTGAGAAATGCATACAGAAATTATGCAACATTTATAATGGAATATTATTCAGATATTAAAAACAAGGAAATCATGAAATTTGCAGGCAAATGGGTGGAATTAGGGAAGATCATCCTGAGTGAGGTAACAGAAGCAGAAAGACACACATGCTCTATACTCACTTCTAAGTATATATTAGACATTTACTTGATTTTAGATTTCTAACTGTACCTTTTTTCATTTGACACTTTCAAAGACTTGTGGAATAATTAGACAACAATGTATTAACTTGAAATCAATGAGTGGAATTTGAATCAGTATATAAAATGCTATACATAATCTTTCTTTGTGTGTGTGTGTTTCAAATTAGCTTTTGCTGAAGATTTACTTGTACTTCCATACAGAGCAAAAGGCATTGATTTATCACTGCTCTAAGTTTTTATAGTAAAGTGACATTTTCATTTGTTAATAAAGTTGATTAATTGATTTACTTTTATAAAGTTGTCTTGAGTGGAACATCTTTTGACACATTTTAGACCAGTTACTATATTTACATAAAGTATATTAAAAAAAATAAAAAAATATTTTATATTTTTCACTGACATTTTAAGGTATATCATCATGCATATACAGAGTATCTGGTAAAGTAAAAAACAATGTGGTTCAATTTAAAGATGGAAAAGGATGAAACAGTTGAAGTGAAGGCAGTCCTCTGGATGTGCTCTGTGTCCCTGCAGGTGCTAACATCTGTCCAAAAAGAAATGATACCAGAATATGAGTAATTGATGACACCCATGGGGGCCTCTAGAACAGACTGGAAAATAAGGTGAAATCTTGGAAGTCACTGTTATGCTCGAACATTCTTCTCCAAAACTATGCTAGTTGCTCTTTATCACCTTTATTATTTATTTTTATAGTAGGTTTCAATGACATTTCTAAGATTGATATGAAGAAGTTCATTAATGTTATTGATTCCACTGAAGCAGAGTGTAGAGTGCTAGCATGCATTTTCAGAATTCAGTAATTTTAGTAATTTTGAAGGACTGAGAATTACAATAACATTTTCTTTTAACAAAACACAATTCCATGCTGCCAACATGTGACCTTGTATCTCGATTTTGAACTAAGAGTATGTGTTTAACTTTTCAGATATCTACCTTGTTTCTACTAAGTGTAAAGCTTTGCAATTTCTTCAACAACTAAAATTATTTTTTCATTTGCACTGTAATTAATTTATTAGTATCATTTTGTTGATCTGTTCTCATGAATGAACTTCCTGTACTTGCAAGTATTCCATGCATCTTACTTATTGCTCTTTTTAAAGTAACAAATTTACAATTGAATTATCTTAAACAGTCAATTAATACACTTATTGGTTAAAAAATGACTTTGAAGATAAGTCAAAAGTTTTGAAAGACCAATGCTTTGGGCACAGTATCCTTTCCCTTTATATATTCAAGCACACAGAAGCAATGGGATATGAAAACCTCACAGAATTTATCTTATTGGGACTTTTCCATAATGAGGATGTCAAGGTAATGTGTTCTGTGTTGTTCTTGCTTTGTTATCTTGCTATTCTTCATGGAAACCTGCTCATTCTTTGCACCATCAGGAGCAGCCATCTTAGTGAGCAGCCAACGTATTTTTTTTTTCAGCTACCTGTCCTTCATGGATGTCTGCTTCACTTCTACAATAGCCCCCAAATTGATTATAGACTTATTAGTACAATGCAACACTATCTCCTACAATGGCTGTCTGTCCCAGATGTTTTATACCCACTTCTTTGGTGCAACTGAGATATTTATCTTGGTAGTGATGGCCTATGATAGATATGTAGCCATTTGCAAACCCCTTTATTACATGATCACCATGAATAGACAGGTGTATTACGCCCTTGTGATAGCCTCAGTTATTGGTGCTTTTATATATTAACTTGTGCAGGTATTGGTAATTATCAGACTTCTCTTTTGTGGTCCCAATGAAATAGACCACTACTTCTGTGACATATTTCTTCTGCTGAAACTGGCCTGCACTGACACAAGACTCCTCATTGTTATAATTATTACCACCACAAAGGGTGCTATCCATTTTGATCTTTGTAGCCTTGGTAATTTCTTTTTTTTGTTTGTTTGTTTGTTTTTTTTAATTTTTCATCAATTACACTTTATTCATTCTGCATCCCCCCATAAGCTCCTCTCTCCTCCCCTCCCATTCCCACCCTCCCTCCGCCCTCTGCTTGCATGCCTCTCCCCAAGTCCACTAATAGGGGAGGTTCTCCTCTCCTTTCCGATCTTAGTCTGTCAGTTCACATCAAAAGTGGTTGCATTGTCCTCTACTATGGCCTGGTAATGCTGCTCCCCCCAATGGGAGGTGATCAAAGAGCAGGCCAATCAGATTATGTCAGAGGCAGTCCCTCTTCCCATTACTATGTAACCCAATTGGACTCTGAACTGCCCTGGGCTACATCTGTGCAGGGGTTCTGGGTTATCTCCATGAATAGTCCTTGGTTGGAGTATGAGTCTCTGGGAAGACCCCTGTGTTCAAATTTTTTTGTTCTGTTGCTCTCCTTGTGGAGACCCTGTCCTCTCCAGCTCTTACTATTTCCCAGTTCTTACCTAAAATTCCATTCACTCTGCCCGACAGTTCCCCATCACGCTCAGCATTGCTTTGATAGTCTGAAGGGCAGAGGCTTTCAGAGGCCCTCTGTGGTAGGTTCCTAGGTTGTTTCCTGTTTTATTCTTCTTCTGATGTCCATCCTCTTTGCCTTTCCAGATGGGGATTGGACATTTTAGTTAGGGTCCTCTCTCTTGTTTAGTTTCTTTAGATGCACAGGTTTTAGTGGGTTTGTTCTATGTTGTATGTCTATATGAGTGAGTATATACCATGTGTGTCTTTTTGCTTCTGGGACAACTCACTCAGGATGATCTTTTCCAGATCCCACCATTTACCTGCAAATTTCATGATTTCCTTATTTTTCATTGCTGAGTAATATTCCATTGTGTACATGTACCACAATTTCTGCATCCATTCTTCAGTTGAGGAGCATCTGGGTTGTTTCCAGCTTCTGGCTATTACAAAAAAAGCTGCTACAAACATGGTTGAGCAAATGTCCTTTTTGTGTACTTGAGCCTCTTTTGGATATATGCCCAGGAGTGGTATGGCTGGATCTTGAGGAAGCTCTATTCCTAGTTGTCTGAGAAAGCAACAGATTGATTTCCAGAGTGGTTGTACAAGTTTACATTCCCACCAGCAGTGGAGAAGGGTTCCCCTTTCTCCACAACCTCTCCAGCATGTGTTGTCACTTGAGTTTTTGATCTTGGCCATTCTCATGGGTGTAAGGTGAAATCTCAGGGTTGTTTTGATTTGCATTTCCCTAATGGCTAGTGAGGTTGAGCATTTCTTTAAGTGCTTCTCTGCCATTCAGTATTCCTCTACAGAGAATTCTCTGTTTAGCTCTGTTCCCCATTTTTTAAGTGGATTACTTGGTTTGCTGCTTTTCAGCTTCTTTAGTTCTTTATATATACTGGATATGAGTCCTCTGTCAGATAAAGGGTTGGTGAAGATTCTTTCCCAATCTGTAGGTGGTCGCTTTGTTTTGATGACGGTGTCCTTTGCTTTACAGAAACTTTTCAGTTTCATGAGGTCCCATTTATTGACTCTTGCTCTTAGAGCCAGCGCTGTTGGTGTTTTGTTCAGGAAGTTTTCCCCTGTACCAATGAGTTCTAGGGTATTCCCCACTTTTTTTTAAAGCCGATTTAATGTGTCTGGTTTTATGTTGAGGTCTTTGATCCACTTGGACTTCAGTTTTGTGCAGGGTGACAAGTATGGATCTATTTTCATTTTTCTACATGTAGACATCCAGTTAGACCAGCACCATTTGTTGAAGATGCAATCTTTTTTCCATTGTATGATTTTGGCGTCTTTGTCCAAGATCAGGTGTCCATAAGTGTGTGGGTTTATTTCTGGGTCCTCTGTTCGGTTCCATTGATCCACCATTCTGTTTCTATGCCAGTACCATGCAGTTTTTAAAACTGTTGCTCTATAGTACAACTTAAGATCAGGGATGGAGATACCTCCAGAAGATCTTTTATTGTAGAGGATTGTTTTAGCAATTCTGGGTTTCTTGTTATTCCATATGAAGTTCAGAATTTTTCTTTCCAGGTCTGTAAATAATTGTGTTGGTAATTTGATGGGCATTGCATTGAATCTGTAGATTGCTTTTGGTAAGATGGCCATTTTTACTATGTTAATCTTGCCAAGCCATGAGCATGGGAGACCTTTCCATCTTCTCATATCTTCTTCTAATTCTTTCTTCAAAGATTTGAAATTTTTTTCATACAAGTCTTTGCCTTCCTTGGTTAGGGTTACTCCGAGGTACCTTATGTCATTTGTGGCTATTGTGAAGGGTGTTGTTTCCCTAATTTCTTTCTCAGCCCTTTTGTCTTTTGTATACAGGAGGGCTACTGATTTTTTTGAGTTAATTTTGTATCTGGCCACTTTGCTGAAGGTGTTTATCAGCTGTAGGAGTTCCCTGGTAAAGTTTTTGGGGTCACTCATGTATACTATCATATCATCTGCAAATAGTGATAATTTGACTTCTTCCTTTCCAATTTGTATCCCCTTGAACTCCTTCAACTGTCTTATTGCTCTAGCCAGGACTTCCAGCACTATGTTGAAGAGATATGGAGAGAGTGGGCAGCCTTGTCTTGTCCCTGATTTCAGTGGGATTGTTTTAAGTTTCTCTCCGTTCAGTTTGATGTTGGCTATAGGCTTGCTGTATATCGCCTTTACTATGTTTAGATATGTGCCTTGTATCCCTGATCTCTCCAATACTTTGAACATGAATGGATGTTGGATTTTGTCAAAGGCTTTTTCAGCATCTAGGGAGATTATCATGTGGTTTTTTTCTTTCAGTTTGTTAATATGGTGGATCACATTGATGGATTTCCGTATATTGAACCACTCCTGCATACCTGGGATGAAGCCTACTTGGTCACAGTGGATAATATCTTTGATGTGTTCTTGGATTCGGGTTGCAAGTATTTTATTAAGCATTTTTGCATCAATGTTCATAAGGGAGATTGGCCTGAAATTCTCTTTCTTTGTTGAATCTTTGTGAGGTTTAGGTACCAAGGTGACTGTGGCTTCATAGAATGAATTTGGTAATATTCCTTCTGTTTCTATTTTGTGGAATAGTTTGAAGAGAATTGGTGTTAGCTCTTCTTTGAAGGTCTGTTAGAATTCTGCGCTGAAGCCATCTGGTCCTGGGCTTTTTTTGGATGGGAGACTTCTGATGACGGCTTCTATTTCTTTGGGGGATATAGGACTATTTAGTTGATTTACCTGGTCCTGATTCAGCTTTGGTAAGTCAAATCGATCAAGAAAATTGTCCATTTCATTTAGATTTTCAAATTTTGTGGCATATAGACTTTTGAAGTAAGTCCTAATGATTGTTTGGATTTCCTCAGTGTCTGTAGTTATATACCCCTTTTCATTTCTGATTTTGTTGATTTGGATGGTGTCTCGCTGCCTTTTAGTTAGCCTGGCTAAGGGTTTGTCGATCTTGTTGACTTTCTCAAAGAACCAGCTCTTGGTTTCATTGATTCTTTGAATTGTTTTATTTGTTTCCAATTGATTGATTTCAGCCCTGAGTTTGATTATTTCCAGCCATCTACTCCTTCTTGGTGTGTCTGCTTCTTCTTTTTCTAGGGTTATTAAGTGAGCCATTAGGGTGCTTGAATGCGCTGTCTCGAATTTCGTCTTGAAGGCACTTAGTGCTATGAACTTTCCTCTTAGCACTGCTTTCATTGTGTCCCACAAGTTTGGGTATGTTGTGTCTTCATTTTCATTGATTTCTAGAAAGACTTTAATTTCTTTCTTTATTTCTTCCCTGACCCAGCTGTCATTTAGTAACAAGTTGTTCAGTTTCCATGTGTGTGTAGGCTTTTTGTTATTTCTGTTATTGTTGAGGTCCAGCTTTATTCCATGGTGATCCGACAAGATACATGGGATTATTTCAATCTTCTTGTATCTGTTGAGGCTTGCTTTGTGACCCACTATATGGTCTATTTTGGAGAAGGTTCCATGAGGTGCTAAGAAGAAGGTAAATTCTTTTGTGTTTGGGTGTAAAGTTCTGTAAATGTCTGTTAGGTCCATTTGATTCATGACCTCTGTCAGAGACATTGTTTCTTTGTTTAATTTCTGTTTTGTTGACCTGTCCTTTGTTGAGAGTGGGGTGTTGAAGTCTCCCACTATTAATGTATGGGGATCTATATGTGCTTTAAATTTTATCAATGTTTCTTTCACAAATGTGGGTGCCCTTGTATTTGGGGCATAGATGTTCAGGAATGTGATGTCTTCCTGGTGGAATTTTCCCTTGATGAGTATGAAGTGTCCTTCCCCATCTCTTTTGATTAATTTTGGTTGAAAGTCTATTTTATCAGATATTAGAATGGCTACTCCTGCTTGCTTCTTGGTTCCGTTTGCTTGGAAAGTCGTCTTCCATCCCTTTACCCTCAGGTGATGTCTATCTTTGTGTCTTAGGTGTGTTTCTTGTATACAACAGATTGCTGGGTTTTGTTTACGCATCCATTCTGTTAGTCTGTGTTTTTTTATTGGAGAATTAAGTCCATTGATATTGAGAGAGAGTAATGACCAGTGGCTGTTAAATCCTTTGACTTTGATGTTGGCTGTGGTCATTCGGTTGTGTGCTTGGTTGCTTTTTGTTTTACTGAAGTGAGGTTATTTATTTCCTGTGTTTTCTTGAATGTAGCTAGCTTTCTTGGGTTGTATTTTCCCTTCCAGTGTCTTCTGTAATGCTGGATTTGTTTGTAGGTATTGTTGAAATTTGTTTTTGTCATTGAATATCTTGTTTTTTCCATCTATGAGGACTGAGAGTTTTGCGGGTTATAGTAGCCTGGGCTGACATCTGTGTTCTCTTAGGGTCTGCATGATATCTGTCCAGGCCCTTCTGGCTTTCATAGTCTCTGTTGAAAAGTCAGGTGTGATTCTAATGGGTTTGCCATTATATGTTACTTGGCCTTTTTCTCTTGCAGCTTTTAGTATTTTTTCTTTGTTCTGTATACTTACAGTTTTGATTATTATGTGTCGGGAGGATTTTCTTTTCTGGTCAAATTTGTTGGGTGTTCTGTAGGCCTCATGTATTCTAATTGGCCTCTCCTTTAGCTTGGGGAAATTTTCTTCAATGATTTTGTTGAAAATATTTTCTGGGCCTTGGAGAAGGGAGTCTTCTTTCCTCTATACCTATTATTCTTAGGTTTTGTCTTTTCATATTGTCTTGCATTTCTTGGACGGTCTGTGTCAGGAATTTTTCGGATTTAACATTTTCTTTGACAGATACATCGATTTCTTCCATTGTATCTTCTACACCTGAGATTCTTTTTTCCATCTCTTGTAGTCTGTTGGTTATGCTTACCTCTGTAGTTCCTGTTTTCTTCCCTAGATTCTTCCTTTCCATTATTTCTTCCATTTGTGTTTTCTTTAATTTTTCTAATTCTATCTTCAGGTCTTGAGTTGTTTTGTTTACTTCCTTCACCTGTCTGATTGTATTTTCCTGTTTTTCTTTTAGTTCCTTCAACTCTGTTTCTATCATTTCATTCAGTGTTTTAAGCATTTCCTTTCTAAAGGCCATAAACTGTTTGGCTGCCGCTTCCTCTATTTCTTTACAGATGGCAATATTCTGTTTGAGTTTATCTTCCTCTATGTCTTTACGAATCTTATTTGTTTCCTCTGTTATCATCTTCCTGAGCATACTTGTTAGGTCATCTTCTTGGATTTCAGTTATGGTGGGGTGTCCAGGGCTACTTGCCCCTGGGTAACTGGGTTCTGGAGATGCCATATTGCTCTGTCTTTTGTTGCTTGAGCTTTTACGCTGGCCTCTACCCATTTTGTTATCTTAGGTGTTTGGGGTTATTTTCTGGTGGTTCCTGGGGATCCTGTGGTGGAGAGAATCCCCTTTGCAGAAAGCTGGTTTTTCCTGAAGGATGTCTTCTCAGCTTTTTGGGTATAGTCCCTGGATGGCTGGTGTTTTTTTCAGGAGTTGCTCACCTCAGGGATATAGACCTGAGTGGTAACTGTGGTCTTTGTTAGTCGAGAGGGTTCTCCTCTCACCCAGGGAAGTCCTGAGGGGAGCTGCCCTGTTTCTTGGTTTCTTGTTGCAAATTTAATGATCAGCTGCTGTGACCCAGTTGGACATCAGGCGCGCCTCAACTGTTTGTGCCTGTGTCTGGAGCACAGCTGAGTGCTGGTGCCTCGGCCCCACTAGACTGCTAGACTTTTTCTAGGGAAGGATTGGGTGATTTAGGTCAGTACAGTTTCCTTCCTTCCCCGTGGATTCTCTGGAGACACAGACTCCCAGTGTCTTTTTCTTTTTTTTTTTTTTTTGCCCTGGTGCACATTGCTCAGTGTCCGCCAGCTGGCTGGCCGCAGAAACTGCCTGTGCCTGGAGCACAGCTGTGTGATGGCGGCTCAGTCTCTGCCCGCTGTCTGGTGCGCAGAAACTGCCTGTGTCTGCCTTTGCGGCTTTTGGGAGCCTGAGTGCCCCTCTAAGCTGGGTAATTTTCCGGGGATCTTTTCAGGTTGGGTGCTCTGAGTGCTCTGAGATCAGACCCGCCATTTCTATCTCCGGGGCGAATCAGGCGAGCAGGCAGGCAGGGCTCTGTGCTGGAACCTGGGTCCCCGGCTCTGGCTCCGGGCTGGCTCCTGGGGTGCCCGTGGAACCCGCCCGAGTCTTTTCCAGGAGATGTCTGGGTGACCTAAGGCCGGTCCCAATCGTTTCCTGTACCCTGGGGTTATCTCTCGACTGAAAATTCCAGTCTCTGATAGTGTGGTGCCCACAGTTCAGTCTGGGACCATGACCAGAGACACTGGCTTGTGGCTCTGGGCTGGCGCTGGGGCTGGCGGCCTGCAGCCAAGCGTCTGGCGGAACCGGGATCTCTTCTGTGGTTTAGCTGGGTGAGTTAAAAGCTGATTGAATCCCCCACCGTGGGGTATCCTCTCACTTGGGAAACACAATGACTGTGTTTTATGGCCGAGAGTTCTGATTGCTGGTCACTGTGCTGATCCTGCTGTGCTGCTGCTCAGAATGAGAGTCCTCCCGGCGCCGCCATCTTGCCCCTCCTCCCTTGGTAATTTCTTATATCATCATTTTGTCCAACTTGAGGACCCATTCATCCAAGAGCCGCCGCAAAGCCCTTTCTACCTGTGGCTCTCATATCACAGTTGTATTTATGTTCTTCTTGCCACTCATCTTTACCTATGTTGCAATGGGTAAGTCTGTTGGGATGACAAGGTGTTTGCTCTATTTTACACTATGATTGCTCCTTTATTCAACCCTCTCATCTACACACTGAGGAATATAGACATGAAAAATGCCATTAAGAAGGTGTGGTGCCAAGACAAACTGTTTGATGGAAAGTGAAGCCTAAGGTGGTGGAGTCTTTTTCTCAGTTTTGTCCTATCTACAGAATAAAAGTGAACAATACAGCAAGATACCAAGATGGTGCATAGTCAACAGAATTTGCATGCCTCAAAGAAATAAGACCCCTTGCCATGGGGACTGTATACATGGATGAATCAATTAATTAAATCTTTTCTATTTTACATAAATAGAATTTATTTTGTATTTTATAATCCCAGACACAATGGCTATTGTTTTATTACTGGTGCAAATTAAGAAGGCTGTATAATTTAGTAATTTTTTTTTTCAATGCAGTTTATTTAGGAACCTTGAACAATCATCTGACCCTGGGGAAAGCCAGCCCACTTTAAATAGCCTCTGGGCAGCCAACCTCAGTATGCCACGTGGGCAATGCAGATAGGTCCACATACATGGAAGCAAGCCAGATCCTCAGCCTTAGCCAAATGTGGAGTTGTTTGTGACAGAGAGCACTCACCATCAGGAAGGTGGAAGGCGGAAACCAGCTCCATCTTTCAGGAGCGGCATTACGCAGCTCTCTACAGTCCCCCCTTTTTGTTTTGGACGCATCAGGCAAGAGTAGAGGTCTGATCTCTGATATTAGAAATAAATTGGGACTTTGTACTGATGTTCATTTAGGTGTCATCCACCCAAAGAGCATCAGACCCGTCTGATACCTTTTTCTCAGAGGCGGGACCTGGGGCATCAACCCGCATGCAATCAGACATGCTCTTCTCTGGGTCCAAGGCGGCTGACCCTGAGTGCAGTGTCACCTCGCATCCTGAGCATAATATTTTGGCTTTTTATGGTAGCCAACCATGCTTGGGGAGACTGTCCTGCTTCAATGGCTGTAAAGGCCTGAATGGTCATGGCTGCATTACGCTGTTGTGAGACTCTAATCTTGCATATATACCACAGGCAAATCAAGGTGACCAACACCAGAAGGCCTGCTAACGCTCCCATGCCCGCCCATTCCTTCAGATGCTTCATGGCTGCAGCAATCCATGATGATACTCCTGTGGCTAGTCCTGCGTCCACTCTGGTAGAATTTACCATGGCAATGGCCACTCTCAGCTGGTCCATCGTAGTATCGAATTCTCCAGTCCAATTACCTAAAATATAGCTTGATAATTGTTTAGACAGATTTGCAGCACAGGGAAAGTTCTCATGTTGTATGCTAGTGACACAAAGTCCAACATACGTTCATTGACAGCCAAATTGAGCGATTTGCCATAGGGTATCAATTTGCTCCTGCATGAGGTCAAACCTCTGATTGAACACCATCAAACCTCCTTTTAGTTGAGCAAAAAAAAGGGAAAAAAAATAATTTAAGAACCTTAAATGACTTTCAAAAGTGGAGGAAAACATGCAGTTAGGCAATTTACATGGAGCACATCTCGCCCCTGGGGGCAATGGTCTGCTGAACCTACTCAGACCTCGGACACCACCACTGCTAGTTCTAGAACTGATGCAGGATGTTCCAACGAGGGGGTTAAGGCTTCTCATAATACTTCCTATAAGCCCATACCTGTTTGTTTACATCCCCCATTTTTATTCATTATTAGCCAGATAGAGCCAAGTAATTGTGGTAATGATACTTGCTTTTTCGCCCAATGCTGTAATGCTAGTAAATTTACTAGCTGGTTACTCACATGCCTCACTGGGTGCCTGTGCCCGTTGATGCCCTCACGCTATGACTCTCTTCAGACAGAAAAGGGATCTTGGAATTACAGCTGCCATTGTTACTGCTATCTCATTGGCGGCTGTTGGAGCTACCACCACGGCATTAGCCATGAGTCATACGGGGCAGACTGCTCAGACCCTGAATAACCTTTTAGCCAATGTAGCTCATGCCTTAGATGTATAATTTAGTAATTTTACTCTACTTTGGGAAATTGATTTTGTCTAAGCTAGCTGTGATAGAGAAGTCCTAATCATATACTCTCTGGTGTTTCTACTATAGTTAACAAAATAAGTGTGAGAAAATCCCCAAAAATGTTATGTTCATTACTGTTATCCTTACTCACCTCATGTTTCATACTCATATTGGTGAGTCTTTGCGGATATAGCTTCTGATGTTATGAGTAGACACAATCTCATAGCAAACTCCTTGATCCTCCGTCTGTCACAATCTTTCTCCTTCTCTTCTGCAAGTTTCCTGAGACTTAGTTGTAGGCATGCTTTGTAGATATATTCTTTGAGACTGGGCCACCCAACTTTGCATTTTCATTGGTTGTTTTCTACAGAGGTCTCTGCCTGTTGCAAAGAGGGGTTTCTTTATTGAGTGGTGAGGAGTATGTGTCTCTGTGGGCATAAGAACAAATGATTATATTGTTGTTAGGTATTGTGCTTGTTTAGCAAGTTAGCAGTTGTAGATTCTCTTCCAATAACCATAATTTTATTAGCAATGAGCAGTTAGCTAGGTTTCCAGTCCTAGGTATGATTTCCCTCTTGTTAAGTAGGGCTTAACTTCATCATAAAGCTGTTAGTTACTGCCAATATATTTGTGCCATTATTGCACTGTTAGGGCTATCATGAATGCCGGTTTGCAATATGGTTTGTAGATGTTATAGCTGAGGAAGACTTTGTTGCCTTCCTCCTTTGAGAGTGGGTGAAGTGACATTATATTCCCCACTAGAGAGCATAACAGTTGATTGCCCAGAGGCAAATGTGCAACTCTGAAAAACATACATACAAGTAACAGTATATTCACTGAACAGGATGGATATTTGCCAATCTCTCTCTCTCTCTTTCTATCTCTGTATGTATAATGCCAAAGGAAGTAATGAATTTAAATAAAGAATACAAGGAAGGTGTTATGAGAGCTTTGGAAAGAAGAAGGGAAAGGGAGAAATGTAATCATAACACAATCTCAAAAAATCCAGTATTTGTACATTTTGACTCTTTAAACAATTTTGTTTATAAAATCATTCAATGCAATGCAAATATGCTATTAATGTAATAATTATATCCATTGTTCTATTTAATACTTAGAATCCTGAGAGTGATATGGTATTGTAATTAGGATTTTCATATTATGAATGGTCACCTCTCCATTTATTTATTACTCACTAGCAAACTGATGAAATAGGAATTTCCAGCACTTATCTCTCTATCATGTTACGTCAGTTTGAATGATTACCTATGTACATACAAATCTGCTTTCATGAGAACTAAGAAAGTTGGTGTGAGTTAGCAGCCTCTGAGTTAAGCATAGTACTTTGTAAGTAGTTAAGTACTTACAAAAATAAGTACTTTTAAAGTTAAGAATAAACCCAACATTTATGTATCACTTTTTTCCTAACCCTGGAATGGAGAGGCACCCACCCATGATGAAAGTAAGTATAAAAGTAAACAAGAGATAGCATAATGTTCAATATTGTGCAAATCATAATGGTTCAGATTTTAGTCTCAGGACTTGTGGACTAAACTCTCAGATCTATACAGCATCAGGCTGGATCCTACAAAGTGAGTATATGGGCCTTGCCAGGGGAAGATCTCAGAGCATTTCTGATCATTATTCCAACCCTAGAGCACACAAGCTGTTGACAAACTATATGGCTAGAGTGGCTTGACTCTGAGCATCACTTGAGCCCTGTGATCCAGAGCCTTATTTATCAGGCTCAAATTATAAATTCAACTTGTCTCAGAGTTTGGATCTGTACCTCAAAGGCTTACAGGTTACAGACTGGCCCTCAGCAATTGATACTACTCAGATTCCAAAATAGAGGAAATATATCATTTAAGTATAGTGGTGAAAAATATGCCGATATACCCACATCCCTTTCTCTCAGTTTCCTTCTTGGCTATCATGAAGTGGGCAGGTTTGCTCTACTATGCATCCTATACTGGAATATTCTTTCTTAACACAGCCTCAAAGACTGAGAGCCAAACCACCATGGACTAAAGTAAAACCTCTGAAACTAAAATAACTGCTCTTCCTTATAATATTATAAGTTGCTTTGTGAAGTAATGGAAGTTAACTATGCCAGCTTCCAGAAAAAAAATTCTATACCTTCTCAAGCCAGAAGCATACTGCTCTGGACTATAAATATTAGTGGTTGAGCACTGAATATGAATTTAAAATTCCCCAGATTTAGATGTTGGGAACATTTGGCTTTTAACTATTGATAACTATATGGAACCTTTCAGTAAGCTTTGTAATCTTAGGTGCAAGTAGTCTCTTCTATTTCCTCTAAAATCTGTTTCCTACGCTCTATGATACAGACCACTCTCTGGACTGTTCAGTTAGTTGCCTTCAAGCTGCTGAGTGAACTTAGAGCTTAGAATCTTGGAAATGAGTATGGGTAAAACTTCTGAAGTAACTCTCATGTATCTCTCTGTAATTGAGTAACTGTAGTTGGTAGCCAATAATTTTATGTGCTTTCAAGAGTTACTGATTCATCTTACTCAACATTTTTCTATATTAATTATTTGATTTTCAGATTATAATTATTTAATTTCTCCCTACCATTCTTCCTTAAAACTTTCAAAATATTCACAGCTCATTACTAATTATTGTATATATATATATATATATCCATATATATTCTTACATACATAAACATAACCTCAATTTGTATAATGTTACTTTATGTATGTTTTAAGGGATGACCATTGGTATTGGGTAACCAATTGTGCTCGTCCATAGACAAGATTCAATATTCCTTAGTTTTCTGTAGTTCTTTATTTAGAATTGAGGCCTTCTGGAGGTTCCCTTGTCCATGTTAGCACGTCTATAATGTCTATTGCTGTTGTCTTTATCCAGCTAAAGGCAGTCATTTTGCTGAGACTTCATGGTAGTAGCTTCTGACATTACTAGGAATCTCAGTCTTAAGCAAACTCCACAATCTTATAGCTCTTAAAAATCTTTCTACTCAGGATTTCAAACTGATCCTTGCTCCTTGCATCTAGGTTTCAGAAGTTTTATTGTATAAAGCCCATA
>JAEOAE010002922.1:0-44157 GCA_036365155.1 Meriones psammophilus | reverse complement strand
CTCTGTGGCCGTCCCCCTGCCGCTGCTGCAGCGAAGTATCTCCTGCTGGCACTGCCACTGCGCCTGCTGCCTCGGCAAAATTGCACCGTCTCTTCTTTGAGCTGCAGTGGCTGCTGGCCTTTATGCGTTCCTGCCTTTGCTGCTGCTCTATAAGTGTGCTGTCGCTCTCATGACGGTGCTGCTCAAACACCCTCTGCTGGTTGCTCGGAGCCCATCATGCAGCTGCTCTTCCTCGTTCTTCTCACATGCTGGTCCAGCACCTGCTGCCGCTGCAGCACCTGAACCTGCTGCTCCCTGCGCCTGCGGCCGCTGCTTGCTGCTGCTCCTGCGCCTGCTGCTGCTGTCGCGCTTTGGTACGCGGCCCTCGACCACCACAGAAGCAGGCCAGGCAGCCGAGGGATCTCGCATCGTGACACCACTCGGAAGTCAGCCCCCCTGCTGCATGCAGCACAACAAGCAGAACATCGAAACAGCTCTCTTTTCTTCGATTCTGCTGCTTCTCGCCATTCGTTCCACAGCTACTACCTAGACATAACCGAAAGAACGCTCCAGGAACAAGAGGAAGAGACCAGTATTGCCAGTGCATGCGTGGAGGAAACTTTGCAAAGAAGTCCCAGGGCACCCGCAGGCGACGCATGCATAAAGAAAAACCCCTCCCATGGAGCGAGAGAAGCAACGTTCTAGGATATCCTGCCACCTAAAGGATGCGCAGAGATACAGCTGCCAGTCGCGGCGGCGAAGCGTGCCCCTTCTCCAGGCTGTTCAACGCGTCGCCAGCACACACATCAACATCCTGCGCTGATATATGTACCTCTATATGCAGATCATCTCCATAGATACACCCCAGCCGCAAGACGCACATTTCCATATATATATGTATATACATCCCTACGTCTTTGGGACCACGTCATCCATATATATATTATAGGCACTCTGTGCAAAGCTGTATGATGCATTTATGTTTATGAGCACATTCACAACGTCCATACACAGACACTTTTTCACATAAATGTCTTTGGTTCACTCTTACACATGCAGAGACACACTTGAAAAGTAACATTCACATATGTATACAGCCTAGAGAGAGAGAGAGAGATGCAGAGATAAACAGCCATCCATATATAATGTGCGTGCAAAATAGATATGTATGTCTATTACATGAGGGGAGATGTATGGAGAACTAGGTATGAAGGAAAGAAAAACAAGTCAATACTGAAGGGGCGTTGATACATATGGATGGAGAGATATAGAGAGCGAGGAAGAGAAGGCGCATGTGCAGACCCGAGGAAGAAGCAGGTGCTGTGTTATGGCAAGACAGACCAGAAATGCTTTGAAGGTTGTACAGGATGAGGACGTGCAGGAGGAAGTGCCGTCATGAGCAGCGCAGCAAGGCACAGACATAAAGCAGAGCAGCCAGCTTCCGTTTGCTGGCAGAGACGAAGAGGGCCGCTTCGAAGGAGCAACACATGCACTCGCTCGGCCTCTGCTCAACTCCATCATCAAAGAAAGACCTTTCTCCTCTTCGTGTGCGACGTAGAGAGCAAGAGAGATCAGTACACAGTGACTGACATGTGGAATGAATTGTAGACAACAACGTGTGAGACACACACAGAGATAGGTGGGAGGAGAGGAAGATGGTAGTATAAACGCGCAGAGCAAAGAAGAAGACACAAGTGCTGAGCAAGACAGAGGGGCTCCTCTGGCCTCCTCTTATACGCAGGCACGTCTCAAGTTCGTTCGCGCGACGTTCGATCCCACGCGTGCAGTGGACGTATGCATTATTATTATTATGAGAAGAAGACACAAATCCAGAGGCGACGAGCAACAGACTGGAAAGAAAAAAAGACCTGCTTATACGGCTGTGATGTTTTCTCATACCATGTCTTTCTGCATGTGCACAGAGACATGTAGTTGAAACCTCTGATACGTCTGCCCTGTGATTGAAGCCCCCCCAACTCATGAATCCACAGGCGAGAGGGCAATCCAGCGAGAGGAGAAAAAGGACATCGAAAGAAGAGCTGACAACTGGCCCCCCAGTCGACACAAGAGGGTGCACGAAAAAAAATCCGTGTGGTGCTCACCGCAGACCCTCGATAACAGGCGAAACAGAGGTCCAGCTGCGGTTCACATGCCGCAGTCCACAGCTGCCGCAAAGGCTGTACAGCAGCAGATGCCTCTCCTTCTTCTTTATGCTTCTTCCAGTTGATTTCTGCCGCACCAGCGGTCGCCTCAGACAAGTCGAGATGCTCATTCTCTTGAGCCCTAACGCATCCAACAACACTGCCCTGTTGCTCTGGATCATCACGCCACCCCACCACCCTGGCGCCGCAGCGATCCTCTCGGCTGCGGACTGCTGCAGCAAAACACAGATGCCTCTATCGAGGCTGTCTTCTGCGTTTTCTCTCTTGCAGGACCCGCAACTGCTGCTGCACTGCTCCCATCCTGCTGCTCTGACGCCCCTACTTGTTCTGGACCCCACAGCTGCTGCTGATCCTGCACCTGCTGGTCCTGGGATGGAAGCATATTCGACATTTTTGAAGGGTATCACCTCGGGCTGATCGTGTTGCTGCTGCAGTTGGCTGGCTCTCGTGCCGCCTCGCAGCCTGTGAGTGGTGCACAACGCCCGTTTGTTGCTGCTGTAGAGACCCCCACACGGTCTGTCGCCTGCAATGAGCAACAGGATGGCTCTGCTGCCTCTTGCAACCTGCGAAGCATTGAAGCCTCCTCTTTCATTCCAAAGTGCAAGTCAAAGAACATCAACGGCGGCATCAGCTGCAGCATATCAAAGGGGATCAGTCCGATGCGTACTCAAGGAATGCCTGGCCGACAGTGCCCCTGCTGTTCCTAAGACTCTGCAGGCGTTGTTCTTCTCCTCGAGAAGACAAAGAGACGACTACGAGGATGCCGCATCAGGAGCCTGCTGCTGCTGCAGCTATTCCTTCTGCTTGTTGGGAGGCTGCGCTCTCTGGTGAATGCAGCACGTCTGGTGACACAGCACGGCATCATCTTTGGCCGTCTTTTCCTGCGACGTAAACCGCAGCAGCAACAGACGCCATTGAAACGCCAGAACAGCAGCAGCAGCAGCAGTCACTGAAGACGCATCCAGACGCAGCAACAGCAGCAGCAGCAACCACTGCTGTTGAAAGAGATTTGTTTGCCTTTCCGACTGCAGCAGCTGCTGCAGCAGAAGAGGCTGCAGGGCGAGAAGGTCTCGCAGGAGGTGGCGGCTGCGCTGCAAGCACAACAGGTGCACAGCAGCGTGGACTGAAGGAAGCAGCAGCAGCACTGATCAACTCGCAGCATGCACTCAAATAGCAGCAGCAAGCTCACCCAAGCTCTGTTGCTGCGTTTGCTGCAGCGCCTGTGAATGACCCCTTTCACTGCTCCTGCATGCAGCAGAGCAGTGAATACGCAGCAATGTAGTGTCAGTCTTCATCACCAAGGGATGACAGCTCTGCTCTGCCGCTTCTTCCAGCAGCCACCACATCTCCCTCGGAGACGACTGCTGCTGTTGCGAATCGACTCCTCCTTTGGTACGACTGCACCTGCTTTTTCGCTGCTGATTTTAAGCGAGATGTGAAGCTGCTGTTGGCCCCCTGCAGGCATCCACGCCCGCGGTCTTCAGCCAGATACGGAGTCGGCAGCAGCAGCGCTCAAGGAGAGACTCCCACAGTTGGCCCCTGCATCTGCTGTGTGATGTCTTTCAGCCGCTGAGACAGCGACCTTCATGCATGCTTCAAGATGATGTTCACACGGCAATGGCCACAGAGGACTAACAAGGCGCTGCCGGTGCAGCAGCTGCCGGTGCTGAGACTGCTGTTGCAGCAGCTACTGGTGCAGCAGCTGCACCCGCAGTCTTCAGCAGCAACACCAGGAGTTCCGTTGAATGGAGGCTGCGTTTGCGATGCAAGTGGATCTGCTCTTTTTCGACGAATGGCAGCAGCGGGGAGGGCACGTTGCTCTGAATAGCAATACGCGCTCCCACTCTACCGGCCTGCTGTTCACATAGGGACCGGGCTGAAAAACGTCTCAGCAGCGACGCACGTCCTGCTGGCGCGCCACTACATGTGTTCTCTTCTCGTCTTGCTGGCTGCTGCAGAAATTGACTCCACACGTTGGCCACGCTGCTGCTGCTGGATCTAGACATCCACCTTGAGAGGTGCACTGCGGCAGTAACTGGCGAGGGATCCACAAGGCAGGGCTACTGTCGTGCCTCTCCCCACGCTTTCATCTTGCACATGTTTCGAGATGGCTGCTCAGGCTGCCTTCTTCTCTAAGTCCAGCGGCAACGCCCAGTCCTGCTCATGCTGCTGCGACAAGTATGTGTTTCACTGCCATCTCCTGTGTTGGCAATGCCAGTCTCAGACGCAGCTCTGCAGCGCAGCAGCAAGTGCTGGCCCTCGACCTCTGGTGTCTGCTGCTGCTGCCACTTCTCTTCTGCTGCTGCGGCACCTACCCCACACGCCTCATGGCTACCGAAGCAAGAAACGACACGCGTCTCTGGCGTCACCCCGGCACTCCAACGTCCTCAGTCACACCCATTGCTGCTGCTGCTGCTGCCTCTGCTGCTGCTCCAGGTGCTACCAGTGCTGCTGCTCTGGGTGCTGCCTCTGCTGCCGCTCATGGGTGCTGCCTCTGCTGCGCACCGGTGGAGACACCTGCTGCAGCAGCAGCTGTTGCACGGTCTTCTCGACGCGAAATGAACTGAAAACTGTTTCCGCTCAGGGGGATGTCCTCGAGACTACAAGAAGGATGGAAAGTCATCTCTGTTGTGCTGCAGCTGCCAGTGGGACTGCTGGTCCGTCGGGTAACTCCGCTTGCAAACGACACGCCTCTTCTGATTTCTGTTGCTGCTGTTGTGCCGTTGAAAACTGCTGCTGCCACTGCTCTGGCAGTCTAATGGTGGCGAGCAGTCTCTGCTGCATCTGCTGTTTCCACCGTCTCTCTCCTCTTGTCCATCTCTATGAAGCCTCAGCCGCTTCTGCTGGCCCCGCATCCACTTGTTTTTCGCCTGCCTGCTGCTGCTGCCTTGCGCAGTGGTGCTTGTCTCCTGGGATCTCCTCCCTCCTGTGGCGTCTCGCGCCTCCGCCAACACCGCCGCAGCGGCAAGCCATCACTGACATCTGAGCCCACCCTGCATGCGTTGGAACAGCAAGCAGCTGCAGCTCTCCCCTCCAGCTGCTGCCGCCCGACCTCGGGTTCTAGCGCAGCAGCAGCAGCAACAGCATCTGCACCAGCAGCAACAGCATCTGCGTCCACTGCCACAGAGCGGACCTCGAAAGCACGTAATACTCGCAGGAACAGCGAGAAGAAAAACTCTGCAGGTGGCAGTAGGCGAGATGAAGACCGACCAACAGCTCGATAAAGGAGGAAGCAGATGGAGATGCATTTGAACCGAGACATGAAAGAACAAATTGCGCGCGGTCCACTTGCTGCACTAGTGTCTTTTGCTGCTCCAGACTGGCCTGCTGCCGTCCCTAGTATGTGACAGGGTTCCTGCAGAGGAACGCCGGGCGCAACTGTTCTTGCTTCTTCTTCTATTCCTTCTTCTTCTCCTTGAGGCCTCCAGTCGGAAATGACTGTCGCAAGTGAGACACTGCCGCTTGTCGTTACGAAATGTCTTCTGTCTTTGCTGCTGCCGCTCGAGCGCCTCTCGCTGCTGGCACGCGAATGCAGCCTCCTTCTCTGGCCGCTGCTATCATCAGTCGATGCGCCATGCTGCTGTATTCTCTTATGGGGGGCTCGGCTGCGCTGGAACCCCGCTGCAGCAGCACCTGCTTCTTCTTGAGCGCCGACGCTGCCCTAGCTGGTCTGCGGCTGCTGCTGCTTCCAGCGGGTGCCCCACAGCGAAACAACTGCCAGTGGCGGCAGCAGCAGGCAGCAGCAGCAGCGACACGTGTCTTCGGATATGCTCCAGCAGCCAGTAGGCTGCAGCAGCATCATCAGGGCAAGCTGCAACGAAGCATGTCCGCTGCTGCTGCTGCTGCAGCGTCAGAGTGATGTGGCGCCAGCTGCAGCCACAGATATTTTCTCCGGACTCTTCTCTGCTGCTGCTGAAGTCATGTCGTCCTGTTGCTGCAACTTCTCTAGCAGCGAGGGTCCAGCAAACACAGCTGCAGCCGCGAAGGCGCAGCAGCATGCAAGTCATCGGAAGAACAGCAATACATGGGTTTTCTGGAACGCGCGAAGCCGGCATGTCCGTGGCGGACACGCTGTTGATACCTGAGGTCCAGTCCACGCTGCTTGTCAAAGCAGCAACCGCACGCCAACAGACGCAGTCGAGAACATGGCTCTTCAGCAGCCTCTTGCCATCGCAGCCCGCTGCCTGTGGCGACTCTGCTGCCATTGCTGTGTGAGGACATTCCCATTGTTGCAGGTGCTACTGCTGCCTGCTGATGCTGCAGCACCTGCAGAAGTGCTGGTACGCCTGCTGCTGGAGGCTTCGCCTGATGCTGCTGAGGCTGCGCCTGATGCTGCTGCACTCCACACTGCTGCTGATGCCGCATCTGCTGCTGCCACGGTTGCGCCTGCTGCTGCTGCTGCCGTTCTGCCGTTGCTGCGCATCCTGCCGCAACCGGCACCGTCTTCATCTCCTCCTGCAGCGGGTGTCGCCCTTCAAACGCGGTCTGCGGTATAGAAGATATGACAACCTGCTGTGTGCGTCGCAGCTGCTGTCTGAGAGTGGAGGGGCCACTCCGAGGACCGCCTCGCCTACTGCACCTGCTGCTGTTGCTGCTGCTGTCGCAAAAGCGTGAGAGAATCAAAGAGCTCCACGTTCTTGAAGGAGCTGAGACCCATTCAGACTCAGGCTCGCGGAAAAGGAGACTTATCTTCCTCAGCAGCCGCAGCGGCAGCGCCAGCAGGAACTCAAGAAACAAAGCAGCAGCAGAGCATGGCTGCTGCCTCGGTTGTCTGTCTCCCACCGGCAGCAACCAGCTCGAGCCCTACTGCAGCGGCCCTGTTCTGCTCGACTTCCTGTACGCTAATACGCCTGCCCTTGCTGCTGCTGCTGCTGTTGATACCCTGCTGCTGGTTGTGGTACTGCTGCTGCTGCGGTTGATACACCTGTTGCATCAACTCGGTGTCATTAATCCGACACCATATAAGAAAGGGTACGACAGCAGCAGCAGCAGCATCGCAGCTGTTACCGGCGCAGCAGCAGCCATCAACACCCTCTGACAGGATGATTTCCAACAGCAGCAGTAGCAGTGACGGCTCCAGCTCGATCAACAGCACTCGTTTTCATGAATGCACCATAGTCACTAGCTAGTGCCGAACACGAGGTCAGCAGCAGCGTCTGCCTCTGCAATGCTCGCAGCAGCAGTTGTCTGGCTGCGCTGCAGCACCATCCCTCCTCCCCCACGCTGGTTCTGCACGCACACACGTGAAAGCAGCAGTGCCTTCTTTCCCCTTCGCAGAGTCGGGAAGCCACAGCGGTGAAGACGCTGCTGATGCGCTGGCACGGGCAGTCATCCGCAGCCAAAGGGCCAGCTGCTGCAGCCTCAGAAAAAGTGTCCAGAGGCAGGCGCTGCGATAGCAGACGCGCTGGAGGAAAGTTGCAGCAGTATCTCCTGTCGTTCTTCCCGCTCAAAGCTGCTGCTGCTGCTCCATCACAGTCGGTGACTGCTGCCGATAAAGAGACGCCCCATACTGCTGCTGCTGCTGGGACACGTTCGGACAGTCACGTATTACGAACTTTCCGCGTTGTTGCTGCAATTGATGCTGCTGTGGCTGCTGCAGCTGACGCTGCTGTAGCTGCTGCAGCTGGTGCTGCTGTAGCTGCTGCAACTGGTGCTGCTGTAGCTGCGCAACTGGTGCTGCTTCTGAAGCTGCTGCAGCTGGTGCTGCTGTTGCTGCAGAGAATGCTAAGACAGCTGACGTCCGTGCTGATGGTGAGAACGCTGCTGTGCAAAAGCTCCGATAGCCCTCGCGTTGTAGAGCGTGGATGACTGGGAGAGCAGCTGCTCATGCGGTCCACTGCTGCTGCGGTACTGCTGCTGCGCGAGACAGAGGCCTCAGGGAACACATACCTGAAGGCAAGCGCAGCATGCAGGCCAGTAGAGCAGCAGCTGAGCTGCGAGAATGCCAACAGCAGCTGCTGCGCTGCCAAAGTAGGTTCTTCACTGGACGCGTTTAAAGGAACGCCGGAGGACAAACAACCGCTGACGTTTTTGTTGGTGCTCTTCAGGACGACTGTCAGCGCCTTCTTCTCCCAGCTGCTGCAGTGCTTCTTCTCTCCAGCAACGGGTTGGAAAACAAAAGGACAACTTTTAAAAGCAAGCTTGAAACGCGAGGCGCACGCACAGGCGCATGTGTGAGCCTCGTCGTCTGTACCACACGAGCCGGAGCTTCGGCCTGCTGCTGCTGGTGGCACTGTTCGCAGCAGTTCCATCTGTCTGCTGAGGGGGACAGGACATCGCTACTCGCTGCTGGGACTGCTGTTGCTGCTGCAGCTGCTCGACAACCGCCGACTCCTATCGGTGCTGGCTGCTGTTGGTGCTGCCAGCGCTGCTGCTGAGACTGCCGCTGCTGCTGCGATCCTTCTCGGTGCTGCAACTGCTGTTGTTGACGCAGCAGTGGTTTCCGTGTCTGCTTTGCAGCAGTTGCTGCTGAGGCTGCACTCTGTGGCAGTGCGTCTGCTGTTTCTTCCTCCTGCTCTCGCTGTCTCCGCGTCTTCACGAACTGGAATTGTGATCTGCGCTCCTCCTGCCGACAACCCTGAGGCGTTCTCCCCTACTTCATGCAGCACAACAGATCAGCAGTGGCTAGCGCTGCTGGCACCAGTTGCGCTGCTGCTGTTGCAGTTCGGCGAGCGAGCTGCATCTTGCGCTGCCCAGGGACATCAGCTGCTTCTCCAGCCGTTCCGGGACTGACGACGCGCAGCACTGAAAAATCGTTTGAGGCAGAAGCAGCAGCAGTTCTTCTCTCCCGCTTCGCTTCACAGAGACCACCCAAGTGCCAGGTGATCTGCTGCGCAGAAGACCCTTCGCCAGCCGTTCGGGGACGCTTGCTGCTCTCCGCAACAGCCCTGGAGAAAGGAGCACTTGCAGATTGCATTCTGAGCTAGCAGCGTGTCCCTCTCCTCCCGTCTCGTTCCGAGGCTGCTTCATCTGCTGCACACCCGACAGAAAGGTCGAGTCCCCGGATTGCCAAGAGGGGTGTCGTCTTTGCTGTTGCTGCTGTTTGCTGTTGCTGCTGCTTGCTGGTGTAACTGCCAGACACTGCTGCTTGAAGCTGCTGTTGAAGCTGCTGTTGCGAACCTGCTGGTGCTGCCTGCTCAGAGCTGCTGCAGCTGTTTGAACCTGGAAGGCACAAGCGAAGCTGCTGCTGCTGCTATTGAGCTTGTGCGGCGCTGTTTGAACTGTTGCTGTCGCCGTGATGCTTAACCTGCAGTTTGACGCACTGGTGCGGCGGGCCGTGATAGCCTTTCATTTGCAGCAGCGTCTTGCCTCCGTTGTCCCTCATCATCGCACCCTACTCGCGCCGCGTCCTGCTGTTCGATGTTCTGCCACTGACGTCGCTTCTGCCGACACTTCTGCTGCAGCACTTGTTGCTGCCCACATTCAACGGTTGCCCTCTTTGAGCAGCGGCTCCGGTAACGCTGCTTCTGCCGCCCCCTCCCCTCACCTTCCCATCGGCTATCAGGACCCCACGCTGACCGGCCTCGTGCTGCTCTGCTTGGTGCCGGTCGTGCTTCTCCTGCTGCTTCCGCTGTCATCACATTTGCTGCCGCCACGCGTGCTCCTGCAGTTCCTCTGCTCCTGCAGCAGCACGCTCCCAGCTGCTGCCCCAGGGTTATATTGGCAGACTCAGCAGCAGCAGAGGCAAGGCATCAGACATCGCAGCAAAGAGTGGGACAACCAGCAGAAGTCAAAGAAGCAGGGCATGAAAGGCAATCCCATCATTTACAGAGTACATGCGATCTCTCCCTCAGGCTGCTCCGCCACATGCCGTCCAGACCTTCCTGGGCGTCTATATGCAATGCTGGTGGGATTTGATTCTTCCACCGCTGCTGCTGCTGCCCATCTAAGAGGCTGCAGGCCCTGCTAAGGCGCGAAAAGAGTCACTGCGTGTCCACTGCTGCCACTATATGCGGTCTCTGCTGCTGCTGCTGGCTGTAGGTGCCGTTGCTGCTGCGGCCTGTGCAGTTGCTGCTACTGCAGCATGCGCTGCGCTTGACAGCGAAAGAGTAGCCGGAGGATGTTACACGTGCTATGACGTTCATACGGCTGATTGACTCCCCCTTCTTCCACTTTCTCAGATGCCTGTTAATGCTGCTGTTGCTGCCAGTCCAGCGGCTGCTGATTGTTCTGCAGCTGCTGGTGGTGCCGGTGTCGGCAGCGTTGCTGCTGCTGCTTCTAATGGCGCTAATACCGGGACGAAGGTTTGCACTACTGCTGCACTTGTTGCTGACGCGGCTGCCGCCTTCAGCTGCTGCAAAGCAACAGCGCCACGCCGCTCGTCCCGGCCGCTACCTTCAGCAGCAGCCCAGCTGCTGCTATCGCTCGGATTGCTGCAGCAGCAGCGCGCTAGATGTCCTGCATGCAACGCAGTCAGGCTTCGCGGCCCAGCAACGACAATACATTTCATCTCACCTCTTGGCGATGACGCTCCTGCGAATGAGGAGCCTCCTCCTTCATCCCCCTTCACCCTCCGCCTGCCGCCGCTGCTGTAAGCACTGCTGCTGCTGCGAGACGCTGCTCCTGTACCCGGACACTGCTCCTGCCGCTGCAGACAATTTCTGCTCCTGCCGCTGCAGACACTGCGCCACGCCGCTGCAGGCACCGCTGTTGCTGCAGGCACTGGTGCCGCCCGCTGCAGGCACTGCTGCTGGCGCCTCTCTGCGGGCTCCGGCTCAGACAAAACGAACTGCAGGCTCTGGATCATGGCTCTGGCTGCTCCTGCGGTTGTCTGCACTCCTCGTGCTGCAGCTGCTGCGTGCGTGGCCCACACCCCTCGGTACCTCCGCCACTGCTGGGGTGTCGTGCCTCATCTTTCCTCGGCCCGTCGCACACGCTGCCCACGCCCCACCCCACATGCGTAATGCTTTTAACACTGCAAAACATGGGTTGCATGCGCAGCAGCAGTAGCAGCAGCACACGTCAGCAAAGAAACGAAAGCAGGGCGCGCAAAGGTGGCGCCTGGAGACGACCTCAACAAGTCACAGCAGCAACTATTCCCTTCCCCTGCACAATAAGAACGAACGTGCATTCGTTGACTTCTTCCCTTCGCGGACTTATGGAAGACAGGGATGTGTTGCTGTTGAGCTTCCAGCAGCGTAGGCAGTATGTCGCCTGCCGCTGCTGCTTCTCCTGCTGCTGCTGTGATTGTAGTTAACGTCTGCTTTCGCTCTTGTTGCTGTGGACTCGATGTATTCTTTGAGCATATAGAAGGGCTATTCGAGACCCGAAGGCCCTCTCTGCTGCTGTACTCGCTCTTGTGTACACATATCCCTCTCTTTCTGCGCGTCACCTCCTGCGGGAGCTGCTGCGACCACAACTGGCTACTGCTGTTATGAAAGAGGGAGCAAGACAGCTGTTCTGTTCAGAAGCAGAACTTACTATCACGAGTTTCCGTTCCTTATTCAGCGTCGTCCCCTCAAACAGCAGCTACTTTGTCTCCTCCTGCTGCTGCACTCTGGCACCGCCATGGTGCTCCTCCTCCTATTGCTGCCTCTCGGAGCCGCTGCTGCAGAAAGCGAATACTGATGCGAGAAGTAAATACCGCTGCTGTAGTGCGCATGCTCGGCCTGAGTCTACGGAGCCGCTGAAGCAGCGGGACTGCTGTCTCTTTTTGTTTCATTCCTCGTCTTCTGCTGCGCTGTCGCGGTAGGCCGCTTCGAACACGCCTTCCCGGTTACTCTGCAGAGCTCCGTTGAGCAGCAAGAGGCAAGGCTCCTACAAGAGGTGAGGAGCCGCAACAAAGGAAAAAAACGCCGCTTCTGCAAGCGGAGGAGAGATTCTCCACTCTTGCGGTGTATAGACACCGCAGCTGGAAGCACACGTTACCACAGCCACTGCAGCGGAAAACAGCAGCCACGAGAACAATGCAGGTGCAACTGAACTTCTGAACAAGGGATAGTAGTAGTATGGAAGTGCACCTCGCGAGAAAGACAAGGAATTCCGCCGTCCTTGGGAATGAAGCGTCCTGAGATGCGCGTGAGGCAAAGTGGAGTTTCTAACGCATGTGGGGGGCGTGCCTGGACGTAGTGTACGTGCACGAGTCCTGTTGAGAAAGACACCCACGCAGGTGGACATGTGAGCGGACAGGTGGACGTACACCCGATTGATAGGGAGGACGGATGTACTTGTCCCTACAAGTACGGCAGGATTGAAAGCGGAAGAACAGAGGCACACAAGTGAAGTCTTCTAAATACGCATGACGAGGCGTTAAAGAGAAAAAATCGATATCTCTTCGGAACTGCGCAACGGGGTCATGTCCGCACTTGTCACTGACATCCAACCGCGCGGAGGAGAACAAAGAAAAGCAAGAAGAGAATTGAAAAAGATCCGTAAAAAATGGATTGTCTGCTCTTTCTCTCTCTGTAAGACGATGCGATGTCACGGGAAGGGAGACGAGTTTTTCTGTGGTAGCCACAAAACAGCATTGCCAACGGCGGACACGCTTGGGCCACCGCCCAGCAGCAACATGCAGAGCACTGTGAAACCGAACGGAAGAAGAAAAAAGAAGAAAGAAGGAAACGTCAAGATGTCCTTCTTCTGGAGTCAGCGTAAGAAGAAGAAGACTCATAATGCACTCATACTTGCATGCAACGACCGCTTCCAGTGCAACGATCACGGGTGGACGGCACCCGTGTGCCCCCTCCTTCTGCATGCCGCAACGTGTCACACACTGGACTTCACTTCGCTCGCTGGCGCGGCAGGGCAGCAAATCTTCTCCCCACTTTCCCTTTGTCTGAAACAAAAAATGAGTGCGTTCCTTTGTGACCTGAGACGCTCTCTCCTCTGCGCTGTTGCCTGTTCGTTCTGATGGTGTGCTGCTGCCGGTCTCTACTATCACCACGGACATGGCGGCTGCCCCTGCAATCGCGCGGCGGTCCGTAGAGCTGTTCACTTCAAGCAGCCAAACAACAGAAACCCCTCTTCACACCGAAGGAAACTTCTGTCCACACGAGCTATGTTCATTTCTTTCATTCAAAACAGCCAAATCATTCGCTGGCTCGATGGTCTGCGTCATCTTTGAAAAGCTGAATGACGCCTTCCACCGCCGAGGACAACAGCAACTGCACCAGCAGTCGCTCCTATCAGAGAGTCTCCATCAGCCCTCCTTTTGCTTTTATTTCAAAGCAAATTCAACCTACCAACTGGGAGGAAGGAAATTCGCTGAAAAGATGACTTCCGACCTCAACGGCACAACACCCAGCGAATGCGCATGCACCTCTTACCGAGAGTTTGAGGTGGCACTTCCAGCGCCCCTGTGAACAGCATACTTCGACTAACCTGTCAGCTCCTTTCATACGAATGCAGGTCACCTTTATAGTAAGGTGAGCTTTTCGAATACTTGAAAGCCAGGACTGCTGCTGTTACCTTCGCAGCTGCTGTTGTTATTGGCGGCCTGGAGAAGTCTTTCCTTCGTTGTTTGTTTGAGCGTGCAGACAGCATGGAGGGACTAGCTGCTGCAACAGCACACGCACAGAAACAGCTGCAGGTACTGCTGTGGAGGATCTATATCAGGTATCCATCGTTCCACGTTCGACCTGGCTGTTGCCTCGAAGCGCTGCATGCCTATCGTTCACTCTCCTGGTCCTGCTGCCCTTCCACTGGTGCTGCTGTCTGTCTTCCTAGCACAGCTGCTGCTCATTTAAGAACTGCTTCAACAGCTGTTACTGCTGCGGCAAGAGCTGCTGCTTGGCCGAAAGCAGCTACGTCTTACAGGTGCTTCTCAAAGCTGCTGTTGTTGCAGTTTCATTTGCTGCCAAGGGAGCCTGCTGCAGCATGCGAAGATACAGCCGCAGAATCTTTCTCCTAAGAAGAGATGGCCTGCGACCTTCTTGCTCTCCTGCAGCAACGTCAAGCGAAAGCTGCGGATAAAGGCACACCGGTTCCATGCTCTCTCGTTCTCCCGCTGCGCCCGTGCAGGTTCGTCGGTGTGGGGTCACGCGGCACAGAGAGTCGGTATGTCTGCGCTGCGGCAGCTGTTCCCAGTGCAGGCCGCGGTTCTGACCGCAGCAGCAGTTCTGACGGCAGCAGCAGTTCACTGACTATTAGCAGCTGTTCTGGACTCGCAGCATGGCCGGTGGCAGTAGTATCTCACGCTGCAGGGGTAGCGCTCCGTGGGTTAACAGCAACTGCGTCTCGTGCAGCAGCAGGGAGCGCGCCCTGGTGAGAGTTATAACAGCAGCAGCAGGTACCTCAGTCATCGTACGCGGACCTTCAGCAGCAGCAGCAGCACGAAGGAAAGAAGGTTCTGCAGCAACCGGCTTTTTCGAAGACGTCTGCTGCTGGGCAGCTTCATGCCACTCTCTGAATCCAAAGGGGGGATAGTGGACAGAGAAGCGCCAGTCGAAGCTGCTGTCATGCATGCATCATCTTGTCGGGGCAATGCTGGAGATGTTTCTTTGTTTCAGTGTTTTCGCAGACCTAGAACGGCGTCTAGTTTCCGGTGCACATTGTTGCAACGACAGCAACAGGAACAGCAGTTAGCAGCAGCCACTGCAAGAACAGCGCAGACCGCACCGCAAAGCATTAGCTGCAACTGTAGCAGAGCTGCAGCGGCAGGGCTACCGCAACGTCGATGCAGCGGCAGCGTTGAAGAGCGAACACCTGCGCAGCAAATTGTGAAGTTGCCGTTACTAGCAGCGGTTACGTAGCTGGAGCAGCAGGAGAGAGACGATGGATATAGTGCACACAGCAGTAGCAGTAAGCGCAGAGCGCAGAGCAGGAGACGCGACGCCAGTAGCGCAAGGGATGCCGTTGATCGCAGGTGCAGCAGCAGAACTCCCTCTGCTTCACCAGCAGCAGCATTTAAACGGAGGTAGTAAAGAGGCGTATGCATCACTGTCGCCCGCAGCAGGTCTCCACAGGGAGCGACCTGACGCCTGGAAGAAGGCAATACAGAGAGAAGGCTGACAGAGAGGTCACTGGCAGACGACGAAGCTCCAGCCAGCAGCAGCAGCAGCAGCACCTGGGCGCAGACGGCAGGGGGCGGCGAGAAGGGAGCCGCGAAAAAGAAGTTCTGCAAGGCCTACGGCCGTTTCAACACACCGCAGGAAGAAGAAGGAGACAGCCGAAGGACAGAAGAAGCAGCAGTGGACTCGCGAAAGCTGGAAGATGCTGCTCCTGCTGAATACACAGCGCAAGCAACAGCAGCAGCAGTTGAGGAAGCAGCAAAAGCAGCAGCAGTGTCGAGAGCAGCAGCGGGGGAAGAGCAGCGAAACAGCGTCAGAAGCTGCGCGGCAGAAGAAGACGAGCCAGGTGCAGCGGTAGTCGCCCTTGAAGAGCTGGAGAGTGCAGATGGAGAGAATGAAGCAGCGGGATCCAAGGGGGGAATATATGCCGCAAGAAGTTGAACCTTTCCTGGCGCGGCCATTTCATTCCACATCGACCAGCCGAGGGCATATTCCGCGAGAGCAGCCTCCGTGGGCTGAGTTCTGAGCAGGTCCGCAGAAGTGTCTTTACGCCTCAGAAGAAAGGCGGTTCTCATGCGCAGACTCCCGTAGCTATCTGGTAAAGTCATCATCGAAGTAAACATATCCACGTCTGCAGCCGCCCGCATCATCTACGTGTGGACCACCTTTTGCAAGCGTCTCTCAGACCTCTTCTTCCGCCCCGAGAGCCGTAGACACACATTCTCTCTTGGCGTATCTATTTGCATGTGTTTTTACATGTCTCTTTACATGTCTCTTTACACATAAAGTTACGTACACAGTTCCATACTTATGCATACATATGTGGATGGATATGGCAGACACTGAACACCGGCGAAGCCCCTAAAGCACGAGTGTGTCCATAAACATCCGCTCTCTGTGTCAGCCTCGACCTTGTGGTGATGACCAGGGCTCTGCCGTCTATTCTCTTCTTGAGATTTCCTTCCCTCCAACGCAAATGTGCATAGATGTATTGACAGCGAAGATACACATACATGTCTCATGAAGGTACATTTATGATTTGGACATTGATGCGTGCAGCAGTGGACGTCCTTGTCGGATGAATGCCTTACACACTGATGTCAATGAGTGCATGTACTCGTGAAGCTCGCTCCCTAACAACGCCTCTAAAAAAGCCATATACTGCCGTGACGACATCGTACGTCTCTCCTGTTCTCCACGGATGGCCTTTTTCGCAGACACTAACAAAAGCGGACTGTCAACGTGCTTGCTGCTCAAGCAGCTTCGCGTACACATGTATGTAGATAGATTGATATAGACAGATAGATAGATAGATAGATATAGATAAGTAGATAGATAGATATAGATATAGATAGTTAGATCTAAGGTATCTGGTTGGAGTAGGTGTGTGGATGCGAGGGTCAGTGAGAGGTGCTATGGCAGCTTAGCGCAAAGAGACGACGAGACGAATGAATCAAAGACTGTCATTCAACGTTGATGTCTTCCCGCTTCGGGCTGTTTGTTTGAAAGACAGCCACGCGTCACCGGTGGGGCAGCAGCGCAGAGCAACGTGATGTCGTCGCGACGTTGCTGTTCGCTATAGTAGCACGTCCTTCATTGCATGGCGTGCATAGATCGCCAGTAGGATTTCGGAATCAACTTGTACACACTGTCTTCTGCGGTGACATGAGCTGCTGTTTCGGTTCCTTCTCCTTACGCGTTGCTGCTGCAGGTGCCTGTTGCTGCTGCAGTTCCCCCTCCCACCTGCCTGTTGCTGCTGCAGTCCTCCCTTGTTGCACCATCTGCCTGCTGCTGCTCCAACTACCCGCTGCTGCGCCGCGACCGCCTATCCTCACCCATTCTGCTCTCTTAGCTGTGCTGCTGTTGCCTCAGTTCTGCGAGTCGTCTGCCGCTCTCGTCTCGCCTCTCTGTGGGTTTCTCCCGTAGTCTGCCTTCGCTGGCATTACTTTGCTGTCTGCATGCATGCTTTGTGCCGGAGGTGTCTCCCCTATTTCGAAACAGACTGACGGTTCTTCTGCCCTCGGGTGCCTCTCCCCTTCACTTTGCTTCGTTGGAGACGCCCGGGTTGCTGAAGAGACAAACCCCTATGTTGCTTTTGTCTGCCTGTCCGAGACACCGTGACTCCTCTGTGTCTCGAGACAGCTGCAGGCACTCCCACTTGAGGTCACATGCACTTCCTGTTTCTTTGTAGACTACACCGAAATGAAAAATAGAGGAAATGTATACATAACATATAGAAATGTTCACATAACCAGTAGGAAATGTTTATATATATATATATGTATATGTATAGATAGAAGAATACTTGTCATGTTCTGCAACTCTTCTGGCAACGGATCTCAGCGCCGACGTGGTCGTCAGAAGTGTGGCTCCTACTTCTTTTGCTTTGAGGGCACGTGGACGCAAGGATATCAGTTGAAGGCCTCTCGGGAGCATTGCCGCGCACCCAGAAGTGCCTCCTCGTTGTCTACGACCCTCATACGCGTTTTCTCGAGTTGGTCTCATCCTCCTATCGAGACGTCTGTACGCTGCAAGGCGAAATCGCGGCTTGTGCAGATGCGGTGACTCTTTTTTGGTGGTCGGCAGCGTCTTTTGCTTTCTTCTCTGCTGCTGTTTAGCCTCATGCACTTGTGTTACTGCTGCTGCTGCTCTAGGAGCTAGCGTCGGCTGTTGTTCTCTCTCTTCCATACTGCTACTTGTTATGCCGGTGGCTACTGCTTCCATGTGCGTACTGGTGTTGCTGCTTTTCTTCCTCTTGCAGCGTGTCTACAGCCGCGCGTTGTTTGGCAAGCCCATCGCAGCACACCCCGTCCTCGTCGCACAGACAATCCACAGACTGCCCCACACCCTGGCCTCCAGGTACGGCGGTCCAAGAAAAGCAACAGCGCCTGCTGTTCCACACATGCTGCAGCAGCAGCGTCTGCTGTTCCACGTGCTGTAACAGCAGTCGTGTGTACATTTTCGGTTGGAGCTGCTGCACTGGCTTCCAGTGGTAAAGCTGCAACGTATGCTGCATGAGCAGCAGACTCCCACGGTCGCTAACACATCAACGCAGCTGCACCAGCAGCAGTGGCTTCGTGTGTAGAGTAGGTGACTGAAGCGGTAGCAATGTCTGATCTTGCGGCTGTCTTAGAAAGAGCACCAGGGGTAAGAAGAAGCACGGTGTGCATGCAAGAAGAGCGGAAGCCGCAGCGTTTCTCATGGCGTTGGCCTCGCCCCGCTGCTGCGGCAGTGTCGTCTTTCGATCTGCAATAGATACTCGAGGGCCGGCAGCGGGCATCGTGAGAAGACTTCTGTGGATAGTCGTAGCTCCACCAGCAGTTCACGCAGCTGAAGCATCAGCAGACGTCTGTTCCAGTACTTCTCCGCCAGACGTACAGATTTAGAGAGACGTTGCTCTACTCAGGGGAAGGCGGTGCAGCTGAAGTTCACTACTAATAACTCTGGTGGAAAACGATTCGTGTACTGTTCGATAGATATATACAACAATATATATATTCTTATATCTGGGTTTATATGTATATCGCAGGCAGAAATTCCTTCTCTTCACAGGCCCACGTCGATTGTCCTTCGAGCGGTACTTTATATAATATGTACATGTATGTAGATGTACTTATATATATGTATAGTCGTGTGGACGTTGTTTTAATTTTATGTTTCTGCTGCTTCGAGTGCTGTGAAAGCTCAGCAGCTCTTTTGTGATGATAGCGGTGGTACCGCCACTGGCCCTTGCGATATTGCTGCACTGTGCAGATGAGAGAAGTTGTCTTTTACTGCTTTTCTGCTAGTGCTACTGCTGCGTGCGGCGACCCGAGGTATTGACTTGCTACTGCAGCCGCTGTGCTGCTGCGCTGATTAATAGGTGGCTATTGTAGGGCATTCCAATGTGGAAATCTTCGTTGCTTAACGCCTTGATGCATGGACGCGCTGTCGCCAGGTCTTCTCGAACTCCAGTGCGTCTCTTTACTTGGCAGGTCCTCCTGCAGCTGCTGTGCTACAGCTGTCCTCTTCTACACTGGGGTGTTGCTGCATCCCTTTGTGCTGCTGCAGCCTTTAAGCACTTGTCCTGTTGCCTCGCTCTTCTACTCTGCCACTTACCGCTGCACATCTTCTTAAACCTGGAACAACATGCATCCTTTGCCTCTGCTTGGCCGTCGGCCTTCCTTCTTCGGCTGCTGCTCCTCTTCCTGCTTCTTCCACGTACCTTGCTACTAGTCCACAGCACCAGGCGTAGCAACCAAACAGCCACTGCGATGCGTGGAGTCTGTTCGGCAGCTGCTACTCTTGCCTTGCTACTCACGGTATTGCTGCTGCTACTCGGATGACCACAGAACATTAAGAGCGACAGGCCGTGAGGCGGTCCTCAGAAGCACGAGGAGGAGTTCTCTGGCTTGCGTTGTCTGTTCGGTTAACCTTGCTGCCTGCACGTAATCAGTAACAATTTTTTACTGTCATCTGCAGGGTGGCGCTGTCCCCAGGGGTATAGAGAGACGCTGAGAGATATAGACGTAGCTAGATAGACACGCATGTAGAGACAGAGAATAGGAGATGTTTCAAAGAGAGACATTCACGAATCTGAAACGCTGGCTTTTTCCGTGTACTTCGAGGAATAGATATATAAAGGAAGATTTACCTCAGCCGATGACGCTGTTAATAGTAGTGCAGGTGATTGAACGTCAGGTCAGAGACGCAAGACATGGAGATCTGATGAAAGTAAAGGCAGCACATTACATTGAACAGCGAGAGTGCACAAGAGTCGGCGGTGCGTCCAACGTAGGCACAGGAGTCACTTGGTTGGAGGCGTGTTGAAGAGGCACGCGTTGGGAGACGGAAACCCTTGCAAATAGTACAAATTGACACTGAATGAAGGTTGTCTGTATTTAAAAGGAAACGAGAGAATAATAGCTGTCATCAATGCAGAAGGACGAGTTGTACGTTGGCTCACCTCCGTAGTAGAGAGCGGAATGACCCCCTTCCACGAAGGCCGCTTGCGAGTCGTTGGTAGTGCTGCTGCCGGCAATGCTAGCACTGCTGCTTGCGGTGCGGCCGCTGCTGTTGCTGTTGCGTCTGCTTTTATTGCTGCTGCTGGATTCCGTGCTGCCGGCAACTTTGCTGGTGACCCGCCTGCTGAGTCGGCTGCCAGTGACTCTCCCCGTCTAGCCTGTTGCACTCTACCTGCTGCTAGGATTGCTTCCCGCTCTCTCTTCTGCTGCCAAGATAGTCGTGCTCTTCAGCATACTCAAGCAGTTAGATGTTCTCTTGTGTCACACCCCGTCCTGTTTCAGCTTTCCAACAGCAAACAGCTGATAATGCCCTAAGGCTGCGCTGGTCTCCCACACCTACCGGTCAGTCACTGTCAATGCTCGTCACAACTCCAGCGAGACACAGCGGCCGCAGCACACCAGCAGCGCACCCGCCGCCGCCGCTGACACAGCCACAGAATCAAAGAAGATCCAGCGGTGGCAGTGACGGTGTGTGCCAAACAAGCGCTGTTCTGCGAGCCCCAGATGCTCTTCTGCAGCAGAGAGACGTTCTCTGGGAGAAGAAATGTAGCAATGGGCAGAGGGCAGCGGAAGCACGGCCCGGCGCGCGAGTGCAGCGACCACACGAACAGCAGGAGCAGCTTGTAGCAGCAGAGATAAATATGCAGAGCAGGAGGACTAGCAGAGTACTCTCAAGCACAGAAAACGGGTCTACATTGCTTTTGACGGAAGCAACAGCGGGAGACACACAACAAGGAACGTGAACCAGAAGAGAAGAGAAAGAAAGCAAGGCAAGACGCAGTGGCTAACCACAACATAACACTGTCAAGGGAGGAGGTCTCTCCATATAAATTTAGCACGTCCAAAGGAGCAGCAGAGCGGTGATGGCATTCAGTGCACGCACCACAGGCGAGCACTACAGGAAGCGCTATAGATGTTTACCTCGGAGCAGGGTGAACGGCGTAGCGGTGGCCAGCGTAGGTATAGCATGAACCGAAATGTTAGGCCTGCAGCATGTACAGCTGCGAGAGTCGGACTTCGTAGAAAACGGAGAGCTGTTGTGTCGACGTTGATAGCAATCGATGCCGAAGGATTGATGACTGAGTGTGCTGCAACTGCACGTAATTGAGTGTGCTGCTTTGTTGCACGTACTAGTCCCAGGGGCACAAGCGATATAGCGGCTTTTCAAGAAAAAGATAGATACAAGCAGAGAGACATGAGCTTCGTTTGGGTGCAGAAAGGGCGAGTATACGCACTGCGTACAGCGCCGTGTGGCAACGACGATTAGGGGGACCGGCTCTCTCGATGAGATACGCGTACAGAGAGAGAGAAACACAATGTCTCGTATCAGTTTCTGCATAGCTGTTGTCTATATAGTCACATGGTGTATACCACACACGTCGGGCAAAAAGCGTGAGGAATGTCGATAGCTCTTACGTAAGAGATCAAAGCGGTGACCGTGGCAAGCCTCCCAGACGGGTAATATACTTCGCAAAAGGCTACGGTACCCCAGAGCGGTGGAGCTGCTGCTGATGGTGTTGCTGGTTCGCAGGGGCGTACGCGCCCATCTGTTCATGTTTGATCTGGGAGATCACCTAAGTCTCGTGGACTTGCCTGGCTACGGCTTCGCACGTGTCAAACCTGTATGTCTCTGTTTAAATCTTTTCATATATCCGAGTTGTTTTTCTTTTAGCCTCCTTCGGTTATGCCTTCTGTATTCTGCTACGTTGATGCAGAGTGTTATTCTTCTTGGCTCCTGTCGCTCTTCATTGTCACTCTCCATTGATTCTTTTCTCAGGTTATGTTTCTTCCAATCCCTTTCCTATCAAGCTTCTTGAGATCTGGCTGCTTCCTTTCCAGTCGTCTCTTTTGCTTTCTTGTTCTGTTTGTTCACATTAAGGCTTCTTCTTTTCTTGATATTCCTTCTCATGAACCACACACCTACAGGGCCATTCTTCTTCCTTTTTAGCCTCTCGCCTTTTATTCTGTAGTGCAGCTCCTCTTTTTCTTTGCTTTTTTTCTCAGGTGACTCGTCACCCTTTTTTCACCCTTTTTCCTATGATTCACTGTGCTGCTTTTTCTGCTGCACACTCTGGCGCTTCTTCTCTCGAAACGCCTCCGGGTCATCTCAAGGTCTCGTTTCTGCTCTTGTGCTGCTGTTCTGTGGCCTCTCGCTTTTTCTTCCTCTTCAGTCCTTCGCTGGCGACTAAGTTTGTTGTTATATTTGAATATATATATATATATATATACCACTGAAGACACTCATCATCGCTGTATCTCTCGGTTTCTAGTCCTCTTGTGTAGCTGTCCTCCCGGACCAACGCGTATACGTTGTCTCCCGCAGTCGCGAAGTGGACGCTCATGAGGGTATAAAAACGATGCTGAAGGGTCGCGTCCGCTTTCGGTGGCAGCGTGTAACACCAACTGCTGCAGCAAAAAGGCACCAGGTCCACTGTATCCGCACGTAGAATGGTGACTGGGCTTCAATGTGTGTCTATCTCTCATTTCTGCCGGAGCCAAATTCTTCGCCATGGTAGGTAACGCTTTCGTTCAATTACATCGGGCATTTGTGCTCACGCATGCAGTAACTAACAGTAGGGACCGCCACGCTCACGTTGCGCAGTTGTTCCGTGCATACACCTCCAACACGTACATATAGGTATGTATTCCTGTAAAATTGCCCATACGTACGCGTACAAAGAGCTATTTGCGTACATACATTCGTATACGTGCGCCATGTAGAGAGAGAAGTAGACAGGTAGATATATATAGAAGGTGTGGATCGGTCTATTCGGAGACGATGCAGATATTGGTCGCCTCGGTGGTGGTCATTGGCCGTTATGTTCACGTTGTAGACACTGGGTGTGAATGATTGCGGCAGGTGCGTGCAGGGCTGAGGGAAGAGATAGATAGTAAAAAAAAAGAACTGCTGCTCATCTTGTGGGAATCATTAATGCTAGCCTTGCTTCCCTCAAGCACATGGTTTGCAAGTGGCACAAGCACAAACTAGTGAAATGTAGACTTGAAGATCAACGGACACAGATAGTGTGGATATAAACACTGGACTCCTTGCGACAGTAAGATACTGTCTGTCTGTAGCCAGGTACTTCTCTACGTGTTTGTTTGTGGACACGCGTAAAAGTATCTCTACAACCGTTATCAAGATATGTGTGCTGATGTCCGGCGCCTTCGCACACAGGCGTGTCTGCTGCTCTTTGTGCTGCGTCTGCCTGCCTGTGGCTGTAGAAACTGAAGGAGGAATGGGCGGTGCTAATTGAAGAATACTTTGCCCGCTCGCGCCAGTGAGTGTCTACGTGTACACAAGCGTAGCTGTAACCTTGTGAGCTGCTGCAGGATTCTGCTGCGAGAGATTGCCGTCGATGGAGTTACTGAGCTGTTGCCTTTGCGCTTACTACTGCTGCTACATCTTGCTGCTGTGCTAGTCTTCACCTTACAGACAGAGCGCCCGTATATCGGCTGCGTCAGTGGGCTGATTTCACGGCACTGGCAGCAGGAGCTGCTGTCGTATATTCGTTGATATTACTCGAAACGTGCCCACCGCACAGGAGTGTGAATCCCAATTCAATCTCCCAGGTTGCACATGTACAAGTGTTTGTCTATTGTCTGTCAGGAAGAAACAGTAGCTATACGCAAAGGAAAATAATTTACTTTTCGCGTACGCGGCAAGCCAAGACAAATGTCTACATTGATATAGAGAGCACGTTCTGTGTCTTTGTGTTTCTTTTGTATGTGTTGTGAAGAGCGAAAATTGTACTGCCTGAGCAGGTGTGATCCGCGGCCGTCTCTGAGTGAACGACTTGTTTGTAAACAAATGTATATTTCTCTGTAAGATGAGGCTGCTGGCGCACTCGTCGTGCTTCGTGTGCACAAGTGTATAGTAAGATTGCCTCTGCTGCGTACCTGCTACAGGTTGAAACGAGTTCTGTCGTTGGTAGATGCGACGAAGGGCGTGCTGCCGCTCGATGAAAGGCTGTGGCAGTTGCTCGCGGAGAAGCGCCCGAGTTCCAAGTTGTGCTCACCAAAATAGACTTGCTAGATGTGAGTTTAGTTATGCGACGTATTGTGCGTTGATGCAAGGGGTGCATGTGAACGTCTAGTATATGTAGTCTTCTGAACAGCTGTCTGTATTGTAGTCCTCTCGTAGTATTGTTTCACTCAAGTGGCTACGGCTGCTGACTGAGAAACACTCTTTCTACATGGATGTGCGTACGAAAAAAAACTCTGCCCGTGCCGCTCTGGGTGGGCACTGCATGTTACTCTGTGGAGGGGAAGACGCCGACGGCTGGCAAGTGACGTGATCAAAAGAAAATAATACCAGGTTTACAATGGAGCGCGGTGGTGAGGTCCTACAGTTGTGAGTGTTCACGTGTCACGACGTGCACATATACTCCATCCATACATCTAAAGGCCGTACTTAGGAGGTGTTAGGCAAAGATCGACAATTGCGCTTCTGCAACCGTGCAGAAAGATTATACTTCCTGTATCGCCTCCCGTTTTCTTGTGAACAACGAGAAAGGTGAATAAGGAGGGACAGAAGATCTTTGATCAAGGTGTGTACGTACAGTTTGAGACAACTCAACTGTGTGCAGGTCAGTACAGTATAGCGCAGATAGTAGAAGCAGGAAGTCGGGCTTTACAAATAGAAATATGTAAATTCCTTGGGAACCGAACCTGCGGACGTTGATTAGGAATAAACAGAAGCGAGAAAATGTGCGAGTATGGGAGTACAGAGTCAGTGATTCTTTCTCCAAAAAATATATATCTTTGCCTTTGTCCATGACGGATCTGCGCAACGTATCATGGTGAAAGTATATCCGACTTTTGAGCTCAACTGCACGTGATTCTTTTTAGAAATTCTGCTCTGAAGAAAATACGCGGGTCACCTTATATAGCTAGTAAAGTCACTGAGTATAAATTTTACTTTCATGTGGGGTCGTTCTAACTACAAGTATATGGACGCCTTACCCACTTCAAAGCTCAGAGATATCGGTCGAAGAATCAAGTGCCTGAAAACAAAATGGGTTTTGTGCGGTAGAAGAACCTTAAGACATACGTGCTTCCCTCATGGACTAACCACTTCATTCCTCACTCTATCGAAATTATCGTAAGCAGGTGCCGAAGTTCTTATACGAGGTCCTTGGATATCTGTGAACTGTCGCGCGAGAGAGTATGTGGCCTCACTTTTGTGTGTCTGACACAAAAGAAGTGTAGCGATTGTTTTCTACTAGGCGTTTAGACACAGCGATTGCAGTTGCTCAACAGACGATATAGATACAGCTGGTATCTGATATCAGGCGTAATCGCACAGCTTTGCAGCTAAGGATTTCTTTTTACAACGATGCAAGGGTGCACATTGAATTTTTCTACTTCGTTGGTGCATCCGTACTCCTTCCTGGGATCTCATTAGCAGCACTGGTATTGATCTCCGTACTGCTGTCAACGTACACTCTGTTGCTCTCCTTGACCAGTACGACTGCACTTCGTCGCTCCTGTGCCATTGAACATTCTACATCAAACAACTGCTACGTTTCAGCTGAGAAGTTGCTTCTGCTTCCTGCCTATTCATGTAACTAATATACTCTGCTTCCCCAGTTGTGTCGGTGGATCAGTACAACCTTCCGGGTACGCTGGCTGCGGTAGTCGTAAGTCGGAGCGTCTTCTGGGTTCGCGGCACGCGGCATTCTTACAAATCACGACGTGATCTCGAGCGAACCGGGTAGCGTTCCGTTCTTCGTGGCTCTCTGGAAACAAAGAACCTATTTGCTGCTGGCAGTCGTATTTAGTCTCTTGGCTGCTCGCAAACGGCACTCGGCTGCGCGCAGAACGTTTTCCGTACTTCTGGAAGCGCAATTGCTAGGCGCATCCATAGCCACCGGATTTTCTCTTTCTTTCAAACTGCCTCGGCTAATCTGTGCGAATATACACTTTGTGTCTGCGCTGCCGTTTGGTCGTCTGATATTACTTTCTCTTCTCAGTTGCGCCGCTCTACACCCACGTGAATGTAGTGCTGCTATGTGACACGTTTTGCTGTGGCGTGGTGTATATTTCGTGATCCGTGGTCGTCCTTTCGTGTGACACCATGATTGCAATGGAAACTGCCGACTCAGCTCTGCGTCGCTTGGGTAAACTCCGTGAAAAGCCGGCTGCTGCAGCATTCTGGCATCTTCGATCTGCTGTTGCTCCACGCTGTTGCGCTGGAATAGGTTTTTTTTTTTTTTTGCATGTGCCCACGTGTTTATCTGTTTTCAGCCACAGAAACTGCACACCAGCGTGTTCCGAGTGCTTACTCGGCTACAGGCGATACGCACGGCGCACGGAGACGTCGTGCAACCCATTCATGCCGTTTCAGCACGTCATAATTTCGAATTCTGAGCTGCGAGCCTCTCTTAGTGTCATTGCATCAGATGCACGAAAGAAACAGCGGCGGAAATTGCTGAAGGACGGCCAAGTCCTACCAGAACGCCGCCACCGCTAAGGGAGGTCGCCAAGCGGTAGTAGAGTAACAATCTCAGCACGAAGCAGCAACAGCAGCACCAGCAACGCTTCACATAAAGAACACAACCAGCCGCAGCGACAATGAAGACGTTCAGCAACATCAGCGGAAACGCACACAATCTTGAGAAACACTGAACCTGTGAAAGCGCACTGACAGTATGTGTTTGATGAACATTTCGACGTCGCGACTGCATCCAGAGCCCCACCAGCAGCAGGACCTGCTGCACCACAGTTGACGGCGCCATACCGTGGTCACGAATTTGCATCACATGCAGTTACCGCAGGTTGCACACTTGCGCCAAAACGGATAGGTTCAGCAGCTCTTGCCGCACACAAGTTTCACTGGTACACATCCCTTCGAACCGCACATACGCAGCAGAGGAGCTGACAACACTTTGCTTATAACGCTTCCTTCTCATGTGAGAGAGGGCAGCATTCGCACAATAGCGGCAGTTGCGTCTTTCCATCAAGCCGTACAATGCTGGCATCTGCCAAAATGGCAACAAACAAGCACCTACAAATCCTGCTTGGCTTACCGCGTTGGTCTCTTAACCCTACTGTGCAGAGCTCTAGCGACGGTGTCGAGCCTTCTCGCCGTGCTAAGCGCACCCGTGAAATATGTGCGTCATAGCTGCACTTGTGCCTCCCTTGTAGCATGTGCCAGTTTGATCGATATATATATATATATAGAGAGAGAGAGAGAGAGAGGATCGATAGATAGATAGATAGATAGATACATAGATACATACATAGATACATAGATAGATACATAGATACATAGATAGATAGATACATACATACATACAGATACATAGATAGATACATAGATAGATACATAGATACGTAGATACATAGATAGATACATAGATACATAGATAGATACATAGATACGTAGATACATAGATAGATACATAGATACATAGATAGATACATAGATACGTAGATAGATACATAGATACATATATACGTACATACATACATACATTGATACATACATACATAGATACATAGATAGATACATAGAGACATAGATATATAGATAGATACATAGATACATAGATAGACAGCTAGAATAGATAGATATACATATATAATATATATATATATATATGCACCTCAAGCTGGCTTGTATTCAAACACGTGTAATCAGTATACCTAAAACTACTGACATACTAGGGCTGCAGCAGCAGCAGATCGCGCCCCTATGTACCAGACTATAGGATGCTTGTAATCAGCACATTCAAAAATATTGACACGCTGAGACTGTTGCAGCAGCAGCAGCAGATTGCCCCGTTGTATACCAAAATGTAGTGTGTTTGGAGAGTATATGTCATGGCGCTGCCCATCCGTGCACATGAAGGAGAAAACGTGAAGCAACCTTCCGGGCAGCTGAGCCTTAGCGTCTACTGTGGAATAATAATCAATGTCAAACCCCGCCCGTATAAGCAACATGTGTCTCCTTCATTTGCGTACATACAGAAGAACCGTATATACGTCCTATTGATGCTGTGCAAACACAGGTAAATGTGTTCTCATAGGCAGAATGTGTATACATCTTCACGCACTGCAAACAACCGCAGGTCCTGCGTAAGAAAAAAACCTTCAGTCGTACGCTTCGTACGAAGCACTACAACCTACTGGCCTACCACCGCAGCAGCTTGTACTCAGCGGTATGGAAGGTTACTAAACGCAAGAGCAACAAGCACGCACGTTTATCCACTTCTTCATACTGGAGGCAGCTTAAGCTTGTGAAAGTAGCACGTATACGAATACTCACCTGTTGGCACATGTACTCGTAGATACAAGCCGTTTACGCGCTTGATCCGGCACAAAATTTAAAATGTCCTTTCGCAGCCCTGGTTTCCCCCGCTAAGAGCAGCCATCGCTTTTACTTGTGAAAGGTTTCACCACGGACACTGTAAATAAAGATGTGTATTCACTTGTGAAAGCTCTCTCCGCGCATCACCATGAACACTGTAAGTATAGATGTGGATCAAGATAATAAGGGAAGCATTTTAAAGCATGGTACAAGATGCGCAGCCAACCGATCATGTAGACGTGGACGTAAGTAACACGAAGTTGCGTATCTGGTGCACAGCACAAACCATGTACAGAGCCCCAAGACAACAAAAAAATACAGTCTTGCATTGTGTCCTGGATGAAACAAAAGGTCAACTTTTCAATCTGCGCGGTTTCGAACGTTCCATACTTCTGTATACGCACAAATAAATCAAGGCTCGGATACACCTCGTGCAATATAATATAGGCCGCATTATTAATAACGACGCTTTGGGGGAACTGGTTCTCTGCAACGTATAAATTAAAAATGACTTAACTGAACGCTCTCTTCTCCAAAACAAAGCTCCATCCCTTCAGTGTTTCCGATATGCGAGTATCTGCCGCGGAAAAAACGAACCACCATCACTGGAACCACTCAGTCGTTTCGACATGATTTTTCGTGATACAGAGCATATACATCCGCCTCCTCTTATAAGTCGTACTTTGAAGCCCTCATATGTTTGTACGAAATGGAATCGGCCGTTCTCTCGTCCCTAACAAAAAGAACGGGTTACTTTATCAAGATCGACTGCACGAGTTCACCAAGTGAGCTCCTCAGCCAACTCACCAATTTTGCAAGGTGGGTATTGAGTTTTCCTTATTGAATCAGGGTTATCCCCTCGCCGACCTCCGGGCGTCCAAACGAAAGTCGCAAATTGAATTGTGACCAACATAATTCACTGCTCTGAGTTTCCTCGTGCAATCGCCTCATTGATGAGGCCTTTGTTTAACGCATCAACTCAAATGTACGCGACTGCGTTTCAACTTCGAGTGCAGCTGCACATTTTGACTACCGCAGCCTGCTAGTCGAGAAAGGAAACGTCTTAACTTCACATAAGTGTCCAGTCAACTAATTAGACCCGTTTGTCTAGAAGCTTGAAGATTCCACATCTGGCCTTGCTCGCACCTAGCAAACTTCGTGGAATGGAAAACTTCGAGAAAAAATTTGCACGGTGTTGCGTTTTGTATCTGCATTATCGCCTTGCTCCCCTTTCGGTTGCCTCACGCCCCCCGAACGAGAACGTCAATTTTCCATCGGCTGAAAAGTCCTAGTACATTTCTCTAGTGGTGGGTCAAGTGAGTTCGCTCTTCTACTCCTACATATTTATGCATTCACCTGTCATTCATGTCTCTACCGTTGACGATGAGACGGGATATAGCCCTGACAATACCGCTGCGGAACGGCCGGCCCTGAGAGCGCGAAGGCGTAAGCATTGCAGCAGAACGGTATTACGCAGTTCGAGGTCGGCTTTATCTACACAGTGGATTAATGGCTTGTATGTGAAGTCAGATGCATTAAGACTGTACTATCAGAAGATACGGACTCAAGTGTTCAATCGTTGTGGCTGTGTGCTGACGCATGGACTTGCTGAGCGTTCGTACACAGAGCCCGTGTGCACGTGTGCGTGCGCGGACCATATATATAACTACTGGTGTCAGCTGCAGTTTTGGTACGTTCATCTCAGAATCAGCGCAAAATTTTCTCAGTGTTTCTCCAATATATGTAGTCAATACGAGCATATAGATATACGAGACCTGTCCTGCTGATATCCAGCTACGTAGACACATCCAAGCATCACTTCTAGCGGACCGTGTGCCAACTGTCGCCCGGGAAAATTTAGTTCTTATCATGTAACACTTGTATGTGTATGCATGCATGAGTGCATAGGACTTTAAAGAGACGTCCTGCAACAACGAGAAGTAAAAAGAAACAGGCACTGGTATATCCCTACTTTCCCGTGTACAAATGAGAGGTGGCTCCCGCAGTAACATGACTAAATGGACACCCTGAAACACATAGCTAAATGTGTGCACGTGTACGTATCCTGCTGCTGAATAAAGTGAGAGCGACACCTGCGTACATTACACCGGGTAATACTGTAGGTGCAGCTCCTACCTGATTGTTCTCCAGGAGAGCTGATGCCTGCACACTTATCTCAATGTTCACGGTCTCACTCTCTTTACAGTAAGCGCTCTCACCCACCGATGGCGTTCGCACCTGATGTCCCATGCCAGGTATTATCTAGAAGGAAGCGAGTGTATTTATCTATTTGGAATTCGCGACTGTGAGAAAATCTGGCAGTCCAAATCAGCAGCCATTTGACCATGTGTTCCTCTCTGCTACCTTGCACGCTCTACTATAGCGCTTGCGTTATACGTACACATCGGTAGAATCCACTAGGCGCCACAATAAGAAGTTGTTTATGTTCATCGTCCGCCATGCACCGCTCGCGCGTATGTTTCTAGCAGAAGTGCGGGACCATCCGTGCTACGTTATGTGGGCGTGTTGATACAAACGTTTATAGGTATGCGTCCTTCGCGGTGGAAGCTGACTTTTCACTAAGACCCCACTGTCCCACCGGCCACCAATGTCGAACATATTCAGTGCCGCCTTCTAAAGCATTCATCGACATATAAATTCTCCTCCTGCGTGTAGTCTCGAAAAGATCATTACCTTTTTCGCAGAAGTGTCCACCCTCGCAGGAGGGACTTTCTGGTCCACACGCTTTGAGCCGCATGTGGAGGTATACGGACAAACACATAGGCGGCTACTACGACCAAGCGTGCTGAAAGAAAATCACGACTAAGCGATTCTGCACTCAGGCGTGCTTCACCAAGCGCGGAAAGTGACCAATTCAAATTGAATGGACTTTGCTTGTTGCACAATTGCAGTCACTTTTTATTTGTTTCGAATATGGTTGTCCCTATTTTCCCATCCATCCCGTCGGCTGCGTCAGGTTTCTCCGTTGCAGAGGATGATCTTATAATGAAGCGAGAATCTCTACTACTAATGCTCAGGTGGTTTCACGTGTTGCTTGGCAAATCAACATTCCCACAATAGCTCCATTTATTCTACCGTATATATATATATATATATATATGCAGTGTGGCGTACCTCATCCTTCCATTCTGTGTTTCACTGGTTCAACTGTCCGTACAATTGTTTGTGCCGTCGCTTACATAGTATCGGTGCTGAACGCGTATGGCTTCTTTTTATTGCATGATGTGTTCTCTTCCTGCACCATGACTTTACTTACTGTTTTCAGTCAGTTGCCTCGAAGAGCATTCCGCCGTCCACGGGCATCACTTTTCCAGTTACATATGAGGCCTGATCAGACGCTAGGAAGGCCACCATATTAGCGACCTGCGATCATAAGCGTCATCACCCCCACAGTACAACTCACACCGAATTCTTGTATTTGTTTCCTCCCACGCGCGACGCGACGCCACTAGATCGTATTTCTTTTCGCGTAAAAGTATACGGGCAGTTCTGCAGCTGTGCATCTGCTTACTCCTATGATGCGCCTTTACAGAGATACGCGTGGATGCATATACGTAAGGTTTATTGGTGAAGACGATAAGTCTCCTTCTCCGATTAACTGATTCTCCCCATAACACGCTGTAACTGCCTTATGTATGTGAACGAATATCTTTTGACAAATGTCTTTTTTCCTCTGCGTGCATATATGCAGTTCTCTCCTACCACGAAAATTCGTAGGAAAAACGAAAGGCAGCGCTTCTCTGAATGTACACCTGTGCGGATCTCGCTCCTACAGCTAGTCTTCCTGCATTAGCCTTTCTAGGAAAAAAAAAGTCTCTAAATAGTATACACATGCGTTTTTACTGTGTAGGGCATTGTCGGTCCTGCAATGGGGTAAAAGGCAAAGACATCAGAACCTGCAACCCCACCACCCACCTCGCACTTATGCCTTCGCTTTGACGGAAATATTCACCCGGAACCTGATCCTTTTCATAGCGTACACTACTCCTTGGTGAGCACACACTGAGGCACGAGGGTAGTAACGAGTGTGCGTTCAAATCCTCAACAAGAACGTCTGTATACATGCTCATCCTTGTTGATACGCTCAGCATAGCTTTTCATTTCCCTTTGTTCGCGCTGAGACATGATCACCCCGGAAAAGTAGAAGGCACAGTTCTTCAACCATCCCATAAAACACAATGAGCTACAGTGGCACTGATCAGCCAAGCCTCTACACTAGATGCAATACAGGTGGATAGATCTTTTCCTTTAACAATTTACAGACAGACAAACAAGACAATGCGTGTGCGTACACGCATGCAGGAAAGTCTTGGATGTAGTATTGGATAAGAGCCTCATTATAAGTATACACAGGATAGAGGCAGAGATGCAAAAGAAAAATAGATAGACTTTCAACGTGTACATGTATGTGTGTAGAGGTACTGCGTAATGGAATCCAGTGAGCAACGCAGCGACGTGTACAAAAACAGAGGCAGACAATGCGTGTACGCCTTCTGTGTGGGATCCCTGGGTACGAGTCTCAGCTACGCAAGGAGGCGCTCAAGGTGCCGAACGAAAAAAATCTCCATGCGGAGAAATCTGGTTTCCTGAAAGCGTGAAGCTTTGAGGCCCCCGTGAGTCCTGCTCTTCCCTCCAAAGATAAAGAATGTTTTGCTCTCTTACATCCTGTGTGGTTCCCCCATGCGGCCTGCGGGAATACTGGCGATTGTAACAGCCTGTCGTTAGTACACCAGAGAACAACACCCGAACTGTGCACCACGGTACTGCACGCAGTGCAGTATATAGACGTATACGTATACGCGGCTCTTATCGTTGGCTTGATAAAAATCATATAGGACTCTGGCGTTCACTCGCAATCTTCTCTAGGTAGAGACACGTATACGTGTAGCTCCAGAGAAAGAACCGGACACACAGAGAATTGCATGTATGTACCATTTGAGACAGCTGGTCGCACTTTCAGCGGGAGAAGTATGCACATGTGTGCAGGTCAGATTAGTGTACCTATGTCGAAAATAAACATTCGCTTGCATATAAATGATCCTATGTGTTTACGCGCGAGTCGTCAAAAATAGCGTCCCCTCAGGCAGTGGACGTGCCCCGTCATCAGCTATTTTATACAGCAAGAGCTTCATCCTGTACGTATCGAATACGACATCCTCGCAAGCACCTCATGATGGCTACCAGCCGGGCAGTTTGCACGCGCATGTCCAACTACATGGCACTCAAAAACCGCAATTAAATAATGCTGTAGAGTGGAAGGGGAAGGAATATATGTGGGTCTGACGACCATTCGAACATGCACAGGTGTACGTACACTTAGAAACCGGAAAGAAAAATGGGAGAGCCATAAGGTGCGACCTCCACCGCGAAAAATTGATCAGAAGTTCATTCTTCATTGACGCGTTCAACGTGTGAACACCTGTGTGCGGTGTAGACGTGATGGCGTACACACGCATGCAGACAAAGGTGCACAAAAATGTGTGCTGTTTCCTGTAGAATTCTTGGCTTTTCCTCTGCACTGTGAATGATTGACAGGATTGAATTTGTCCTTTGGCGTTCTATATCCCAGATGTGACCTCCTCCCAGATCCTGCCGCACGACTGCCTCCGATATACATAGAAGCGAAGAGCATCGCAAATATCAATTTTATTGTTTTTGAAATGCAAGCGAATGTGTCCGAACATGAGCTGCAGCATTTTCTCTGTACACGTGTAGGAGGTTAAGTGTATTGTGGCTTTTCCTTCCTCGCTCCCCTTCAGTCACGCTGCTTCACACTCTACTAACAAAACGAAAGGGAGCACTACGGAATAAATATCCTTCAAAAAACTTGTGACGCTGCGTACAATTTCTTTTTTATGCCGCGAGCACAAATCCTCGCCCTCCTTTCGCTTCTGCAGACAAGTTGGAGAGCCACAGATGCACATGTGCGTGTTTCTCCATGCGGAAATCATATAATTGAAGTCTGAGTGTCTTATCCTGCAGCACGTGAGCGGCATCTCCTTGTGGAAATCTCTACCGCACCTTTAGTACTTTTTTCAGCTCACTTTTGCGGCGTCGTCATGGCATCCGTCATAGTAGATCGAATGAAGCCCGGAACAACGGCGTTAACGGTGACCCCCTCTGTTGGCATATTCTTTACCCAGAGACCTGGTCATCCCGATCAATCCGGCCTTAGATGCTGCGTAGTTCGCCTGCCCAATATTCCCCCTACACCCACCACTGACGACATATTAATGATGCGGCCAAATCTGCACCGAATATGCGTAGTGCGCAAACAAAGCTCGATACCGTCGCAAATCCACTTCACATTTGCCACCTTCTCTCATAGAAGATAGAGGCTGTCTCTTATTACGTCAACCAGTGTCACTGCCTGAACGCTAAAGGCTTCAATTCGCTCACGCCCTATGTCTCCCTGCACTGACCCTTCCCTCAAAGCGCAAATGCATAGAAAAATTGATGACTATGAAATCGTGCAAACTTTGTATGCAGATGTGCGAAAGGGGCAACCGCTAATAAGCCGTCCAGTCTGGCTGTTCAAGGATGAGCCCTCCTCTAGGCTAGTCTTGCATCATGGTGACGCAGAAACAGCCGAAAACGGTTCTACAGATCTGCAGAGGACTGGACAGAGTGGAGCTCCATGAACTACAACGGAAAGGAGCTTCGTGTGTGAAAACATTGCTAAGTGGTTTATGTGTTGTACAGTGCCCCGTGCCTCTTCCGCCTACAGCCGAGATTCACTAGCACGCGATCTTTGGGATGTCCGCCGCTACACCAGGGCATATGAGTCTGCACAAAGGAACATGCAGGTATTGCATAGCTGCAGCGACAAGTACACGGTCGATACACCGTACAGCATGCCGGAGATCAGCCTCCGATCTGGAGCTACTTTCCGTTCATGTGGGATTCATACGTGCAGTGATGTACGTAGCTACTTAGGAGACTGTCGACGGGTGCGGAGTGAAAACGAAGACCAGGGAGATGACAGAACAGAAGAGAACAAGGAGGTTATGAAAATTAATAAACACACAGGGAAGAGAGAAACATAAAGGACCGCTTTACAGAAGAGAGGAAGATCCAGAGAACGAAAAGCCAGAACCTTGGTCTTTGCGAGCCGAGTGGACAAGAATCACGTGGTCTTTGCGATCTACGTCGCATTCCGTAATGAAACAGCGGAGTGTCAGCCACAGGCGCCATTGATCCATCGCTTCAAAGGTAGAAGATGCTGCGCACGACTGCGCTCGTCTAAGTTTACAGAGAGATGGCTAGATGTGAGCGGCTGCTAAGTGGATACCCTTGTATATGCTGATAGTGTCTCTCACATGTAGGAGAAGGGAAGGTGGGCGGGACGACGAACGGTAGGCGAAACGTACGCACGGTACTAGTTACTGAATGCCGGTATGCCGGAATGGAAGAATGTACGCTGTACACACGTCTACGCAATCACCTATACATACTCGGCCGGAGCCTATCTTTACGGCTATTGTTATTGGTTGGCAGACCAGGTGAAGTCCCAGTCCACGCGTCATCCAAGTATCGTCCACACAGAGGTTTCATAATGTACACACACAAAGACTTTGAGGCTACCAGAAGCCGTGAAACGCACCTATTTTCACCATGCGTTTTATGAGGGGAGACGTGAAGTAGAAGGCCGAATTTAGGTTGACGTTAATGACATCATTCCATTCTTGTGGGGTCATTCGTATAAATAAATTGTCTCGAGTAATCCCTGCATTGTTCACCAGGATATCAATGCGTGGATATTTCTCCAACAAGTATTGCAGAGGTTTTCTACTGCAGCAGCATCCCCACGTCGACCCCGTGTCCACTGGCTGAATAGCCCCGCGCCACCAGACGTGACGCCACTTCGTCGCATGCAGCCTGGGAAAGAAACGCACACGCAAAAGCAGCGATCAGGAATGCGACGTCAGGTGCATTGAAGTGATCTTTATGTGTTTCTCTCTTGATGATCCGAAGTTTGCATCAAAGAAGAGCCCAGTAAAGACATGCCCCGGGAACACAAGTGAGCAAAGACGTCCCCCAAACTTAGAAAAACAAAGGCGCGTTCAACTAGATAAAGAAAAGAGTGACACGCGTCAGAAGCAGGTGGAAAGATGAAGGCGCACACGAAGCAGGTCTGTGGCATAAATACGTAGCTGACGGAGAGAAGAGTACGTCTCAGAAGCACAGAGACAAAACGAAGTGTGGGAAGGCACATGAGCTGGACAAAGAAGACAAATGGTAGGCGCGACAAAGATAGAGAAGGGAAGAAATGTAAGCATTGGGAACGCTTAGATGAATGTGAGGGGGGAATAGAGAATACATGCAGCAATCCAGAAGAAACGAGGACTTGGACAGAACCACGCAAAGGCGCAGGGTGCAGCACAAGTCATAAAAACATGTGTTCTAAGACATGCTGCCACAGGGCACAAGGAGAGAGAGAAAGAGACATGAGAGAGAAGTGTTTCGCTGGAAATTGAGATGCACGTCAAAGGAGCAGACTCACGAAAAGGAGACGCGGCCAAAAGCAGAGGGCCCTAGAAAACAGATGTATATGATACACGAGGGAAGCGTGTAGAATAAGAAAAGCGCATCAAGTCGCATAGGTATAACAGATGAAAGATACGAAGTCTGTACAGAGTTGAACGAGATCAAACCCTGGTGCAATAAAAAGTTTATACTCTGCAAAACGCATAGCACGAATCATAACCACCTATCGACAGACACGTGCCGAGGTACAACGCACTCGCTCTCTACATATCTATATAAGCTCCTGTGTGAAAGCTGCGCAAGATGGGAAGGAACAGTGCGCAGTCAGATTCATGGAAGTGGTATCAAGACTTGAAAACGTACCGTCTTGTACACATATATCAACACACTGAAGGAGCAGCAGCGCTTGACCAAGCAGCGTGTGTATACACTGATGCAAAAATGTGTCGGATACCGACTGCCACGATATATTAATACCTTTCTTCCACACGAATAGAGACGAAGGGAAGCCACTGTAGGCGAGTTACATGGTGCATGAGAAAAGTTGCCAGGCAGTTCATTGATGTGCACCACATCGCCAGTTTCCTGGGTGAGTCCTGTCTCTCTATAAACGTATCTTTTACTTATTGTTGAGGTGAAAATCAACATAGTGTGGGGACAGTATTGTGTGAACGTATACATGGCGACTCTGACAAATTTCACACCAGATCATATAGACGGATGTGTGTGCGCGTCTGTATTCGCCTTAGCACGTAGAGACGTATCTAAGATACCCCAAAAAAGGAACGAAGAAGAAACCGGTGCGTACGGAAGTAAGCATCGGCTTATAGTTGTGTGAGTGGTGATTGCGTGTGGTCGTCTACGGCAGTGATGGCGCACCTCCTACCCCTTGGAACTGCGCAAAGACGCACGCGTAGTTATAGTATCTTCGAATATGTAGAGAAAACTTAAGTCTATGGAAGGGACTCGTAGAAGAAACGCTGTGGCTTCCACAAGGTGAAGTGCGCTTCAAGTCGCCTGTACGCACTTCACGGGTGAACCTGCACGTAGCTCCCAGAGGAATGCACCAGCACCAGTCTGACCAAGCCTGTACGCGCACACGTGAACTCACTGCATACATCTGCCTATGCACAGAAGTGAAGAAAAGAAAGAGCGTGCATAGTGACACAGACTAGGATATACATATATAAAGTTCACGATGGTGCAGGTGCTGGGGACACACGTCTGCACGATAAACGTGTTACGTCTCACTGTCAGGAAGATATAAGGTCAGGCGAAGACGTGCGGGTACATCAACGCAAAACTAGCATCCAACGCGTGTGTGATTTAACAATCAGCTGCCCATACTTGTCTCCTTCAAGCAAGCGTGGCCTCCCACCGTTGGGGTCATACATAGTGTTCACGCCATACAGCAAAGACGAGGTAACTAATTTCCTGTTCTGCGTCTATAAGAAAGAGACAGTGCGGCCCATGAGTTACGCACTCACCCTATTCAAAAGAAAGCGATAGGGCAATCCTGAAGTACATAGGCAGCCGTAAGGACTGCTGTCTACCTGGTTTCTAGCAATGCATAGAACGTGCGAGACGCCCCTTCCGCCAGCGTTTCTGCAATGGCTTTGCCGGGCCTCGCTTGCGCCTGTCAAAAGCGCCACGCGGCCTGGCTCTTCTTCTTTTCCGTACGTAAGTTGATACGCAGAACAGATGGTAGACGACGGCTCCTTGCTGGTGACAGTAGAAGTTGAGGCTGCCGCGATGTTGAAGCCGCTGCTGCTGCTAAGTGAACTGGTATAAAGACGAGCAGTTGAAGCTGACGGGGTCTCTGACGGCGAAGACGTCCGCCTGAGCGCGAAGCCGTGAGGATAAAGGCCACCTTACGCTGTGTACTCACAATCGAACAACGCTGTCGCTATTGCTGAGGCTACCACACTCTCCACTGTACCTGGAGATGTTGTCGCGCAACATTAGCGCTTCACCGATACACAAGGACGTACTGCCAGTTGTGTTGCCAAAATGGTGAACTAAGCAACAGGAGTAGCGTCAGAAGCCAAGTGGTCAGCCGTGAGGCGGGGCGGGGCTCGAGCACGCGGTGACTCTGCGAGTGTTCTACGCGGGGAAACTGATGCTGCATTGCGTGTGGAGGAAAGGACACATATGCACAGGTAAACGGTATTAACATGTGAATTTCCAGAGGCTGCTACTGCTGCCATCGTGAAACCTCGCTGCTGTTGCAACGAGACAGAATGGCGGGAACAGCGTGCACACTACTGCACCTCCCTAACAGCGACAATACCAGACGCAACGCCGCTCTTCTACTTGACGGCTCAATAAAAATGCTGACGAAAATATTTCAGCTTCGGTCGAACTCTGTAGCACAAGAACAAAAAATACGGTGTGGCACCACTTTCAAAGAGCTGCTATAAGAGAACTACAGACCATTACTGGAGAGCGACGTCTCCTCTCGGGTAACAGTCCACACTACGTGTTCTGTGTGCGCAGCGTCCCACTGACGTATGAGTCGCTGCGTATATCCCATGAGCCACTGCAACAGCCACCGTACATAAGTGCATAACTACAAGGGTGCAGGTGTATGTAGTTTGAATGCATTGTTTTCCTTCTCTCAGCTCCACATCATACCGCGCTTCTTCTGTAGCGCAAACAAATCACAGGTGCACAGGAGGATCAGGCGTAGTAGTACTGTAACATGCTATGCGCGTGTGCAGCACCATAGCAGCAGAAGAAGACGGCAGGCGCGGGCACCACGCTGTAAGGCCAGCTGCCACTCTGTCGCCTCCCTCTCTCCCTCCCCCTCACTCGCAACAGCTCCACGAGGAGCAGTTGCTAGTCAAACACGGACAGACACTCTAGAATAAATGCTCACTGTGCCCTCTCGCTGGACTAATTCCCAAGTGATGCTCAGGCACCGGTGCCTTCAAAGTTGGTGCCACAGATTGGCTGTTTCCTTGGTGCCAACTGCCACGGCAGCCACGGGTGCGGCGCCTACAGACCCCTTCATTTGGACGACACGCAGGCGCTCATTCACGGCCTGGTGTAAGCAGGCATTTAGCGCGTATATGCGTCCGTGTCTTTGATGTATGAAACAAAGACACTCATTGCGTGTACAGGACGCTGACACCACCGCTTTTGAGTTCTCCCTGAGTTTTGCACTATTAGCTCGCCTGTTAGGGGGGTCAAGCGTCGACAGCCGCCGCAGCACGTGTCGCCCAGCGGCAGCTAAACAGGCACGCACACAGATTTACTTCACCCTGTTGCAGGTGGCAGTATGGGTTATAAAGAGAACGAGGTGGCAGGAACCACAAACCACACCTTACATTCAGTGTTGTGTTTACAGTTCTGCCTAGCTGCTGCTGCCAATGTATCCGCTGGACGCGCGAGTTCCACTGCAGACCACGAGTGAGCAGGACGACTGATCCGCCTGACCATGTCACGCGCCAGACTCAATAAGTCGAGGGCAGTGTAGGTACACTCGATGGTACAGCTCCTCATTTGAAATGTACGTGCTCCGTTACAACGTTTGCAGAACTGGATTTTACCACAGCGAACGACTTGATGTAGCTGGTTTACCATGTGCACGATAGCAAATTCCCTCCCTGGGCAGTCCATTGCAAAACTGCTAATTTCCCCAACTGTAGTCCACCAGAATCGTCCAGGCCATATCCAGCTGTAGTCCACCAGAAGAATCCAACCAAGATCCTATATGCTGCTTTGCTGGTATTCCTAAAACATCCTGTGCACGAAAAGACACAGCAGCCGCCACAGCAAGCCGAAGGACATGAAGTGAAAACACTACCACAAAACTCAGCACGTTTCCAAAAGACACCGTAGTCGCTATGTAGTTCGAAATTGAGCTTCACCGATCCTGGGCTATGCTCCTAGCCGTATCTAATAGCATAAAAGCGCGAAGAAAGTAGTGCCCGAGTTGTTAATGGCTAAAATTATCTGCAAAGCCTTTCGCAGCGTCCGACCGCACGAAGGTATCGATTAGCATGCCATTCTTCCGTGTTGCTATTCTGAAGAGCCAATCTGCGCTTTCATCTGCCAGATGCCTGTTGTGAAAGATGCATGACATTCTTCTTTGTATCAAAAACTCCTCTCATCCAGAAACTCTACCAGAATACGTAGACGTGTTTGTTGAGACTGCATGATCTGACAGCAGCATACCTGTTAACCCTCTCCCGTTTCGTGCACACTGTCTCGCTAATATCCACCGACTGGCAAAACACGGTCACCTGCAAAACGTGGAGCTGTGCCACATTGTAGGGCAGCGTTCAGAAAAGCATCGCTGCGATGCGTGCTGTTTTTTCTCCAGTCGCCGAAAGGCGCCGTCTGTGCTACGCGACAGTGAAGAAAAGGAAACCTGTTGTTGGCTCAGCGGCGACAGAGTTCCCAACGGCAGATCGGAGCCGCAGAGCAGCTCTGCAACATCGCGGAGATTACCCGTTACCGTTACCGAACACAACAGCAAACCCCGTCGGTTGGGCGGCCTATGCTTTGTATGGTTTAAATATTATTCAAAAGTCAGTTCGAGTTGTGCCCTATTGAATACACCACTGAGCACCCTCAGCTTCAACTTAGCAAAAGCAGGCAATTCGCTTCAAGGACGCCGCCAGCGCTGCTTCCTGCGGCCTTGACTCGAAATGTATGCATCGCTTTTAGATGCATATAATATTGGCAAGACAAGAGCTTCCTGCTGTCGCAACATCCACCAAAGAGAACGCGTAAAAAGACTCATATGTCTAAGGCTGAGCTTATAATTTTGCTTTGCGTCTCCAACAGTTGGTAACGGAGGGAGGTAAACACCCCACCCTTCAAAGAGTGGATCAACGCAAAAAGCTGAACGTTGCTCTGATGAAAATCGAAAATGGCCACACACGTGGCTCGCGGTTGACGATCACCCACGTGCAGTCGTCTCCTCATCTCCCTTACTGGCGGCCACGTCGAAGCACCGCATAACAAAACGTTGTATGCAGCAAGTGACCTGCTAGCAGGAATCTGTTTCTCAATGCAACAGCGTCCGTCAAGAGGCAACGCAACGAAATACTCACGCTACCAGAGCTCCGTTTGAAGTGTCTGTCGTCTGCAGCGCCTGAAGAGAAATATGATCGGCTGCGCGATTAGGAGGTCTTTACTGTCCCACACACGAAGACAAAAAGCCACACTGGAATGGAGATCGTCCTCACACGGAGCGTGTTGGGCTCGTATTTAGTTGCTCGACTTCGAGGCAGAAGCGACTCACGTTGTTGTGTGTAGACTTGTCCTGTTAGGAAAATAGGAAGACTTTTTGTTGTGCCGCAAAGAAGCTACTTCTACGTGTGAAAAAGCCTCTCACCATTTTAACGCAGCAACGCCCCAGCTGGCATGTGCTTCAAAGTCTGTTGTACGTTCACTCTTCATCCTCTGGTATAGTACAGAGTACCAAGAAAAAATGAGCACTACGGCGGGATGTTTACTCTTCTCCGTATGGCCTGGCTGACAGTAGTACGCTAAAGATGATAATGACGGACTCTACACTCATTGCTGTAGATCTTCCGTAACGTTCGTCGTGCCCGAAATTTTGAAAAGTATTGTATTACAATGTTTCATGGGTGTACAATGGGTTGGAGCTAGTCCACACGCAAATATAGTGATGAGTCTCCCTTATTTCTGGTATTGCGTTGAGAGGCTATCGACCGTGCTGAACTGAGAAAGAAATGGAACCCCATGCACCAACGCACGCGTCGGTTATCTTCAAGACGAAAAAAATATGTGACCCAGGCACCAACATGCGTCTGTTGTAACCATACACGGGTGGCAAAACAAAATCCTTAAGCGTAAGCGAATCTCTAATAGTCACGTACTGCAAGGGTGCACCTTAGAGGATGTAGATGCAAGCGTGCGGGCCATCCACGATATGTCATCTGCCACCCCATGCAGCCCACAACACGTTTGGCGGATGTAGCGTGCACGTATGGATGCATGCCGGGAGACTGCACACGTGTGCCATCTGCTACTTTGGATTGAGTAGTGGGATTGACAGTAGTGTCAAGAACGGGTTTCCTTTCTTCCCAGCTGTGCGCTTCTCCGACTCCACTTCTTGAAACACGGGCAGTCCGACATGGGCAAGGAAAAAAACTTCTTCGGTGAGGGGGCACGCTGAGGCTTAGTTGTAGCTACTAAAGACTATAAATGTTCCGGCTACATCCTCTCCGAAGGAAGTTGCCGTGAGCGCTGATTCTTCGTACTACCAATCCTGAGTGCATTACCGAAGAAGTCGTATCAGCGAGGACATCTTTGCAAACCCGAGCGCGAGGCTTTAAGCGGGCACAGCACAGGTTTTGCGTCCGTTCGAGAGCAGAATGCCTAGGACTCTTGGATTGCGAGTCAGTACAGGTGTAAGCGGTGATCTCAAGTGTGTTGAGAGCTTCCCTCGCTTTTTCCGATCCCATGCTCTTCACAGAACTAATTCTGTCAGACACGTGTGGCTCTTCACCTGTGGAGTCGTAAAACTCGACGAAGGTGTCTGAGATCTTGAGAGCGTCTCTGAGCCACATGCGGCAGAATACAAGTTCAGGTCACGAACGGGAAAGCCTATTCTCTGTCGCCTTACTGTAGCCCTTCACCCATGACCGCAGCTTTTCAGATGGGAATGGAGTTACGTCACGGGTGGCAGGGGTACAGCTGAACAGTAGCACCTGCGTTGGGGGAAACATTGAGCAAACCAAGGACTCTGCGCAGCGGACGCTGAGGAATGACTGAACGGCGACTGGGTGACTGCCCTTTCTCGATACGCTATTTTAGTTGTGACCTCAAACGGGACTGGCGACCAGTGAGTAACAAATGCAGCGATGTTTGTCGTATAGCAAATTATGTTGGTGTGCTTCTATGCTGTCCTACAATGATACATCAGCGCGAGCAGGTGAGATCGATGCAGTCGACGCGGAGGATATACATACGCAGGTATTTCGTACTTAGGTCAATGTTTGGCGTGTTCGAATTGCGGTTACTTTTCATGCAGGTCATCCACAATCCAGCGAAAGTTTATATATGTACGGTCGGAGAACGTGCGCTAGTGCCGTAAGCGTCTTTGTGCGTGATGTGCACTAGCGAGAGGATTGAACGTGGGCAACTAGAGGTCAAAGTATTACATCCGTTTCGAAATGTCTGATGTAGCCTTCAACCTCGTTTGTCCCCCGAATCTTATGTGGCGTATACCTTTTGTAATTGGATTACGTGCCGCGACAGAGAAC
>JAEOAE010000604.1:0-32602 GCA_036365155.1 Meriones psammophilus | reverse complement strand
ACAATTTTCCAACAGAAGAACAGAAACGCAAAGCACTACTTTGTAAACTAAATCACATGTTTGTCGCTTCACTCAATTAGGAATACAGGAAAACTGAAATGCAATATATCAAAATGTACGGGCAAAGAAACAAGTTTTCATTGAAAGAACAGAAACGCAAAGCACAACTTTGTAAACTAATTCACATTCGTGTCGCCTGTTCAATTATTATAACAGGAAAACTGAAAAGTGATATAACCCTAATCCTCACCCTAAGCCCCTAACCCAAACCCTACCCCTAACACTAACCCTAAGCCCCTAACCCTAACCCTAACCCTAACCCTAACTTGTTCCTAACAGGAACAAGTTTCCAACGAAAGAACATAAATGCAAAACATTATTTGTAAACTAAATCACATGTGTGCCACTCGCTCAATTAGGAATACAGGTAAACTTAAAAGTGATATAACGCACTGTACAGCACAGGAACAAGTATCGAAAGAAAAAATAGAAAAGCAAAGCACTACTTTTAAATGGAATCACATGTGTGTCGCTTGCTCAATTAGGCATACAGGAAAACTGAAAAGTGTTATCTCGCACTTTACAGCACAGAAACAAGTTTCCATCGAAAGAAGAGAAACACAAAGCACAACTTTGTAAACTAATTCATATACGTGTCGTCCGTTCAATTATTATAACAGGAAAACTGAAAAGTGATATATCGAAATGTAAGGCTAACAAACAAGTTTCCATCGAAAGAAGAGAAACGCAAAGCACAACTTTGTAAACTAATTCAACTTACCTGTCGCCCGTTCAATTATTTTAACAGGAAAACTGAAAAATGATATATCGATCTGTACAGCACAGGAACAAGTTTTGATCGAAAGAACAGAAACGCAAAGCACAACTTTGTAAACTAATTCATATACGTGTCGTCCGTTCAATTATTATAACAGGAAAACTCAAAAGTGATATATCACACTGTACAGCACAGAATCAAGTTTCCAACAGAAGAACAGAAACACAGAGAAGTACTTTGTAAGCTAAATCACATGTGTGTCGCTCGCTCAATTAGGAATACAGGGAAACTGAAAAGCGATATATCGAAATGTATGGCAAAGAAACAAGTTTTCATTGAAAGAACAGAAACGCAACGCACAACTTTGTAAACTAATTCACATTCGTGTCGCCTGTTTAATTATTATAACAGGAAAACTGAAAAGTGATATAACCCTCACCCTAACCCTAACCCCTAACCCCTAACCCTAACCCTAAGCCTAACCCTAACCCTAACCCTAACTTGTTCCTAATAGGGACAAGGTTCCAACGAAAGAACAGAAACACAAAGTACTACTTTGTAAACTATATCACATGTGTGCCACTCGCTCAATTAGGAATACACGAAAATTGAAAAGTGATATAATGCACTGTACAGCACAAGAACAAAAGAACAGAAAAGCAAAGCACTACTTTTAAACGGAATCACATGTGTGTCACTCGCTCAATTAGGAATACAGGAAAACTGAAAAGTGATATAACGCACTGTACAGCACAGGAACAAGTATCGAAAGAAAAAACAGAAAAGCAAAGCACTACTTTTAAATGGAATCACATGTGTGTCGCTTGCTCAATTAGGCATACAGGAAAACTGAAAAGTGTTATCTCGCACTTTACAGCACAGAAACAAGTTTCCATCGAAAGAGGAGAAACACAAAGCACAACTTTGTAAACTAATTTACATACTTGTCGCCGTTCAATTATTATAACAGGAAAACTGAAAAGTGATATATCACACTGTACAGCACAGAAACAAGTTTCCAACAGAAGAACAGAAACGCAAAGCACTACTTTGTAAACTAAATCACATGTGTGTCGCTCACTCAATTAGGAATACAGGGAAACTGAAAAGCGATAAATCGAAATGTTTGGCAAAGAAACAAGTTTTCATCAAAAGAACAGAAACGCAAAGCACAACTTTGTAAACTAATTCACATTCGTGTTGCCTGTTCAATTATTATAACAGGAAAACTGAAATGTGATATAACCCTAACCTTAACCCTAAGCCCCAACCCTGACCCTAACCCTAACCCTAACCCTAACACAAACCCTAACCCTAACCCCTAAACCTAACCCTACCCCTACCCCTAACCCTAACCCTAACTCTACCCTAACCCTACCCCTAACGCTAACCCTAACCCTAACCCTAACTTGTTCATAACAGGAACAAGTTTCCAACGAAAGAACATAAACACAAAGCACTACTTTGTAAACTAAATCACATGTGTGCCACTCGATCAATTAGGAATACAGGAAAACTAAAAAGTGATATATCACACTGTACAGCCCAGAACAAAGTTTCCAACAGAAGAACAGAAAAGCAAAGCACTACTTTTAAACGGAATTACATGTGTTTCACTCTCTCTATTAGGAATAGAGGAAACAGAAAAGTGTTATCTCGCACTGTACGGCACAGAAACAAGTTTCCATGGAAAGAACAGAAACACAAAGCACAACTTTCTAAACTAATTCACATATGTGTCGCCTGTTCCATTATTATAACAGGAAAACTGAAAAATGATATATCACACTGTACAGCACAGAATCAAGTTTCCAACAGAAGAACAGAAACGCAAAGCACTACTTTGTAAACTAAATCACAGGTGTGTCACTCAAAAAGTAGGAATACAGGAAAACTGAAAAGTAACATATCGCATTGTACAGCACAGGAACAATTTTCGAATGAAAGAACAGGAAAGCAATGCACTACTTTTAAACAGAATCACATGTGTGTCACTCGCTCAATTAGGAATACAGGAAAACTGAAAAGCGATATATCGAAATGTAAGGCAAACAAACAAGTTTTCATCGAAAGAAGAGAAATGCAAAGCACAACTTTGTAAACTAATTCAAATTCGTGTTGCCTGTTCAATTATTATAACAGGAAAACTGAAAAGTGATATCACCCTAACCCTAACCAGAAGCCCCTAACCCAAACACTAACCTCAACTAACCTCAACCCCTAACCTCACCCTAACCCTCACCCTAACCCTACCCTAACCCTAACCCTAACCCTAACCCTAACCCTAACCCTAACTCTAACACTAACCCCTAACTTGTTCCTAACAGGAACAAGTTTCCAACGAAAAGAAAATAAACGCAAAGAACAAAGCACTACTTTGTAAAGTACATCACATGTGTGCCACTCGCTCAGTGAGGAATACCGAAAACTGAAAAGCGATATATCGAAATGTAAGGCAAAGAAACAAGTTTTCCTCGAAAGAACAGAAACTCAAAGCACAACTTTGTAAACTAATTCACATTTGTGTCGCCTGTTCAATTATTATAACAGGAAAACTGAAAAGTGATATAACCCTAACCCTAACGCTAAGCCTGTAACCCTAACCCTAACCCTAACCCTAACCCTAACCCTAACCCTAACCCCTAACCGTAAACCTTAACCCTAACCCTAACCCTACCCTAAACTAACCCTAACCCTAACCCTAACTCTAACCCTAACCCAAACTTTTTCCTACCAGGAACAAGTTTCCAAGGAAAGAACATAAAGTCAACTCAGTACTTTGTAAACTAAATCACATGTGTGCCACTCGATCAATTAAGAATACCGGAAAATCTGAAAAATGATATAACACACTGTACAGCACAGGAACAAGTTTAGAATGAAAGAATAGAAAAGCAAAATACTACTTTTAAACGGAATCACATGTGTGTCACTCGCTCAATTAGGAATACAGGAAAACTGAAAAGTGTTATGTCGCACTGTACGGCACACAAACAAGTTTCCATCGAAAGAACAGAAACACAAAGCATAACTTTGTAAACTAATTCACAAACGTATCACCCGTTCAAATATTATAACAGGAAAACTGAAAAATTATATATCCAACTGTACAGCACAGGAACAAGTTTCCATCGAAATAACAGAAACGCAAAGCACAACTTTGTAAACTAATTCACATACGTGTCGCCCGTTCAATTATTATAACAGGAAAACTGAAAAATGATATATCACACTGTACAGCACAGAAACAAGTTTCCAACAGAAGAACAAACACGCAAAGTGCTACTTTGTAAAGTAAATCACATGTGTGTCGCTCGCTCAATTAGGAATACAGGAAAACTGGAAAGCGACATATCGAAATGTATGGCAAAGAAACAAGTTTTCATCGAAAGGACAGAAACACAAAGCACAACTTTGTAAACTAATTCACATACGTGTTGCCCGTTCAATTATTATAACAGGAAAACTGAAATGTGATATAACCTTAACCCTAACCCTAAGCCCCTAACCCTAACCCTAACCCTAACCCTAACCCTAACCCCCCTAACCCTAACACCTAAACCTAACCCTAACCCTAACCCTTCCCCTAACCCTACCCTAACCCTAACCCTAACCCTAACCCCTAACCCTAACCCTAACCCTAACCCTAACCCTAACCCTAACCCTAACCTAACCCTACCGTAACCCTAACTTGTTCCTAACATTAACAAGTTTCCAACGAAAGAACTTAAATGCAAAGCACTACTTTGTAAACTAAATCACATGTGTGCCACTTGATCAATTAGGAATACAGGAAAACTGAATAGTGATATAATGCACTGTACTGCACAGGAACAAGTTTTGAACGAAAGAACAGAAAAGCAAAGCACTACTTTTAAATTGAATCACATGTGTTTAGCTCGCTCAATTAGGAATACAGAAAAACTGAAAAGCGATATATCGAAATGTAGGGCAAATAAACAAATTTCCATCGAAAGAACAGAAACTCAAAGCACAACTTTATAAACTAATTCACATACGTGTCACCTGTTCAATTATTATAACAGGAAAACTGAAAAGTGATATATCAAATTGTACAGCACAGGAACTAGTTTCCATCGAAAGAAAAGAAACGCAAAGCAGAACTTTGTAAACTAATTCACAAATGTGTCGGCCGTTCATTTAATATAACAGGAAAACTGAAAAGTGATATATCACACTGTACAGCACAGAAACAAGTTTCCAACAGAAGAACAGAAATGCAAAGCAATGAAAGACTCCCCATGGGTGTCTTCCGTCAGGGAGACCCCTTCCCAAGGATCAACGAGACCAGATGTTCGGCTGCAAACAGCAAGAGGCTTTATTTTGATACACGGGTACCCGTGGTGACATAGTCTCTCGGAAGACTTGCGCGCCCCCTGAGTGGAAAGCTGGGCTTTTTATAGGGTCTCAGAGCAAAAGGGCAGGTACAGAAGCGAGAAGCATAGTTACAGGGTGCTGATTGGTACATTTAAATGAGACCACAACTTGAGTCAGAGTTTGGCAGGGACACCATCATATCAGGAACTGGGTGGTTGGAATGGTCATGATGGCTCTCAATCTTGGGACCGCCACCTGTTGTTTGTCTTAGGGCTCCTATCTCAGCTGGAACAGTCTCACTATTTGTCTTAGGGCCCCTATATCAGCTGGAACAGTCTCACAAACTTCTCATATGCATGGTTAGCACAAATTGATTTTTGGCTCAACTGGGGCAGCCTGACCGCAGATATCCCCAGCAGCTGGGTCTCTTCAGCTAGTTCCCTCCCTAGCACACAGAGTTTCTCAAAACAGTGGTATCCTTCAGAGTGTCTCAAAACAGTGCTGTACAAAATGACATTAACTATTAGCTGCTTCTAACTTTTGGTGAGGCGGGGTCTTTCAGAACTACTTTGTAAACTAAATCACATGTGTGTCGCTAAGCTCAATTAGGAATACAGGAAAACTGAAAAGCGATATATCGAAATGTATGGCAAAGAAACAAGTTTTCATCGAAAGAACAGAAACACAAAGCACAACTTTATAAACTAATTCACATTCGTTTCGCCTCTTCAATTATTATAACAGGAAAACTGAAAAGTGATATAACCCTAACCCTAACTCTAAGCACCTAACCCTAACCCTAACCCTAATCCTAACCCCTAACCCTAACCCTAACCCTAACCCTATCCTAACTCTAAGCCTAACCTAACCTAACCCTAACTTGTTCCTAACAGGAACAAGTTTCCAGCAAAAGAACATAAACACAAAGCACTACTTTGTACACTAAATCACATGTGTGCCACTCACTCAATTAGGAATACAGGAAAACTGAAAAGTGATATAATGCACTGTACAGCACAGGAACAAGTTTCGAATGAAAGAACACAAAAACAAAGCACTACTTTTTTTTTTTTTTTTAACTTGATGTTTTGTTTTATTTATTTATTTTTTAAATGCAGTTTATTCAGGAACCTTGAACAATCATCTGACCCTGAGGAAAGCCAGCCCACTTTAAATAGCCTCTGGTTAACCAACCTCAGCATGCCACGTGGGCAATGCAGATAGTTCCACATACATGGAAGCAAGCCAGATCCTCAGCCTTAGCCAAATCTGGAGCTGTTTGTGACAGAGAGCACTCACCATCGGAAAGGTGGAAGGCGGAAACCAGCTCCATCTTTCAGGCGCGGCATTACGCAGCTCTTTACAGTTCCCCTTTTTTGTTTTGGACACATCAGGCAAGAGTAGAGGTCTGATCTCTGATATTAGAAATAAATTGGGACTTTGTACTGATGTTCATTTAGGTGTCATCCACCCAAAGAGCATCAGACCCGTCTGAAACCTTTTTCTCAGAGGCGGGACCTGGGGCATCAACCCGCATGCAATCAGACATGCTCGTCTCTGGGTCCAAGGCTGCTGACCCTGAGTGCAGTGCTTAGCCTTGCATCCTGAGTGTAACATTTTGGCTTTTTATGGTAGCCAACCATGCTTGGGGAGAATATCCTGCTTCAATGGCTGTAAAGGCCTGAATGGTCATGACTGCTTTACGCTGTTGTGAGACTCTAATCTTGCATATATACCACAGGCAAACCAAGGTGACCAACACCAGAAGGCCTGCTAACGCTCCCATGCCCGCCCATTCCTTCAGATGATTCATGGCTGCAGCAATCCATGATGATAATCCTGTGGCTAGTCCTGCGTCCCCTCTGGTAGAATTTACCATGACAATGGCCACTCTCAGCTGGTCCATCGTAGTATCGAATTCTCCAGTCCAATTACCTAAAATATAGCTTGACAATTGTTTAGACAGATTTGCAGCACAGGAAAAATTCTCATGTTGTATGCTAGTGACACAAAGTCCAGCATACTTTCATTGACAGCCAAGTTGAGCGATTTGACATAGGGTATCAATTTGCTCCTGCACGAGGTCAAACCTCTGATTGAACACCATCAAACCTCCTTTTATTTGAGCATTAATTCCTTTTTGTACATCTAAGGCATGAGCTACCTTGGCTAAAAGGTTATTCAGGGTCTGAGCAGTCTGCCCAGTATGACTCATGGCAAATGCTGTGGTGGTAGCTCCAACAGCCACCAATCAGATGGCAGTAACAATGGCAGCTGTAATTCCAAGATCCCTTTTCTGTCTGAAGAGAGTCATAGCGTGAGGGCATCAACGGGCACAGGCACCCAGCGAGGCATGTGAGTAACCAGCTAGTAAATTTACTAGCATTACAGCATTGGGCAAAAAAAGCAAGTATCATTACCACAATTACTTGGCTCTATCTGGCTAATAATGAATAAAAATGGGGATGTAAACAAACAGGTGTGGGCTTATAGGAAATATTATGAGAAGCCTTAACCCCCTCGTTGGAACATCCTGCATTGGTTCTAGAACTAGCAGTGGTGGTGTCCGAGGTCTGAGTAGGTTCAGGAGACCATTGCCCCAGGGGCGAGACGTGCTCCATGTAAATTGACTAACTCCATGTTTTCCTCCACTTTTGAAAGTCATTTAAGGTTCTTAAATTATTATTTTTCCCCTTTTTTTTTAAATTTTTCATCAATTACACTTTATTCACTCTGCATCCCCCATAAGCCCCTCCCTCCCCTCCCAATCCCACCATCCCTCCTCCCTCTGCATGCATGCCACTCCCCAAGTCCACTGATAGGGGAGGGTTCTCCTCTCCTTTCTGATCTTACTCCATCAGTTCACATCAAAAGTGGCTGCATTGTCCTCTACTATGGCCTGGTAAGGTTGCTCCCCCTCAGGAGGAGGTGACTAAAGGGCATGCCAGTCAGTTCATGTCAGAGGCAGCCCCTCTTCTCATTACTATGTAACCCAATTGGACTCTGAACTGCCCTGGGCTACATCTGTGCAGGGGTTCTGGGTTATCTCTATGAATAGTCCTTGGTTGGAGTATGAGTCTCTGGGAAGTTCCCTGTGTTCAAATTTTCTTGTTCTGTTGCTCTCCTTGTGGAGACCCTGTCCTCTCCAGCTCTTGCTCTTTCCCAGTTCTTACATAAAATTCCATTCACTCTGCCCAACAGTTCCCCATCAGGCTTAGCTTCTGCTTTGATAGTCTGTAGGGCAGAGGCTTTCAGAGACCCTCTGTGGTAGGTTCCTAGGTTGTTTCCTGTTTTCTTCTTCTTCTGATGTCCATCCTCTTTGCCTTTCCGGATGGGGATTGGACATTTTACTTAGTTTCCTCTCTCTTGCTTAGTTTCTTTAGATGCACAGGTTTTAGTGGGTTTGTCCTATGTTGTATGTCTATATGAGTGAGTATATACCATTTGTGTCTTTTTGCTTCTGGGACAACTCACTCAGGATGATCCTTTCCAGATCCCACCATTTACCTGCAAATTTCATGATTTCCCAATTTTTCATTGCTGAGTAATATTCCATTGTGTAGATGTACCACATTTTCTGCATCCATTCTTCAGTTGAGGGGCATCTGGGTTGTTTCCAGCTTCTGGCTATTACAAATAAAGCTGCTACGAACATGGTTGAGCAAATTTCCTTTTTGTGTGCTTGAACCTCTTTTGGATATATGCCTAGGAGTGGTATGGCTGGAAGCACTATTCCTAATTTTCTGAGAAAACGCCAGATTGATTTCCAGAGTGGTTGTACCAGTTTACATTCCCACCAGCAGTGGAGAAGGGTTCCTCTTTCTCCACAACCTCTCCAGCATGTGTTGTCACTTGAGTTTTTTATCTTGGCCATTCTCATGGGTGTAAGGTGAAATCTCAGGGTTGTTTTGATTTGCATTTCCCTAATGGCTAGTGAGGTTGAGCATTTCTTTAAGTGCTTCTCTGCCATTCGGTATTCCTCTACAGAGAATTCTCTGTTTAGCTCTGTTCCCCATTTTTTTAAGTGGATTACTTGGTTTGCTGCTTTTCAGCTTCTTTTGTTCTTTATATATACTTGATATGAGTCCTCTGTCAGATAAAGGGTTGGTGAAGATTCTTTCCCAATCTGTAGGAGGTCGCTTTGTTTTGATGACGGTGTCCTTTGCTTTGCAGAAGCTTTTCAGTTTCATGAGGTCCCGTTTATTGATTGTTGCTCTTAGAGCCTGTGCTGTTGGAGTTCTGTTCAGGAAGTTTTCCCCTGTACCAATGAGTTCTAGGGTATTCCCCACTTTTTTTTCAAGCCGATTTTATGTGTCTGGTTTTATGTTGAGGTCTTTGATCCACTTGGACTTCAGTTTTGTGCAGGGTGATAAGTATGGATCTATTTTCATTTTTCTACATGTAGACATCCAGTTGGACCAGCACCATTTGTTGAAGATGCTATCTTTTTTCCATTGTATGATTTTGGTGTCTTTGTCAAATATCAGTTGTCCATAAGTGTGTGGGTTTATTTCTGGGTCCTGTGTTCGGTTCCATTGATCCACCATTCTGTTTCTATGCTAGTACCATGCAGTTTTTAAAACTGTTACTCTATAATACAACTTAAGATCAGGGATGGAGATACCTCCAGAAGATCTTTTATTGTAGAGGATTGTTTTAGCAATTCTGGGTTTCTTGTTATTCCATATGAAGTTGAGAATTTTTCTTTCCAAGTCTGTAAAGAATTGTGTTGGTAATTTGATGGGAATTGCATTGAATCTGTAGATTGCTTTTGTTAAGATGGCCATTTTTACTATCTTAATCCTACCAAGCCATGAGCATGGGAGATCTTTCCATCTTCTCATATCTTCTTCTAGTTCTTTCTTCAGAGATTTGAAATTTTTTTCATACAAGTCTTTGACTTCCTTGGTTAGGGTTACTCTGAGGTACCGTATGTCATTTGTGGCTATTGCAAAGGGTGTTGTTTCCCTAATTTCTTTCTCAGCCCTTTTGTCTTTTGTATAAAGGAGGGCTACTGATTTTTTTGAGTTAATTTTGTATCCGGCCACTTTGCTGAAGGTGTTTATCAGCTGTAGGAGTTCCCTGGTAGAGTTTTTGGGGTCACTCATGTATACCATCATATCATCTGCAAATAGTGATAATTTGACTTCTTCCTTTCCAATTTGTATCCCCTTGATCTCCTTCAACTGTCTTATTGCTCTAGCAAGGATTTCCAGAACTATGTTGAAGAGATATGGAGAGTGTGGGCAGCCTTGTCTTGTCCTTGATTTCAGTGGGATTGCTTTAAGTTTCTCTCCTTTCAGTTTGATGTTGGCTATAGGTTTTCTGTATATCGCCTTTACTATGTTTAGATATGTGCCTTGTGTCCCTGATCTCTCCAATACTTTAAACATGAATGGATGTTGGATTTTGTCAAAGGCTTTTTCAGCATCTAGGGTGATTATCATGTGTTTTTTTTTTTCTTTCAATTTGTTAATATGGTGGATCACATTGATGGATTTCCGTATATTGAACCATCCCTGCATACCTGGGATGAAGCCTACTTGGTCATGGTGGATGATATCTTTGATGTGTTCTTGTATTCGGTTTGCGAGTATTTTGTTGAGTATTTTTGCATCAATGTTCATAAGGGAGATTGGCCTGAAATTCTCTTTTTTGTTGAGTCTTTGTGAGATTTAGATACCAAGGTGACTGTGGCTTCATAGAATGAGTTTGGTAATGCTCCTTCTGTTTCTATTTTGTGGAATAGTTTGAAGAGAGTTGGTGTTAGCTCTTCTTTGAATGTTTGGTAGAATTCTGCGCTGAAACCATCAAGGTCCTGGGCTTTTTTTGGATGGGAGACTTTCGATGACTGCTTTTATTTCCTTGGGGGATATAGGACTATTTAATTGATTTACCTGGTCCTGATTTAGCTTTGGTAAGTGGAATCGATCAAGAAAATTGTCCACTTCATTTAAATTTTCAAATTTTGTTCCATATAGACTTTTGAAGTAAGTCCTATTGATTGCTTAGATTTCCTCAGTGTCTGTAGTTATGTCCCCCTTTTCATTTCTGATTTTGTTGATTTGGATGGTGTCTCACTGCCTTTTAGTTAGCTTGGCTAAGGGTTTGTCTATCTTGTTGATTTTCTCAAAGAACCAGCTCTTGGTTTCATTGATTCTTTGAATTGTTTTATTTGTTTCTAATTGATTGATTTCAGCCCTGAGTTTGATTATTTCCAGCCGTCTGCTCCTTCTTGGTGTGTCTGCTGCTTCTTTTTCTAGGGTTTTTAAGTGAGCCATTAAGCTGCTTGAATGCGCTGTCTCAAATTTCTTCTTGAAGGCACTTAGTGCTATGAACTTTCATCTTAGCACTGCTTTCATTGTGTCCCACAAGTTTGGGTATGTTGTGTCTTCATTTTCATTGAGTTCTAGGAAGATTTTAATTTCTTTCTTTATTTCTTCCCTGACCCACCTGTCTTTTAGTAGCAAGTTGTTCAGTTTCCATGTATGTGTAGGCTTTTTGCTATTTCTGTTGTTACTGAGGTCCAGCTTTATTCCATGGTGATCCGACAGGATACAAGGGATTATTTCAATCTTCCTGTATTTGTTGAGGCTTGCTTTGTGACCAAATATGTGGTCTATTTTGGAGAAGGTTCCATGAGGTGCTGAGAAGAAGGTAAATTCTTTTGTGTTTGGGTGTAGGGTTCTGTAAATATCTGTTAGGTCCATTTGGTTCATTACCTCTGTTAGAGATATTGTTTCTTTGTTTAATTTCTGTTTTGTTGACCTGTCCTTTGTTGAGAGTGGGGTGTTGAAATCTCCTACTATTAGTGTGTGGGGAGCTATATGTGGTTTAAGTTTTATCAATGTTTCTTTCACAAATGTGGGTGCCCTTGTATTTGGGGCATAGATGTGCAGGATTGTGATGTCTTCTTGGTGGAATTTTCCCTTGATGAGTATGAAGTGTCCTTCCCCATCTCTTTTGATTAGTTTTGGTTGAAAGACTATTTTATCAGATATTAGAATGGCTACTCCTGCTTGCTTTTTGGGTCCATTTGCTTGAAAAGCCGTCTTCCATCCCTTTACCCTCAGGTAATGTCTATCTTTGTGTCTTAGGTGTGTTTCTTGTATACAACAGATTGCTGGGTTTTGTTTACACATCCATTCTGTTAGTCTGTGTCTTTTTATTGGAGAATTGAGTCCATTGATATTGAGAGAGAGTAATGACCAGTGGCTGTTAAATCCTTTGACTTTGATGTTGGCTGTGGTCATACGGTTGTGTGCTTGGTTGCTTTTTGTTTTACTGAAGTGAGGTTATTTATTTTCTGTGTTTTCTTGAATGTAGCTAGCTTTCTTGGGTTGTGAGTACTGCTGTGGTGTCTCAGGGCACTCAGTTCTGTCTGTTTGCAATCTGCAGTCTGCTAGACTTTCCCTAGGTGACCCCAGCAGCACTGTTTCTTCCTTCTCTGTGTGGTCCTCTCCGGACAGGGGTTCCCAGTCCCTGTTGTACTGGGACGCACAGCTTGTCTGTACCGCTGAGCTGAGCGCAAAGCTCTCTGTGCGCGGCAGGAGCTCGGCTGTGATGGCGGCAGAGAATTTCTGGGGAGAGACTGCTTGACCTGCGATCAGACCCGCAACCCTGCTTCCCTGTGGGGTCCCTCCGCGACTGGGACTCCCAGTCTCAGGTACCCTTGTGCCCACGGATTAGCCTGGGGAAGTGGCAGGGACCTGCCTGCTTGCGGCTCCAGCCCAGAGAGCCAAAGCCCACGTTAAAAGGGATTTCTTCCGGGTTCTGGCTGTGCAGCTGAGAGTGGACCCGACCGATTCCCACGCCGTGGGAGCCTCCCCTCAACTGGGAAACAGGATCGATGTAGTTTCAGGGCCCTGAGTTCAGTCTCCTGGTCGCTGCCTGGATAGTGCTGTCTTGTGGCTCAGAAGTGCTGTTTGCCCGGGGCCACAATCTTGGCTCCAAAGCACTACTTTTAAACGGAATCACATGTGTGTCGCTTGCTCAATTAGGAATCCATAAAAACTGAAAAGTGTTACCTCGCACTGTACGGCACAGAAACAAGTTTCCATCGAAAAAACAGAAATGCAAAGCACAACTTTGTAAACTAATTCACATACGTGTCGCCCGTTCAATTATTATAACAGGAAAACTGAAAAGTGATATATCGCATTATACAGCACAGGAACAAGTTTCCATCGAAAGAACAGAAACGCAAAGCACAACTTTGTAAACTAATTCACATACGTGTCGCCCGTTCAATTATTAGAACAGGAAAACTGAAAAGTGATATATCGAACTGTACAGCACAGGAACAAGTTTCAAAGGAAAGAACAGAAAAACAAAGCAATACTTTTAAACGGAATCACATGTGTGTCGCTCGCTCAATTAGGTATCCAGGAAAACTGAAAAGTGTTACCTTGCACTGTACGGCACAGGAACAAGTTTCCATCGAATGAACAGAAACACAAAGCACAACTTTGTAAACTAATTCACATATGTGTCGCCCGTTCAATTATTATAATAGGAAAACTGAAAAGTTTTATCTCGCAATGTACGGCACAGAAACAAGTTTCCAACAGAAGAACAGAAACGCAAAGCATTACTTTGTAAACTAAATCAGATGTGTGTCACTCGCTCAATTAGGAATACAGGAATACTGAAAAGCGATATATCGAAATGTATGGCAAAGAACAAGTTTTCATCGAAAGAACAGAAACGCAAAGCACAACTTTGTAAACTAATTCACATTCGTGTCTCCTGTTCAATTATTATAACAGGAAAACTGAAAAGTGATATAACCCTAACCCTAACCCTAAACCCTAACCCTAACCCTAAACTTAACCCTAACCCTAACGCTACCCTAACCCCCTAACCCTAACCATAACCCTAACCCTAACTTGTTCCTAACAGGAACAAGTTTCCAAAGAAAGAACATAAACGCAAAGCACTACTTTTAAACTAAATCACATGTGTGCCACTCGCTCAATTAGGAATACAGGAAAACTGAAAAGTGATATCTCCCACTGTAGTGCACAGAAACAAGTTTCCAAGAAAAGAACAGAAAGGCAAAGCACAACTTTGGAAACTAAATCACATGTGTGTCGCCCTTTCAATTACGAATACAGGAAAACTGAAAAGTGATATCTTACTCTGTACCTCACAGAAACAAGTTTCCACTGAAAGAAAAGAAATGTAAAGCACAACTTTTCAAGCTAAGTAACATGTGTGTCGCCTGCACAATTAGGAATACAGGAAAACTGAAATGTGATATTTCCCACTTTAGAGCACAGAAAGAAATTTCCAATGAAAGAACAGAAACGAAAAGCACAACTATGGAAACTAAATCACATGTGTGTCGCCCATTCAATTAGGAATACAGGAAACTGAAAAGTGATATCTCCCACTGTAGTGCACAGAAACAAGTTTCCAACAAAAGAATAGAAAGGCAAAGCACAAATTTGGAAACTAAATCACATGTGTGTCACATGTTCAATTAGGAATACAGGAAACTGAAAAGTGATATCTCCCACTGTAGTGCACAGAAACAAGTTTCCAACAAAAGAATAGAAAGGCAAAGCACAAATTTGGAAACTAAATCACATGTGTGTCGCATGTTCAATTAGGAATACAGGAAAACTGAAAAGTGATAACTTGCACTGTACCTCACAGAAACAAGTTTCCAACAAAAGAAAAGAAATGTAAAGCACAAATTTGGAAACTAAATCACATGTGTGTCGTATGTTCAATTAGGAATACAGGAAAACTGAAAAGTGATATCTCTTTGTACCTCACAGAAAAAAAAGTTTCAACGAAAGAACAGAAATGTAAAGCACAACTTTTTTAAACTAAGTAACATGTGTGAAGCCTGCACAATTATGAATACAGGAAAACTGAAAAGTGATATAACGCACTGTACTGCACAGGAACAAGTTTCGTACCAAAGAACAGAAAAGCAAAGCACTACTTTTAAACGGAATCACATGTGTGTCGCTTGCTCAATTAGGAATACAGGAAAACTGAAAAGTGTTATCTCGCACTGTACGGCACAGGAACAAGTTTCCATCGAAAGAAGAGAAACGCAAAGTACAACTTTGTAAACTATTTCACATACGTGTCGTGCTTTCAATCATAACAGGAAAACTGAAAAGTGATATATCGAAATGTACAGCACAGGAACAAGTTTCCATCGAAAGAAGAGAAATGCAAAGTATAACTTATATAAAAGGAAAACTGAAAAGTGATACATCACACTGTACAGCACAGAAACAAGTTTCCAAAAGAAGAACAAAAACGCAAAGCACTACTTTGTAAACTAAATCACATGTGTGTCGCTCGCTCAATTAGGAATACAGGAAAACTGAAAAGCGATATATCGAAATGTACAGCAAAGAAACAAATTTCCATCAAAAGAACAGAAACGCAAAGCACAACTTTGTACACTAATTCACATTCGTGTCGCCTGTTCAATTATTATAAGAGGAAAACTGAAAAGTGATATAATACTAACCCTAACCCTAAGCCCTAACCCTAACCCCCTAACCCTAACCCTAACCTAACCTAACCCTACCCTAACCCTAACCTAACCCTAACCCTAACCTAACCTTGTTTCCTAAAAGGAAGAAGTTTCCAAGAGAAAAGAACATAAACATAAAGCACTACTTTGTAAACTAAATCACATGTGTGCCACTCTCTCAATTAGGAATACAGGAAAACTGAAATGTGATATAATGCACTGTACAGCACAGGAACAAGTTTCGAACAAAATAACATAAAAGCGAAGCCCTACTTTTACACGGAATCACATGTTTGTCACTCGCTCAATTAGGAATACAGGAAAACTCAAAAGTGTTATCTCGCACTGTACGGCAAAGAAACAAGTTTCCATCGAAGAACAGAAACATAAAGCACAACTTTGTAATCTAATTCACATTCGTGTCGCCTGTTCAATTATTATGACAGGAAAACTGAAAAGTGATATAACCCTAACCCTAACCCCACACCCCTAACCCTAACCCTATCCTTAACCCTAGCCCCTAACACTAACCCTAACCCTAACCCTATCCCTAACTCTAACCCTAACACTAACTTGTTCCTAACAGGATCATGTTTCCAACGAAAGAACATAAACGCAAAGCACTACTTTTTAAATTAAATCCCATGTGTGTCGCTCGCTCAATTAGGAATACAGGAAAACTGAAAAGTGATATATCGCACTGTACAGAATAGGAACAAGTTTCCAACAGAAGAACAGAAACGCAAAGCACAACTTTGTAAACTAATTCACATACGTGTTGCCCGTTCAATTATTATAACAGGAAAACAGAAAAGTGATATATCGAACTGTACCGCACAGGAACAAGTTTCCAGTGAAAGAACAGAAATGCAAAGCACAACTTTGTATACTAATTCAAATACCTGTCACCCGTTCAATTATTATAACAGGAATACTGAAAAGTGATATATCACATTGTAAAGCACAGAAACAATTTTCCATCGAAAGAAGAGAAACGCAAAGCGCAACTTTGTATACTAATTCTCATTCGTGTCGCCTGTTCAATTATTATAACAGGAAAACTGAAAAGTGACATAACACTAACCCTAACCCTAAGCCGTAACCCTAACCCTAACCTTAACCCTAACCCCTAACCCTAACCTTAACCCTAACCCTAACCCTAACCCTACCCCTAAACGTAAGCCTAAGCCTAAGCCTAACCCTAACCCTAACTTGTTCCTAACAGGAAGAAGTTTCCAATGAAAGAACATAAACGCAAGCACTACTTTGTAAACTAAATCACATGTGTGCCACTCGCTCAATTAGGAATACAGGAAAACTGAAAAGTGATATAATGCACTGTACAGCACAGGAACAAGTTTAGAACAAAAGAACAGAAAAGGAAAGCTCTACTTTTACACGGAATCACATGTGTGCCACTTGCTCAATTAGGAATACAGGAAAACTGAAAATACCTGTCACCCGTTCAATTATTATAACAGGAAAAGTGAAAAGTGATATATTAAACTGTAGAGCACAGGAACAAGTTTAGATCGAAAGAACAGAAACACAAAGCAAAACTTTGTAAACTAATTCAAATACGTGTTGCCTGATCAATTATTATAACAGGAAAACTGAAAAGTGATTTCTCGCAATCTACGGCACAGAAACAAGTTTCCATCAAAAGAACAAAAAAGCAAAGCACAACTTTGTAAACTAATTCACATACGTGTCGCCTGTTCAATTGTTATAACAGGAAAAGTGAAAAGTGATATAACCCTAACCCTAACCCTAAACCTAACTCTAACCACCTAACTTGAACCCTAACCCTAACCCTAACCCTAACCCTAACCCCTAACCCTATCCCTTACCCTACCCTAACCCTAACCCTAACCCTAACGCTAACTTGTTCCTAATAGGAACAAGTTTCCAACGAAAGAACATAAACGCAAAGCAATACTTTGTAAACTAAATCACATGTGTGTCACTCGCTCAATTAGGAATACAGTAAAACTGGAAAATGATATATCGTACTGTACAACATAGGAATAAGTTTTGAACAAAAGAGAAGAAAAGCAAAGCACTACTTTTAAAAGGAATCACATGTGTGTCGCTCGCTCAATTAGGAATACAGGAAAATTGAAAAGTATCATTCGCACTCTAAGACACAGAAACAAGTTTCCATCGAAAGAACAGAAACAGAAAGCACAACTTTATAAAATAATTCACATACGTGCCGCCCATTCAATTATTATAAGAGGAAAACTGAAAAGTGATATATTTCACTGTACAGTACAGGAACAATATTGAGCAAAAGATCAGAAACGCAAAGCACTACTTTGTAAATTAAATCACATGTGTTTCGCTCGCTCAATTAGGAATACAGGAAAACTGAAAGTGATATATCACACTGTAGAGCACAGGAACAAGTTTCCAACAGAAGAACAGATAAGCAAAGCACTATTTTAAACGGAATCACATGTGTGTCGTTCAGTCAATTAGGAATGCAGAAATACTGAAATGTGATGTCTCGCACTCTTCGGCACAGAAACAAGTTTCCATCGAAAGAACAGAAACGCAAAGCACAACTTTGTAAACTAATTCACATACGTGCTGCCCATTCAATTATTATGAGAAGAAACTGAAAAGTGATAAATCGCACTGTACAGTACAGGAACAAGTATCGAGCAAAAGATCAGAAACGCAAAGCACTACTTTGTAAATTAAATCACATGTGTGTCGCTTGCTCAATTAGGAATACAGGAAAACTGAAAAGTTGTATATCACACTGTACAGCACAGGAACAAGTTTCAAACACAAGAAGAGAAAAGCAAAGCACTAATTTTAAACGGAATCACAGGTGTGTCGCTCGCTCAATTAGGAATACAGGAAAACTGAAAAGTGTCATTTCAAGACTGTAAGGCACAGAAACAAGTTTCAATCGAAAAGAACAGAAACATAAAGCATAACTTGTAAAATAATTCACATACGTGTCGCCTGTTCAATTATTATAAGAGGAAAAACTGAAAAGTGATATATCACACTGTACAGCACAGAAACAAGTTTCCAACAGAAGAACAGAAACACAAAGCACTACTTTTAAATGGAATCAAATGTGTGTCGCTCCTCAGTTAGGAATACAGGAAAACTGAACAGCGACATATCGAAATATATGGCAAAAAAACAAGTTTCCATCGAACGAACAGAAAGGCAAAGCACAACATTGTAAACTAATTCACATTCGTGTCGCCTGTTCAATTATTATAACATAAAATTGAAAAGTGATATAACCCTAACCCTAAACCTAACCCTAACCCCAAACCTAACCCTTTACCCTAGCACTAACCCTATCCCTAACCATAACCCTAACAAACAGGAACAAGTTTCCAAGGAAAGAACATAAACGCAAAACACTGCTTTGTAAACTAAATCACATGTGTGCCACTAGATCTATTAGGAATACAGGAAAACTGAAAAGTGATATAACGCACTCTACAGCACAGGAACAAGTTTTGAATGAAATAACAGAAAAGCAAAGCACTACTTTTAAACCGAATCACATGGGTGTCGCTCCCTCAATTAGGAATACAGGAATACTGAAATGTGATATCTCGCACTCTATGGCACAGAAACAAGTTTCCATCGAAAGAAGAGAAACGCAAAGCAAAACTTTGTAAACTAATTCAAATACGTGTCGCCTGTTCAATTATTATAACAGGAAAAGTGAAAAGTGATATAACCATAACCCTAACCCTAACCCTAAACCTAACCCTAACCCCCTACCCTGAACACTACCCCTAACCGTAACCCCTAACCATATCCCTAACCGTACCCTAATCCTAAACCTAACCCTAACGCTAACTTGTCCCTAATAGGAACAAGTTTCCAACAAAAGAACATAAACGCAAAGCAATACTTTGTAAACTAAATCACATGTGTGTCACTCGCTCAATTAGGAATACAGGAAAACTAAAAAGTGGTATATCGCACTGTACAACGTAGGAATAAGTTTCGAACGAAAGAACAGAAAAGCAAAGGACTACTTTTAAACGGAATCACATGTGTGTCGGTCGCTCAATTAGGAATACAGGAATACTGAAAAGTGATATCTCACACTTTATGTCACAGAAACAAGTTTCCATCGAAAGAACAGAAACGGAAAACACAACTTTGTAAACTAATTCACAAACGTGCCGCCCATTCAATTATTATAAGAGGAAAACTGAAAAGTGATATATCGCACTGTACAGTACAGGACAAAGTATCGAGCAAAAGATCAGAAACGCAAAGCACTACTTTGTAAATTAAATCACATGTGTGTCTCTCGCTCAATTAGGAATACAGTAAAACTGAAAAGTGATATATTGCACTATACAGCACAGGAACAAGTTTCAACACAAAGAACAGACAAGCAAAGCACTATTTTAAATGGAATCACATGTGTGTCGGTCGCTCAATTAGGAATACAGGAAAACTGGAAAGTGGTATATCGCACTGTACAACATAGGAACAAGTTTCGAACGAAAGAACAGCAAAGCAAAGCATTACTTTTAAACGGAATCACATGTGTGTCACTTGCTGAATTAGGAATACAGGAAAACTAAAAAGTGTTATTTCAACTGTAAGGCACAGAAACAAGTTTCCATCGAAAAGAACAAAAACGCAAAAGCACAACTTTGTAAACTAATTCACATACGTGTCGCCCATTCAATTATTATAACAGGAAAACTGAAAAGAGATATATCACACAGTACAGCACAGAAACAGCTTTCCAACAGAAGAACAGAAACGCAAAGCACTACTTTTTAAACTAAATCACATGTGTGTCGCTCGCTCAATTAGGTATGCAAGAAAACGGAAAAGCGATATATCGAAATGTAGGGCAAAGAAACAAGTTTCCATCGAACGAACAGAAACACAAAGCACAACTTTGTAAACTAATTCACGTTAAGTGTTGCCTGTTCAATTATTATAACAGGAAAACTGAAAAGTGATATAACCCCAACCATAACCCTGCCCCAACCCTAACCCTAACCCTAACACTAACCCCAACCCTAACCCCTAACCCTAACCCTAACCCTACCCTAACACTAACCCTTGCCCTAAACCTAACCCTAACTTGTTCCTAACAGGAAGAAGTTTCTAACGAAAGAACATAAACGTAAAGCACTGCTTTGTAAACTAAATCACATGTGTGCCACTAGCCAAATTAGGAATACAGGAAAACTGAAAAGTGATATAACGCACTGTACAGCACAGGAACAATTTTCGAATGATAGAACAGAAAAGCAAAGCACTACACTTAAACGGAATCACATGTGTGTCACTCAGTCAATTAGGAATACAGGAATACTGAAAAGTGATATCTCACACTTTATGTCACAGAAACAAGTTTCCATCGAAAGAACAGAAACACAAAGCACAACTTTGTAAATTAATTCACATACGTGTCGCCTGTTCAATTAATATAACAGGAAAAGTGAAAAGTGATATAACCCTAACACTAACGCTAAACCTAACCATAACCCCCTAACCCAAACCCTAACCGTAACCCTAACCCCTAGCCCTATCCCTAACCCTACCCTAAGCCTAAACCTAACCCTAACCCTAACGCTAACTTGTTCCTAATAAGAACAAGTTTCCATCGAACGAACAGAAACAGAAAGCACAACATTATAAACTAATTCACATATCTGATGCCCTTTCAATTATTATAACAGGAAAACTCAAAAGTGATATATCGAACTGTACATCACAGAATCAAGTTTCCAACAGAAGAAGCGAAACTCAAATCACTACTTTGTAAACTAAATCACATGTGTGTCGCTCGCTCAATTAGGAATACAGGAAAACTGAAAAGCGATATATCGAAATGTACAGCAAAGAAAAATTTTTCATCTAAAGAACAGAAATGCAAAGCACAACTTTGTAAACTAATTCACATTTGTGTAGCCTGTTCAATTAGTATAACAGGAAACCTGAAAAGTGATATATCCCTAACCCTAACCCTAAGCTCCTGAACCTAAACCTAACCCTAAACTTAACCCCTAACCCTAACACTAACCCTAACCCTAACCCTAACCCTAAACCTAACCCTAACTTGTTCCTAACAGGAAAAAGTTTCTAACGAAAGAACATAAACACAAAGCACTACTTTGTAAACTAAATCACATGTGTGCCACTCACACATTTAGGAATACAGGAAAACTGAAAAGCGATATATCGAAATGTACGGCAAAGAAACAAGTTTTCATTGAAAGAACAGAAACGCAAAGCACAACTTTGTAAACTAATTCACAATCGTGTCGCCTCTTCAATTATTATAACAGGAAAATTGAAAAGTGATATAACCCTAAACCTAACCCTAAGCCCCTAACCCTAACCCTAACCCTAAACCTAACCCTAACCCTAACCCTAAGCCCCTAACACTAACCCTAACCATAACCCTAACCCTAACCCTACACTAACCCTAACCCTAACCATAACCCTAACCCAACACCTAACCCTAAACCTAACCCTAACCCTACCCTAACCCCCTAACCCTAACCCTAACCCTAACCCTAACCCTAACCATAACTTGTTAATAACAGGAACAATTTTCCAACGAAAGAACATAAACGCAAAGCACTACTTTGTAAAATAATTCACATGTGTGTCGCTCGCTCAATTAGGAATACAGGAAAACTGAAAAGCGATATATCGAAATGTACGGCAAAGAAACAAGTTTTCATCTAAAGAAAAAAACGCAAAGCACAACTTTGTAAACTAATTCACATTCGTAGCCTGTTCAATTATTATAACAGGAAAACTGAAATGTTATATATCCCTAACCCTAAACCTAAGCCACTAAACCTAACCCTAACCCTAACCGTAACCCCTAACCCTAACACTAACCCTAACCCTAACCCTAACATATCCCTAACCCTAAACCTAACCCTAACCTAACCCTAAACCTAACCTAATCCTAACTTGTTCCTAACAGGAACAACTTTCCAACTAAAGAACATAAACGCAAAGCACTACTTTTTAAATTAAATCAAATGTTTGCCACTCGCTCAATTAGGAATACAGGAAAACTGAACAGTGATATATCGAACTGTACAGCACAGGAACAAGTTTCCATCGAAAGAACAGAAACACAAAGTACAACTTTGTAAACTAATTGACATTTCTGTCGCCTGTTCAATTATTATAACAGGAAAACTGAAAAGTGATATAACCCTAACCCTAACACTAAGCCCCTAACCCTAACCCTAACTCTATCCCTAACCCTAACCCTAACCCCTAACCGTAACCCTAACCCTAACCTTAAGTCCCTAACCCTAACCCTAACCCTAACTTGTTCATAACAGGAAAAATTTTCCAACGAAAGAACATAAACGCAAAGCACTACTTTTTAAACTAAATCAAATGTATGCCACTCGCTCAATTAGGAATACAGGAAAACTGAAAAGTGATATAAAGCAGTGTACACCACAGGAACAAGTTTCGAACGAAAGAACAGAAAAGCAAAGCCCTACTTTGTAAACTAATTCACATGTGTGTCGCTTGCTCAATTAGGAATACAGGAAAACTGAAAAGCGATATATCGAATTGTACGGCAAACAAAAATTTTCATCTAAAGAAAAGAAACGCAAAGCACAACTTTGTAAACTAATTCACATTCTTGTAGCCTGTTCAATTATTATAACAGGAAAACTGAAAAGTGATATATCCCTAACTCTAACCTAAGCACCTAAACCTAACCCTAACCCTAACCCTAACCCCTAAACCTAACACTAACCCTAATCCTAACCCTAACCTATACCTAACCCTAACCCTAAACCTAACCCTAACTTGTTCCTAACAGGAAGAAGTTTCCAACGAAAGAACATAAATGCAAAGCACTACTTTGTTAACTAAATCACATGTGTGCCACTCGCTCAATTAGGAATACAGGAAAACTGAAATGTGATATATCGAACTGTACAGCACAGGAACAAGTTTCCATCGAAAAGAACAGAAACGCAAAGCACAACTTTGTAAACTAATTCACATACGTGTCGCCTGTTCAATTATTATAACAGGAAAAGTGAAAAGTGATATAACCCTAACACTAACCCTAAACCTAACCATAACCCCTTACCCTGAACCCTAACCGTAACCCTAACCCCTAACCCTATCCCTAACCCTACCCTAACCCTAAACCTAACCCTAACCCTAACGCTAACTTGTTCCTAATAAGAACAAGTTTCCATCAAATGAACAGAAACGGAAAGCACAACTTTATAAAGTAAATCACATAGCTGTCTCCTTTCAATTATTATAACAGGAATACTGAAAAGTGATATATTGAACTGTACAGTACAGAAACAAGTTTCCAACAGAAGAAGAGAAACTCAAATCACTACTTTGTAAACTAAATCATATGTGTGTCGCTTGCTTCAATTAGGAAAACAGGAAAACTGAAAAGTGATATATCGAACTGTATGGCACAGGAACAAGTTTCCATCGAAAGAACAGAAACGCAAAGAACAACTTTGTAAACTAATTCACGTTTTTGTCACCTGTTCAATTATTATAACAGGAAAACTGAAAAGTGATATAACCCTAACCCTAAGCCCCTAACCCTAACCCTAACTCTAAACCTAACCCTAACCCTAACCCTAACCCCGAACCGTAACCTAACCCTAACCCTAAGCCCCTAACCCTAACACTAACCCTAACCCCTAACACTAACCCTAACCCTAACCCTACCCTAACCCTAACCCTAAACCTAACCCTAATCATAACCATAAATTGTTAATAACAGGAGCAATTTTCCAACAAAAAACATAAACACAAAGCAATACATTTTAAACTAAATCACATGTGTGCCACTCACTCAATTAGGAATACAGGAAAAAACTGAAAAGTGATATAACCCACTGTACAGGACAGGAACAAGTTTCCATGGAAAGAACAGAAACGCAAAGCACAACTTTGTAAACTAATTCACATACGTGTCGCCCATTCAATTATTATAACTGGAAAACTGAAAAGTGATATATCAAACTGTACAGCATAGGAACAAGTTTCCATCAAAAGAACAGAAACGCAAAGCACTACTTTGTTAAATAAATCACGTGTGCCACTTGCTCAATTAGGAATACAGAAAAACTCAAAAGTGATATAACGCACTGTAAAGCACAGGAACAAGTTTTGAACGAAAGAACAGAAAAGCAAAGCACTACTTTTAAACGGAATCACATGTGTGTAGCTCACTCAATTAGGAATACAGGAAAACTGAAAAGTGTTATCTTACACTGTAAGGCACAGAAACAAGTTTCCATCGAAAGAACAGAATAGCAAAGCACAACTTTTTAAACTAATTCAGATACGTGTCGCCTGTTTAATTAATATAACAGGAAAACTGAAAAGTGATATATTGAACTGTACAGCACAGGAACAAGTTTCCATCGAAAGAAAAGAAACGCAAAGCAAAACTTTGTGAACGAATTCACATACGTGTAGCCCATTCAATTATTATTAACAGGAAAACTCAAAAGTGATATATCACATTATACAGCACAGAAACAAGTTTCCATCAGAAGAACAGAAACACAACACACTACTTTGTAAACTAAATCACATGTGTGTTGCTAGCTCAAATAGGAATACCGGAAAACTGAAAAGCAATATATCGAAATGTATGGTAAAGAAAAAAGGTTCTCCAAAGAACAGAAACGCAAAGCACAACTTTGAAAACTATTTCACATTCGTGTCGCCTGTTCAATTATTATAACAGGAAAACTGAAAAGTGATATAAGCCTAATCCTAACCCTAACACCCTAACCCTAACCCTAACCCCTTACCCTAACCCTAACCCTAACCCTAACCCTAAGCCTACCCTAACCCTAAACCTAAAACCCTAACCCTAACCCTAACCCTAACCCTAACCCTAACCCTAACCCTAAATTGTTCCTAACAGGTTTTCAAAGAAAGAACATAAATGCAAAACACTACTCTGTAAAGTAAATCACATGTGTTTCACTCGCTCAATTATGAATACAGGAAAACTGAAAAGTGATATATCTCACTGTACAGCACAGAAACAAGTTTCCATCGAAAGAACAGAAAAGCAAAGCACATCTTTGTATACTAATTCACATATGTGTCGCCAGTTCAATTATTAATACAGGAAAACTGAAAAGTGATATATTGCACTGTACAGCACAGGAAGAAGTTTCGAACGAAAGAATAGAAAAGCAAAGCACTACTTTTAAACGGAATCACATGTGTTTCGCTTGTTCAATTATTATAACAGGAAAACTGAAAAGTGATATATCGCACTGTAAAGCACAGGAACAAGTTCCCAAGGAAAGAACCATAAAGCAAAGCACTACTTTTAAACAGAATCACATGTGTGTCACTCACTCAATTAGGAATACAGGAAAACTGAAATGTGATATATCGAACTTTATGGCAAAGAAACAAGTTGTCATCAAAAGAACAGAAATGCAAAGCACAACTTTGTAAACTAATTCACATATGTGTCGCCTGTTTAATTAATATAACAGGAAAACTGAAAAGTGACATAACCCTAACCATAACCCCCTAACCCTAACCCTAACCCCCTAAACCTAACCCTAACTCTAACCCTAACCCTACCCTAACCCTAACCCTAACCCTAACCCTAAACCTACCATAACCCTAACACTAACACTAACCGTAACCCTAACCCTAACCCTAACTTGTTCAAGTTTCCAAGGAAAGAACATAAACGCAAAGCACTACTCTGTAAACTAAATCACATGTGTGTCATTTGCTAAATTAGAAATACAGGATAATTGAAAAGTGATGTATCCCACTGTACAGCACAGGAACAAGTTTAGAATGAAAGAACAGAAGAACAAATCACTACATTTAAACGGAATCAGATGTGTGTCGCTCGCTCAAATAGGAAAACAGGAAAACTGAAAAGTGATATATCACACTATACAGCACAGAAACAAGTTTCCATCGAAAGAACAGAAAAGCAAAGCACATCTTTGTATACTAACTCACATAAGTGTCACCAGTTCAATTATTATCATAGGAAAACTGAAAAGTGATATATTGCAATGTACAGCACAGGAACAAGTTTCGAATGAAAGAACAGAAAAGCAAAGCACTACTTTTAAACAGAATCACATGAGTTTCGCTCGCTCAATTAGGAATACAGGAAAACTGAAAAGTGATATATCCCAGTATATGGCACAGAAACACGTTTCCATCGAAAGAACAGAAACGCAAAGCACAACTTTGTAAACTAATTCACATACGTGTCGCCCGTTCAATTATTATAACAGGAAAACTGAAAAGTGATATAACCCTAAACCTAACCCTAACCCCCTTACCTTAACCCTAACCCTAACCCTAATCCTAATCCCTAACGCTAACCCTAACCCTAAACCTAACCCTACCCTAATGCTAACCCTAACCCTAACACTAACCTTAAACCTAACTTGTCCCTAACAGGAACAAGTTTCCAAGGAAAGAACCTAAACGCAAAGCACTACTTTGCAAACTAAATCACATGTGTGTCACTAGCTCAATTAGGACTACAGGAAAACTGACATGTGATATATCGCAGTGTACAGCACAGGAACAAGTTTTGAACCAAAGAAGAGAAAAGCTAAGCACTACTTGTAAACTAAATCACATGTGTGTCGCTTGCTCAATTAGTAATACAGGAAAACTGAAAAGTGAAATATCGCAGTGTAAGGCACAGAAACAAGTTTCCATCGAAAGAACAGAAACGAAAAGCACAACTTTGTAAACTAATTCACATACGTGTTGCTTGTTCAATTATTATAACAGGAAAACTGAAAAGTGATATAACAATAACCATAACCATAACCCTATTCCTAAACCCTAACGCTAACCCTAACCCTAAACCTAGCCCTACCCTAACCTAACCCTAACCCTAACACTCACCCTAACACTAACCCTAACCCTAACCCCTAACCCTTACCCTAACCTTAATCCTAACCCCATAACCCTGACCCTAACGCTAACCCTAATCCTAACCCTACCCTAACCCTAACCCTAACCCTAACCCTAACCCTAACCCCTAACCCTAACCCTAACCCTAACTTGTTCCAAACAGGAACAAGTTTCCAAAGAAAGAACATAAATGCAAAGCACTACTTTGTAAACTAAATCACATGTGTGTCACTCGCTCAATTAGGAATACAGGAAAACTAAGAAGTGATATATCGAAACTGTACGGCAAAGAAACGAGTTTTCATTGAAAGAACCGAAACGCAAAGCACAACTTTGTAAATTAATTAACATACGTGTCGCCTTTTCAATTATTATAACAGGAAAACTGAAAAGTGATATAACCGTAACCCTAACCCTAACCCTAACCCTAACCCTAACCCTAACCCTAACCCTAACTTGTTCCTAACAGGAACAAGTTTCCAAGGAAAGAACATAAACGCAAAGCACTACTTTGTAAATTAAATCACATGTGTGTCACTTGCTAAATTAGAAATACAGGATAACTGAAAAGTGATATATCGCACTGTACAGCACAGGAACAAGTTTAGAATGAAAGAACAGAAGAACAGATCACTACTTTTAAATGGAATCACATGTGTGTCGCTCGCTAAATTAGGAATACAGGAAAATTGAAAAGTGATATATCACAGTGTATGGCACAGAAACAAGTTTCCATGGAAAGAACAGAAACGCAAAGCACAACTTTGTAAACTAATTCACATTCGTGTTGCCTGTTCAATTATTATAACAGGAAAACTGAAAAGTGATATAACCCTAACACTAAACCTAACCCCCTAACCCTAACCCTAACCCTAACCCTAACCCAAACCTAATCCTAACTTCTAACGCTAACCCTAACCCCTAAACCTAGCCTAACCCTAACCCTAACCCTAACCCTAACCCTAACCCTAAACTAACCTAACCCTAACCTAACCCTAACCCTGACTTGTTCCTAACTGGAACAAGTTTCCAACGAAAGAACATAAACGAAAAGCACTACTTTGTAAACTAACTCACATGTGTGTGTTGCTCGCTCAATTAGGACTACAGGAAAACTGAAAAGTTTTATCTCGCACTGTACGACACAGAAGCAAGGTTCCATCGAAATAACAGAAACGCAAAGTATAACTTTGTAAACTAATTCACATACGTGTCGCCTGTTCAATTATTATAACAGGAAAACTGAAAAGTGATATATCACACTGTACAGCACAGAAACAAGTTTCCAAAAGAAGAACAGAAATGCAAAGCACTACTTTGTAAACTAAATCACATGTGTGTTGCTCTCTCAATTAGTAATACAGGAAAACTGAAAAGTGATATATTGAACTGTACGGCAAAGAAACAAGTTTTCATTGAAAGAACCGAAACGCAAAGCACAACTTTGTAAACTAATTAACATACGTGTCGCCTGTTCAATTATTATAACAGGAAAAATGAAATGTGATATAACCCTAACCCTAACCCTAACCCTAACCCTAACCCTAACACTAACACTAACACTAACACTAACACTAACACTAACACTAACACTAACACTAACTTGTTCCTAACAGGAACAAGTTTCCAAGGAAAGAACAAAAACGCAAAGCACTACTTTGTAAACTAAATCACATGTGTGTCATTTGCTAAATTAGAAATACAGGATAACTGAAAAGTGATGTATCCCACTGTACAGCAAAGGAATAAGTTTAGAATGAAAGAACAGAAGAACAAATCACTACTTTTAAATGGAATCACATGTGTGTCGCTCACTCAATTAGGAAGACAGGAAAACTGAAAAGTGATATATTGCCATGTACGGCACAGAAACAAGTTTCCATAGAAAGAACAGAAACGCAAAGCACAACTTTGTAAACTAATTCACATACTTTTCGCCCGTTCAATTATTATAACAAGAAAACTGAAAAGTGAAATATCGCACTGTACAGCACAGGAACAACTTTCGAATGAAAGAACAGAAAAGCAAAGCACTACTTTGTAAACTAAATCACATGTGTGTCGCTCGCTCAATTAGGAATACAGGAAAACTGAAAAGTGATATATCACAGTGTATGGCACAGAAACAACTTTCCATGGAAAGAACAGAAACGCAAAGCACAACTTCATAAACTAATTCACATTCGTGTTGCCTGTTCAATTATTATAACAGGAAAACTGAAAAGTGATATAACCCTAACACTAACCCTAACCCCCTAACTCTAACCCTAACCCAAACCTAATCCTAACCCCTAACGCTAACCCTAACCCTACCCTAACCCTAACCTTAACCCTAACCCTAACCCTGACTTGTTCCTAACAGTAATAAGTTTCCAACGAAAGAACATAAACGAAAAGCACTACTTTTAAACTAAATCACATGTGTGTCGCTGGCTCAATTAGGACTACAGGAAAACTTAAAAGATTTATCTTGCACTGTATGGCACAGAAACAAGTTTCCATTGAAAGAACAGAAACACAAAACATACCTTTGTAAACTAATGCACATACGTGTTGCCTGTTCAATTATTATAACAGGAAAACTGAAAAGTGATATATTGAAACTTTAAGGCAAAGAAACACGTTTTCTTCGAAAGAACAGAAACGAAAAGCACAGCTTTGTAAACTAATTCACATACGTGTCACCTGTTCAATTATGATAACAGGAAAACTGAAAAGTGATATAACCCTAACACTAACCCTAACCCCTAACCATAACTCTAACCCTAACCATAATCCTAAACCCTAACGCTAACCCTAACCCTAAACCTACCCCTACCCTAACCCTAATCCTAACCGTAACACTAACCATAACCATAACCCCCTAACCCTTACCCTAACCCTAATCCTAACCCCCTAACCCTGACCCTAACGCTAACCCTAACCCTACCCTAACCCTAACCCTAACCTAACCCTAACCCTAACCCTAACCCTGACTTGTTCCTAACAGGAACTAGTTTCCAATGAAAGAACATAAACACAAAGCACTACTTTGTAAACTAAATCACATGTGTGTCACTCGCTCAATTAGGAATACAGTAAAACTGAAAAGTGATATATCGAAGTGTATGGCAAAGAAACAAGTTTCCATCGAAAACAAATCGAAAAGCATCGAAAAGCATAAATTTGTAAACGCTTGTTCAATTATTATAAGAGGAAAACTGAAAAGTGATATATCACACTGTACAGCACAGAAACAAGTTTCCAAAAGAAGAACAGAAATGCAAAGCACTACTTTGTAAACTAAATCACATGTGTAAGTTTTTCAATTAGTAATACCTGAGCAGGAGGTTCTAGGTTATATCCATACATGGTCCTTGTTTGAATGTCAGCCCTAGAAAAGACCCTTGTGCCCAGATATATTTGGTCCTTGTGGAGCTCCTATCCTTTCCCATCAGACTAACTCCTTCTTTCTTATGATTCCTGTACTCTGCCAAAGGTTTGGTCATGAGTCTTGCTTTGAAAACACTGCTAGTTAGAGTCTTCAGATGCCTCAGTAGACTCCTGTCATATGCTCAATGCACATCCCATCTGTCTTTCTAAATGAGGATTGATCATCTTACCCCATGTCTGCTCAATTGATTATCTTTTTAGGTGTATAGATTTCATTATGTTTATCATATCTTATAGGTCTATATAAGTGAGTATATACCATGTTTGTCTTTTCTCCTTCTGGGATATTTCACTCAGAATGATCTTTTCTAGATCCCACCATTTGCCCTGCAAATTTCATGATTTCCTCCTTTTGATTGCTGAGTAGTATTCCATTGTGTAAAAAATACCACAATTTCTGTACCCATTCCTCCATTGATGGACATCTGGGTTGTTTCCAGGTTCTGGCTATTACAAATAAAGCTGCTATAAACATGGTTGAGCAAGTGTCCCTTTTGTGTACTTGAACAAACTTTGGGTATATACCTAGCAGTGGTATAGCTGGGTCTTGAGGAAGAACTATTCCTAATTGTCTGAGAAAGCCAGATTGACTTCCAGAGTGGTTGTACCAGTTTACATTCCCACCAGCAGTGGAGGAGGGTTCTTTCCACAACCTCTCCAGCATGTGTTGTCACTGAGTTTTTCATCTTGGCCATTCTGATGGGTGTAGAAATCTCAGGTCATTTTGATTTGCATTTCCCTGATGGCTAATGAGATTGAGCATTTTTAAGTGTTTTACTGCCATTCGATATTCCTCTGTCAAGAATTCTCTGTTTAGCTCTGTTCCCCATTTTAATTGATTACTTGGTTTGTTGCTTTTCAGCTTCTTAGTTCTTTGTATATATTGATATTAGTCTTCTGTCAGATAAAGGGTTAGTAAGATTCTTTCCCAATCTGTAGGCAGTCGTTTTTTTTTTGATGATAGTGTCCTTGCTTTACAGAAGTTTTTCAGTTTCATGAGGTCCATTTATTGATTGTTGCTCTTAGAGCCTGTGCTGTTGGTGTTTTGTTCAGGAAGTTGTCTCTGTACCAATGAATTCTAGGCTGTTCCCACTGTTTTCCAATTGATTTAGGTGTCTGGTTTTATGTTGAGGCCTGTTCCACTTTGACTTTGTTTTTGTGCAGGGTATAGGGTGATAAGTTTTCATTTTTCTGCATGTAGACTAGTTGGTCCATTTGGATGAAGATGCTGTTTTTTTTCCAAATGGATTTGGTTTTTTGTCAAAACGAGTATTAAAGGTGTGTGGATTATTTCTGGTCTTCTATGGCCCATTGATCCCCCTTTCTGTTTCTACCCAATCCATGAGTTTTTATTATGTTGCCCTGTAGAAAGCTTAAATCAGGAATGGAGATACTCCGAGATCGTTGTTGTACAGATGTTTTGAGATTGGGGTTTTGTTTCTCCATATGGTAGAATCTTTTCGGGGTTGTAAAGAATTGAGTTGGTTTTTTGATGGAATTGCATTAACATAGATTGCTTTTGGCAGTATGGCCATTTTCACAATGTTAATCCTCCCAACCAGAGCACTGGAGATTTTTCCATCTTCTGATATCTTTTCATTTTTTTTTCGAGACTTAAGTTTTTC
>JAEOAE010000368.1:0-50078 GCA_036365155.1 Meriones psammophilus | reverse complement strand
AAATCACATATGTGCCACTTCTCTCAATTAGGAATACAGGAAAACTGAAAAGAGATATAACACACTGTCTAGCACAGGAACAATTTTCTCAACGAAAGCAGAAAAGCAAAGCACTACATTTAAACGTGGAATCACATGTGTGCAATTCACCATACTAGGAATAGGAAAACTGAAAAGTGATATAACTCACTGTACAGCACAGGAAATAAAGTTTCGAACAAAAGAACAGAAAGCAAAGCACTTCTTTAACGAATCACATGTGTGTCGTCACTAATTATAGGGGAATACAGGAAAACTGAAAAGTGTTATTCGTGACTTTATGGCACAGAAACAAGTTTCCATCGAAAAGAAGAGAAACGCAATGCACAAACTTTGTAAACTAATTCTACATGTGTCACCCATTCACCATTATAACAGGAAAAATGAAAAGTGATATATCAAACTGTACAGCACAGGAACAAGTTTCCATCGAAAGAGAAACTGCAGCACAATTTTGTAAACTATTTCAAGAAGCATAACGACCAAGTCAATTATTAGCAAAGGAAAACTGAAATGTGACATACCACACTGTACAGCAGAGAATCAAGTTCCAGAGAAGAAACAGAAACGCAAGGCAGTACTCTGTAACCTAAATCACATGTGTGTCACCCCGCTTAAATTAGGAATACAGGAAAACTGAAAAGGATAAATCCAACTCAACCCTAAGTCCTAAAACCCTAACGCTAACCCTAACCCTAACTCCTAACTCCTAACCTTAATCTTGTTCCTAAAGGAACAGTTTCAAAGAAAGAATAGAAACGCAAAGCACCACTGCAACCAAATCACATACAAAAGGCCTGTCTCACTATTATAATAGGAAATTCAGTGTTGATATAAATTCCTAACGCTAACCTAGCCCCTAACCCTAACCCTAACCCTAACCTGAACCTAACCCAACCCTAACTTTGAGCCTTAACAGGAACTTGTGCCTAATAGGAACAAGCCTAACAAAGAAATATAAATACAAAGCACTACTTTTGTAAACTAAATTACATGCGTGCCACCTCCAATTAGGGAATATAGGAAAACTAGTAGATATAACGCACTGAACAGCATAGGAACAGTTTTGAATCTAGAACAAAAAAGCAGAGCACCACTTTAAACAGAATCAGATGTGTACACCCACCAATTAGAATACAGGAAACTGGAAAAGGTTAATCAAATGTATTGGCAGAGAAACAAGTTTTACTGAAAGAACAGAAACGCAAAGCACAACTTTGTAACCAATTCACACCGTTCACAATCCACATAACCAGTAAACTGATTGCATACAACCTTGATCCCCCAGGTCCCATCCCTTAGAAAAAGGCACCCTAACCCTGATGTGCTCCTAACCCTGGATGACACTTAAAATGAACTTGTTAGTACAAAGTCCCAATTTATTTTAGGAAAGAGATCAAACCTCACCCACTACTGATTTGAACTAAATCAAAAAGGGGAAACTGTAGAGAGCTAGGAATGCTAAAACCAAAATGGAGCTGGTTTCCGACCTTCCAGAACAGCCTCAAGTCATTAACGAAAGAACATTTGGCTAAAAGGATCTCACTACTTTGTAACGGAATCACATCTGTGTTGCCCACATGGTACGCCTGGGCTGTTAGAAAACTGAAAAGGGCTATCTTTGCCCAGGGTCCGATGGCTGTTCAAGTTTCCAATAAAAGAACAGAAAAAAAAAAGAAACACTTTGTAAACTAAACTGAATAAATAAATAAATAAATAAATTATTTTAAAATAAAAACTAAAAGATATATCACTGTATATAGCATAGGAACCTGCCAAAATGAAAACAGAAAAAAAAGCACAACTTTTAAACGGATTCACATGTGCAACAGTTCAATAATTATAACAGAAAACTGAGAAGTGATATATATCTTAATATACAGCACATAAATGTTTCCAACAGAAGAACAAAATTCTAGCACACAATTTTAAACTAATTACATTCGTGTCAGCTGTTCACCATTATAACAGGAAAACTGAAAAGGATATAACCCTCACCCTAACTGTCTTAACCCTCACACCCTAACCCTAACTTCCAACCCTTAAAGAAGAGAAATGAAAAGTAACAAAAGAACAGGAAAGTAAGTATTATTTTTAAACAGAATCACATGCCTGCTCACTATTAGAAATAGGAAAACTGAAAAAGGTTATTCTCCCCACCTTAACACAGAAACAATTTTATCCTAAACAGGAAATGCAAAGCACTACTTTCTAAACTAACAACCAACCCTTCCCAACCCCAAGAATACAGGGAACCCTAACCCTATATAACGCGACCGTACAGCACACAGGAACATGTTTTGAAAAGAAAGAATAGAAAAAGCAAAAGCACCACTTATAAACTAAATCACATGTGTGCCACACCTCAATTAGGGGAATAAGGAAACTGAAAAGTGTTATCTCGCGACTGCACACCGCACAGAAAAAGTTTCTAAATAAAGAAGAAAAAAAAGTAACACAACTTTTATAATTCCAATTACATAGGTGTCGCTTCACTGTAATAGGGAATACAGGAAAAACTGAAAAGTGATATATCTAAATGTACACAGAAACAAGTTTCCAAAAAGAACAGAAACGAAAAGCCCAACTTTTTAAACTAAATCACATGTCGGGTTCAATTAGAATAACAGGAAAACTGAAAATTTGATAAATCACATGTACAGACAAAGAAACAAGTTTCTTTGAAAGAAGAACAGAAACACAAAGTAAAACTTTGTAAACTATCTATCTTCATGTTGCCTTGTCAATTATTATAACAGGAAAACTGAAAAAGTGATATATCCCTAACCACCCTAAGCCCAACCCTAAGTCACCTAACTATAACCCTAATCCAAGCTCTCAACCCTAACCTCTAACCCTAACCCTAAACTCTAATCCCCTAACTCCCAAAACCCTAAACTCAACTAACCCTAATCATGGACCCTAACTTGTTCCTAACAGGAATAAAAGTTTTTAACGAAAACATAAACATTAAAGCACTATTTAAACTAAATCACATGAATGCTGTCCACCCCACCAGGAATAAAGGAAAACTTAAAAGAGATATAACATTACCGTACAGCACAGGAACAAGATCCTAAAGAAAAACAGAAAGCAAGCACCACTTTAAATGCACACAGTGTCGCTTGCTCAATTAGGAATACAAGAAACTGAAAAGGTTATCTCACACTTTACAGCACAGGAACAAGTTTCCATCAAAAGAAGAGAAAACAAGCACCACTTTTAACGGATTCACATACATGTCGCCTGTTAATTATTAATAACAGGAAAACTGAAAAGTGCTATATCACACTTCATGCCAGTACAGAAACAAAGCCACCAACAAAGAAGAGAACGCTAAAGCACAACTTTTAAACTAAATCATATGTGTGTTGCCACTCTATTAGAATAACAGGAAAACTGAAAACTATAATTTAAATGTAAGAAGTAGAGAAACAAAAGTTTTCAAAGAATAGAAATGAAACTAGTACTTGTAAATTAAATTAAATTGTGTCATTGCTCAATTAGGGAAACAGGAAACAGAAAAGCTTGATATAACCAAATGTACCAAGCTCTACAAGTTTCAACAAAAGAACAGAAACACAAAGCACAACTTTGTAAAATAAATTTATCTGTGTGTCTGTCCAATTAACCTATAAACTAGGAAAACCCTAGAGTGTTAACTCCTAACTAACTCCTAACTCCTAACAAAGCCAACAGGAATAAAGAACAGAAACACAAAGCACTACTTTGTAAATTAAATCACATGTGTGTCACTTCTGCACAATAGGAATACAGGAAACTGAGAAGAGATATAACGACCGTACAGCAAAAGAACAAGTTTTGAAAAAAGAACAGAAAAGGAAAGCACTACTTTTAAACGGAATCACATGTGTGCTGCCGCAATTAGAATACAGAAACTGAAAAGTGTTATCTCAAGACTGTACAGCACAGAAACAAGTTTCCAACAAAGAACAGAAACACAAACACAACTTTTTGAACTAAATCCCATGTGTGTTGCTCACCAATTATTATAACAGGGAAACTAAAAAGTGATAAATCACACTGTACAGCAGAAACAATTTTTTCAACAGAAGAACAGAAACGCAAAGCACAACTTGTAAAGTAAATCACATTCCCGTGTCGCTTGTTCAGGGATTGAAAGTTATAAACAGAAAACTGAAAAGTGATATAACCTGTACACAAACCCAAATTTCCAACAAAAGAAACAGAAACTCCTAACTCTCAATTAACCCCAACGGAATCCATGAGTGCTATATCCCTAACCCTAAACCTAAACCTAACCCTAACCCTAACTCCTAACCCCAACTGGTCCTAAAAGGAACAAATTTCCCTCGGCCTCTAGAAACGCAAAACAACTTTGTAAATTAACTTCACATAATGTGTTGTCCGCTTTTATTATAACAGGAACTGAAAACTGGATATAATCGCGACTGAGCAGCAGAACAAGTTTCCAACAGAAGAACAGAAACGCAACCACTACACCAGAAACTAAATCACAAGTGTGTCACTTTGCTCAATTAGGAATACAGAAAACTTGAAAAGTGATATAACGAATGTAAGCCAGAACAAGGTCCCAAAAGAAAAACAGAAACGCAAAAAGCACAAACTTTGTAAACTAATTCACATGTGAGCCTGTTCAATTATTATAACAGGAAACTGAAAAGTGCTATAACCCTAACTCCTAAACCTAAGCCTCATAACCCTAAGCCTAACCCAAAGTAAACCTAACCCAAACCTAAACCCCACCCTAATTATTATAACCCCAAAAAACTAAAATGTAACCCCAACCCTAATGTGTTCCAGAACAAGTTTCCAATGAAAAGAACAGAAAAAAAAAGCAATACTTTGTAAATTAAATCACATGTGTGTCACTGCTCAATTAGGGAATACAGAAAACTGAAAAAGTGATATATCGCTGTACAGCAGAGGAACAAGTTTCAACAAAAGAACAGAAAAGAAAGCACTACTTTGTAAATGGAATCACATGTGTGTCGCCACCAATTAGTAAATACAGGGAAACTGAAAAGTGTTATAACGCACTTTACAGCACAAAAACAAGATTCCATCGAAAAGAACAGAAACACAAAACAAAAACTTTGTAAACTAATTCACATTCGTGTACGCCAGTTCACCATTACAACAGGAAAACTGAAATGTGATATAACCCCTAACCCTAACCCTAACTCCTAACACTAACCCTACCACCCTAACACTAACCCCTAACCCTAACCCTAACCCTACCCTAACCCTAACCCCTAACCCTAAACGCACTTGTTCCTACAAAGTACTACTTTTGTAAATAAATTACATGTGTGTTACTCACTAATTAGGAATACAGGAAAAACTGAAATGTGATATATTGCACTGTACAGCCTAGGAACAGGTTTAATCTAAAGAACAGAAAAATCAAACCCTACATTAAACTAAATCACATGGTGCTGCTAACCTCTAACCAGGAATACAGCAAAATTGGAAAAGTGATATATCGAATTGTATGGCAAAAAGAAACAAGTTTTCATTGAAAGAACAGAAACATAAAGCACAACTTTGTAAACTAAATCACATACGTATGTCTGCTCAATTATTATAACAGGAAAACTGAAAAGTGATATATTCACTGGACGGCACAGGAAACAAGTTTCCAACGAAAGAAGAGAAAAGCAAAGCACACTTAGTAAACTAAATCACATGTGTGCCACCGCCAATTAGGAATACAGGAAAACTGAAAAGGATATATCGTGACTGTACAGCACAGGAGCAAGTTTCCAACAAAAGAAGAGAGAAAGCAAAGCACTACTTTAGTAAACTAAATCACATGTGTTGCTCGATCAATTAGGGAATACAGGAAAACTGAAAAGTGTTATTTCACACTGGTACAGCACAGGAACAAGTTTCCATCCAAAGAATAGAAACGCAAAGCACAACATTGTAAACTAATCCACATACATGTCGCTTGTTCAGTTATTATAACAGGAAAAACTGAAAAAGTGATATAACCCTAACCATAACCCTAACCCCTGTAACCCCTAACCTAACCCTGTAACCATAACCCTAACCCTAACCCAGAACCCTAACTCCTAACCCTAACCCTATCCTAACCCTAACACTAAACGGATCCCTAACTTTAAACCTAACTTGTTCCAAACAGGAACAAGTTTCCAAATAAAAGAATATAAACGCAAAGCACTACTTTTTAAACTAAATCACATGTGTGTCACTCGCTTCAATTAGGGAATACAGGAAACCTGAAAAGTGATATATCGCACTGTACAGCACAGGAACATGTTTCAACAAAAGAACATAAAAGCAAAGCACAACTTTGTAAACTAATTCACATACGTATGTTCTGCTCAATTATTATAACAGGAAAACTAAAAAGGATATATCACACTGTACAGCACAGAAATAAGTTTCCAACAGAAGAACAGAACGCAAAGCACTAATTTGTAAACTAAATCACATGTGTGTTTCTTAAATTAGGAATACAGGAAAACAGAAAAGTGGGATATATCGTGAGTGTACAGCACAAGAAGAAGTTTCCATTTAAAGAACAGAAACGCAAAGGAACCACTTAGTAAACTAATTCACAAATGTGTCGATGTTCAATTATTATAAAAAGGAAAACTGAAGAGGATATAACCTCACCCAACCATAATCCTAATCCTAACCCTAACCATAACCCTAACTGCTAACCCCAACCCTAACCCTAACTCTAACCCTAACCCTAACCCTAACCCTAACCCTAACCCTAACCCTAACCCCATCAGTAACCCTAACTTGTTCCAGGAACAAGTTTCAACAAAAGAACATAAACGCAAAGCACTACTTTGTAAACTGAATCACATGTGTGTAACTCGCTCAATTAGGAATACAGGAAACCTGAAAAGTGATATATCACACTGTACAGCACAGGAACAAGTTTCAGGGAAAGAACAGAAAAGCAAAGACTTCTTTTAAATGGAATCACATGTGTGTTACTGCTAATTAGGAATACAGGAAAACTGGAAAAGGATATATCACACTGTACAGAACAAAAAACAAGTTTCCAAATAGAAGAACAGAAACGAGCACTACTAGAACTAAGTCACATGTGTGTTGCTAGCTCAATCAGGAATACAGGAAAACAGAAAATTGATATATCATGAGGTACAAAAACAGGAAGAAGTTTCAACGAAAGAACAGAAAAGCAAAGCACTACTTTTAAATGGAATCACATGTGTTGCTTGCTCCACTAGGAATAAAGGAAAACTGAAAAGTGTTATCTCACACTGTAAAGCACAGAAACAAGTTTCAACGAAAAACAGAAAAGCAAAGCACTACATTTAAACAGCATCACATTTGTGTTGTCGCCAATTAGGAATACAAGAAAACTGAAAAGTTTCATCCTCGCACTGTATGGCACAAAAGCACAGAAACAGGTTTCCATCAAAAGAACACGAAAAGAACACGCCAAAGCTGGTGACAGCTGAAGATGATCTTTCAACAGATACACCTGCTACCACTTGAAGAGTCATACATGCAGGATGACCACTAATTCTACTCGAGTGGATCTGTATCGCCCACAGATGGCTTATTACCCTGGGTTTCTTCAGGCCTTTCTACTTTAAGATTGGGTGGGGTTGGAATGTTTGGTGCAGCACGTATGTTGTGACTTAGTGTTTTTACTCTGGTGGTTCTGCAAACTCAATACCCAAATATAAACGTTGACTAGGTCGCGATCGCAAAACACTTGTGGCCTTGAAACAAGGATCATCTCCCAAAATTTGGTTATCCATGTTAAAAATTAAAACAGACTGTGACACTCAGTCGATGCACCTCAGGGTTTTACCCATTGCCCTGAGTTGATGAGTGATCCAAGTCAATGTTGCCTTTGCTTGCTGGGCCATGGTACCTAGATAGGAGGATGACAGCCCCTGCACTCCCTGGAATTTTATTCCATTGCACGGAATGGGTGTCACCTCCTTTTAATCTTCCCCCTTAGCCCCTGCACCCAGAGGACTTGTCTCCATTGCACCTGGTGGGGTAAGGAAGTAATTCCAAAGCTCTTGATCGCTACTCCCCAAAGAAGGATCTCGCTGATCGAGCTTAGGCCTCTTGTGCCACGCTTATAGGCTTTAAGGCAGTTTTCATTTATTAAACAAAAGGGGGATGGGGAGAGCTGAGACTCAGACGCTAGATATCGCTGACATTTTGCCCTCCAAACTGTAAAAAAAAAAACCCTCCAGTACGCATGTTCGGTTGCAATTGCATAAGCACACTAAGCACGCTGGGGCCCGAAATCAGGGCGGGAGTAAAGAGTGAGCAGCCAATCAGGGTATTGACATCGCCACTTAGGTGAGACCAGGGCTTATATAAACAGCGCCACTTCTGGGCCCTGGCGCCTCCCTCCTCCTTCCTCCCTCTCCCTGGCTGGAGCTTGCCTGCCTTGGCTGCGCCGTGGACGCCGGGTTCTTGGGCAATACGAGCAGCACCTGTGCCCCTCAAGGTACGGAGCCCGCCTCCTCTCCTCCTTTCTTCTATTGACTGTACAAAAGGCTTGCTGTCGGCTGACCCCTGTGAACGATGCTTGCCGCCAGACTTAATCACGTGGCTTCCAACACACTGGACAGAGACCTGGCCCTGACCCTGATAGTCCTGGTCCTGGCCCTGACAGCACTGGCCCTGGGTCCTGACAGCCCTGGCTCCTGGCCCCCTGACAGTCCTGGGCTCCTCATCCTGACAGCCCTGGACCTGACTGACAGCCCTGGCCTGCAGCCCTGGCCCTGTCCCTGATAACCCTGTGAGGCTCCTGGCCCCCAGCCCTTGCTGCCCTCTTCCTGGCTACCCTGGCCCTGGCCTTGGCAGACATGGCCCTGGCCCTGGCCCTGACCCTGACCCAACCTTGACCCCCCTAACCCTAACCACTAACACTAAAGCCTAACCCCTAACTGTAACGCTAACCCTGACAGCCCTGACCCTGACCATGACAGCACTGACCCTGACCCTGACAGCCCTGGCCCTGTCCCTGAGAGCCCTGGCCCTGGCCTCGACAGGCCCTGGCCCGGCCCTGACAGTCCTGGCACTGGCAGCCCTGGCCCTGGCCCTGGCTATGGCGGCCCTGGTCCTGGTTTTGACTCCTGGCCCTGGCCTTGACCATTGACCCTAACCCTTGACCCCCTAACCCTAACCCATAATCCTAACCCTGACAGGCCTGGCCCTGGCCCTGACAGCCCTGGCCCTGATCCTGACAGCCTGGACCTGACTCTGACAGCCCTGGCCCTGGCAGCCCTGGCCCTGACCTGATAGGCCCTGTCGCCCCTGGCCTTGGCAGCCCTTATGCCCTCTCTGGCTCCTGGCCCTGGCCCTGGAGACATGGCCCTGGCCCTGGCCACCCCTGACCTTAACTGCTGAGCCCTAACCCTAACCCGTAACCCTAAAGCCTAACCCCTAACCCTAATCCTAACACTAAACAGATCCTTACCCTGACCTGACAGCAAACTGACTTGGCCCTGAAAGCCCTGGGCCCTGGCCCTGGCCCTAACTGAATCCCTGGTCCTGGCCCTGACCCTGACCCTGGAAACCTGACCCTGACCCAACCCTGACCCCTAACCCTAAACCAAACTAACACTAACCCCAGCAAAAGCCCCCTTTCCCTAGCCTGCAAGCCCAACCCCCTTACCCTAGCGCCCAACCCCTAAAAACTAGAACCTTGCTATAGCACACTGTACAGCGCAGCCTCCTAGCCCCCATTCCCTTAGCCCCTAGTCCTAGCCAGCATTGTCCTAGCCACCAAATCACATGTGCCCCTAAATTAGCCCCAACCCCAGCCCCCAGCCATAGCCCCAGTACAGCCCCAGCCCCAGTTTCCAGCCACCCAGGCCAGCCCCAGCCCCTGCCCCAGCCCCTCCCCAACCCAGACCTGTGTCCCTTGCCCCAGCATCCTATCCCCAGCCTCCAGCCCCCATTCAATAGCCCCTAGTCCTAGCCCTTGTCCTAGCCCCCCAAGCACTAGCCCCCAGCCCCAACCCCAGCCCCTAGCCATAGCCCTAGCCCTAGCCCCTAGCCCCAGCCCTAGCCACCTAGCCCCAGCCCTAGCCCCCCAGCCCCAGCCCCAAGACCCCAGCCCCAGTCCTGGCCCCAGCCCCCCAGCCCCAGCCTCCCAGCCCCAGCCCCTAGCCACCCCAGCCCCAGCCCCAAAGTCCAACCCCAGTCCCAGTTCCCAGCACAAGCCACACCAGCCCCAGCCCCAGACCCTAGCCCCAGCCCCCTAGCACATGGGGCCCTAGACCCAGCCCCAGCCCCAACCCCAGCCCCTACAGGAAAAGCCTCAGCCCCAGCCCCAGCCCCTAGCCCCTATCCACCAAGCCCCAGCCCTAGCTCCCTAGCCCTAGCCCCAGTCCCTTATCCCCATGTGCCCTAGCCCCCCCAGGGACTAGCCCTACCACCAAAACAGTCCCAGTCCCAGCCCCAGCCCCAGCCCCTAGCCCCTAGCCCCAGCCCCAGCCCTAGCCACCCAGCCCCCCAGCCCCATCCCTAGCCTCCCAGCACCCCTACCCCAGCCCTAGCCCCTAGCAAAAAAGTTTCAGCCTTAGCTTCCAGCTGTAAGCCACAGCTCCAGCTTTAGTCCTAGGCCAGCCTCTAACCCTAACCCTGACAGAGACAGCATCCTGACCTCTAACTAAAACCCTAATTAGGAATACACTAAAACTGAAAGTTAACACTAACCCCCAACCCTAACCTGAACCCCTAGGTTTAACCCAAAGAACACCTAACCCCTAACCCTAACCTGGTAACAGCTGACTTTAACTTTCAACGCTAACCCTAAACTACTAACCCTAACCCTAAGCTCTCCAACCCTAACCCTGACCCTGACCCTGACACTGGCTTTGACCACTAAATACTTTAACCCTAACAGCCTTAACCCTGGGTGGGGGTTGGAAACCCCTAACCTAACCCTAACTCTATCCCCTAACCCTAACCTTAACCCATAACCCTAACCCCAACACTAAACCGAATTTAACCCGAACCCTAACCCTAACCTCCAACCCCAACCATAACCCTTACCTTAACTCTAATGTTAACCCTAATCCTAACCCCCTAACCCTAACCCTCACACTGAGGGCCCTGACCCTGACCCTGACAGCAATGACCCTGACCCTGACAGCCTTGCCCTGACCCAGACAGCCCTGGCCCTGCCCGACAGCCCTGGCCCTGGCCCTGGAGTCCTGGGCCCTGGCCCTGGCGGGCACTGGTCCTGCTTTTGACCCTGGCCCTGGCCATGACCCTTCCCTAAGCCTTGAACCCCAACACTAAACCTAACCCCACCCTAACCCTAGCCCTCTAGTCCCCAGCCCCAGCCCGCTAACCCTGGCCTCCTAGCACCCTAGCCCCCCAGCCCCTAACCCTAGCCCCTTGTCTTAGCCCTATTAGTAAAGGGGATGTGATACTAGCCCCCAGCCCCAGCCCCAGCCCACTAGCCCCAGGCCCCCAGGCCCAGCCCCAGCCCTAGCCCCTAACCCCTAGAATCAGCCCCAGCCCTAGCCCCCCATCCCATCCCCCAGCCCCAGCCCCCAATCCAGTCCCTTGCCCCAACCCTAATTCTGATCCTGACCCTGAACATGACCCTGACCCTAACCCTAACCCCTAACCCTGACAGACGGGCCCTGACACTGACAGCACTGACCCTGGCCCTGACAGCCCCGGGCCCTGGCCCTGTCAGCCCTGGCACTGTCCCTGACAGCCTGGCCCTGAAAGCCCTGGGCCCTGATCCTAACAGCCCTGGCCCTGATTCTGACTGCCCTGGCCCTGGCAAAGGCTTGGGCGGGCCCTCATAGCCCTGACGGCCCTGGGCCTGGCAGCCGGGCCCCCTCTCTCCTGGCCCTGGCCCTGACTCCTGATAGTCCTGGCCCTGGCCCTGACCTGACCATTGACCCTGATCATTGACCCTAACCCAGCCCCCAACCCTGGCCCCTAACCCCTAACCCTAACCCTAACCCTGACAGCCCTGACCCTGACACTGACGGGCACTGGGCCCTGACCCTAACAGCCCTGGCCTTGACCCTGATAGAGCCCTGGGGTTCTGGGCCCTGGCAGCCCTGGTCCTGGGACTGGCAGCCCTGGCCCTGCACTGGCGCCTGGTCATAGCCATGGCCCAGGACCCTGGCCCTGACCCTTGGACCCCAACCCTTGACCCCTGACCCTAACCCTAACCGTAACCCTAACCCTAGCAGCCCAGCCCCTGACCCTGACCGCTAGATCAACCTCTGACCAGCCCCCAACCCCAGCCCTCCTCCCAGCACCCTCTGCCCTGGCCTCTGACAGCCCTGGCAGTAACCTAGTCCCCCAGCCCCAGCCCCTAGTTCTAGCCTGAGTCCCAGCCCCAGCACCAGCCCCCCAACCCCAGCCCTAGTCCCCAGCCCCAGAATTTTAACCCCAGCGCCCAACCAGCCCCCCAGCAGTAATCCTACTCCCAGCCCCAGCGCCTGACCCCTGGCCTTAACCCCAACTACCCAGCCCTAGACCACTACCCCCAGCCCCCAGCCCCAGCCTCCTATTCTGACCAACCCTAGCCCCTAGCCCCTGCTAGCCCTAAGCCCAGCCCCAGCCCCTGTCCCAGCCCCAGCCTCCCAGCCCTGGCCCTAGCCCCTAACCCCTAACCCTAACCCTGACTCTGACCCTGACCCTGACCCCTGAAGAAAACTGTAACCTAACCCTAACCCTAACCCCCTTATCCCTAACCCTAACCCTAACCCCCAACCCTGAAGCCTAACCCTGGCCCTAACACCCGACCCTGACCTTGACCCTGACCCCTAACCCTAACCCTAACCCTAACCCTAAACCCCTAACCCTAAAACCCTAAAACCACTAACACTAACCCTAGCCCTAGCCCCCCCCAACCCTAAGCCTGCAACCCCAACCCCTTACTCCTAGCCCCTAACCCTAGCCCCCAACATTAATTCAAGCCTCCTATCCGCCAGCCTCCTAGCCCCCATTCCTGTTACAGCTGAGTCATTGCCATTGTCCTAGCCACTAAACTAGCTAGCCCCCTTGCCCCAACCCCAGCCCCCCAGCTAGCCTCAGCTCCTAGCCCCTAGCCCAGAGGAATCTGTCCACCCAGGTGGCAGATGGAGCCCCTGCATTTTCCCCAACCCCAAACTTAGAACCTTGCCCCAGCATCCCATCCCCCCTTGCCTGAGCCCCCCATTCAAAAGGCAGCCCATGTTATTCAACCTTGTCCTAGCCCCCCAAGTGCCTGGGGAAGTCTAGCCCCAAAAACAGCCCCCCAGCCGCCATAGCTCCTAGGCATTTGGACAGCCCCAGCCCCCAGCCCAGACACCTAGCCCTAGCCCCTAGCCCCCAGCCCTAGCCCCAGACCCTAGTCCCTAGTCCTGGCCCCAGCCCCAGCCCTAGCCTCCTAGCCCCCAGCCCCAGCCCCCACCCCAGCCCTAGCCCCATAGTCCTAGCCCCAGTCCTAGTTCCCAGCACCAGCCCCAGCTTCAGCCCCTAGACCCCAGCCCCAGCCCCAGCACACCAGCCCCAGACCTAGCCCCCAGCCCCAACCCTAGCCCCTAAGCCCCCTAGCCTCAGCCCTAGCCCTAGCCCCAGCCCTATCCACCTAGCCCCAGCCCTAGCTCCCAGCCCCAGCCCCAGTCCCCCATCCCCCAGCCCCTAGCCCCCCAGGACTAGCCCCAGCCACCTAGCCCCAGTCCTAGTCCCAGCCCCAGCCCCAGCCCCCCAGCCCCAGCCCCAGCCTCAGCCCCAGCAGCCACCCAGCCCCAGCCCCATCCCTAGCCTCCCAGCCCCTACCCCAGCCCCCAGCCCCTAGCAACCTAGCTCCAGCCTTAGCCTCCAGCCCCAGCCCCAGCCCCAGCCCTAGTCCTAGGCCTAGCCCTAACCCTAACCCTGACAGAGACCCTGACCCTGACCCTAACCCAAACCCTAACACTAACCCACTAACAATAACCTTAACACTAACCCCCTAACCCTAACCCTAACCCCCTAAGCCTAACCCTAAACCTAACCCTAACCCCCTAACCCTAACCCTAACCCTGACTTTAACCCCTAACGCTAACCCTAACCACTAACCCTAACCCTAAGCCCCCCAACCCTAACCCTGACCCTGACCCTGACACTGACCCTGACCACTAACACTAACCCTAACAGCCTTAACCCTAACTGTAACCCCTAACCTCTAACCCTAACCCTAACTCTATCCCTAACCCTAACCCTAACCCATAACCCCTAACCCTAACACTAACCAGAAAACTCTAACCCCTAACCCCTAACCCTAACCCCAACCCCAACCATAACCCTTACCTTAACTCTAATGCTAACCCTAATCCTAACCCTCTAACCCTAACCCTCACACTGACAGCCCTGACCCTGACCCTGACAGCAATGACCCTGACTCCTGACAGCTCTGGCCCTGACTCCAGACAGCCCTGGCCCTGGCCCTGACAGCCCTGGCCCTGGCCCTGACAGTCCTGGCCCTGGCCCTGGCGGCACTGGTCCTGCTTTTGACCCTGGCCCTGGCCATGACCCTTTACCCCTGCCTTGAACCCCTAACACTAAACCTAACCCCTACCCCAACCCTAGCCCTAGTCCCCAGCCCCAGCCCGCTAACCTGGCCTCCTAGCACCCTAGCCCCCTAGCCCCTAACCCTAGCCCCCTGTCTTAGCCCTCCTAGTAATAGCCCCCTAGCACTAGCCCCCTAGCCCCAGCCCTAGCCCACTAGCCCTAGCCCTAGGCCTAGCCCCAGCCCTAGCCCCCTAACCCCCTAGAATCAGCCCTAGCCCTAGCCCCTATCCCCATCCCCTAGCCCCAGCCCCAGCCCTAGTCCTAGCCCTAACCCCACCTGATCCTGACCCTGAACATGACCCTGACCCTAACCCTAACCCTAACCCTGACAGACGTGGCCCTGACACTGACAGCACTGACCCTGGCCCTGACAGCCCTGGCCCTGGCCCTGGCAGCCCTGGCACTGTCCCTGACAGCCCTGGCCCTGAAAGCCCTGGCCCTGATCCTGACAGCCCTGGCCCTGATTCTGACTGCCCTGGCCCTGGCAGCCCTGGGCGGGGCCCTCATAGCCCTGACGGCCCTGGGCCTGGCAGCCTTTGCGGCCCTCTCCCTGGCCCTGGCCCTGGCCCTGGCAGCACTGGCCCTGGCCCTGGACCTTGACCATTGACCCTGATCATTGACCCTCTAACCCTACCCCAAACCCTAACCCCTAACCCCTAACCCTAACCCTAACCCTGACAGCCCTGACCCTGACACTGACGGCACTGACCCTGACCCTAACAGCTCTGGCCTTGACCCTGACAGCCCTGGCCCTGGCCCTGGCAGCCCTGGTCCTGGGACTGGCAGCCCTGGCCCTGGCACTGGCGCCCCTGGTCATAGCCATGACCAGGACCCTGGCCCTGACCCTGACCCTAACCCTTGACCCCTGACCCTAACCCTAACCGCAACCCTAACCCTAGCCCTAGCCCCTAGCCCTACCCGCCAGATCAACCCCTTTCCCAGCCCCCTAGCCCTAGCCCTAGCACCCTTGCCCTAGCCTCTTAGCCCCGTAGCCCCCTAGTCCCCCTAGCCCTAGCCCCCTAGTCTTAGCCTGAGTCCTAGCCCCCTAGCACTAGCCCCCTAACCCCAGCCCTAGTCCCCTAGCCCTAGCCCTAGCCCCCTAGCCCTAGCCATAGCCCCCTAGCAGTAGTCCTACTCCTAGCCCCAGCGCTAGCCCCCTAGCCCCTAACCCTAACCACCTAGCCCTAGACCACTACCCCCTAGCCCCAGCCCTAGCCTCCTATTCCCCTAACCCTAGCCCCTAGCCCCTAGCTCCAGCCCTAGCCTCCAGCCCCAGCCCCAGTCCCAGCCCTAGCCCTAGCCCTAGCCCTAGCCCTAACCCTAACCCTAACCCTGACTCTGACCCTGACCCTGACCCTGACCCTGTAAACCTAACCCTAACCCTAACCCCGTATCCCTAACCCTAACCCTAACCCCCTAACCCTAAGCCTAACCCTAACCCTAACACTGACCCTGACTCTGACCCTGACCCCTAACCCTAACCCTAACCCTAACCCTAAACCCTAAACCCTAAACCCTAAACCCTAACACTAACCCTAACCCTAACCCCTAACCCTAACCCTAAGCCCTAACCCCAACTCCTAACCCTAACCCTAACGCCTAACCCTAACATTAATTCAAATTTAGAATTGGCTAAGGAGTTTCATAAAAGTTTTCATGTTACAGCTGAGACATTGCGTCATCGATTTGACATAATTAGAAAAGAAGCTAGAGATATTGTTACCCAATGTCAAAATTGTTGTCAGTTCTACTTATGCCTCATGTTGGGATTAATCCCAGAGGAATCTGTCCACTACAAGTGTGGCAGATGGATGTTACTCACATTTCATTTTTTGGTAAACTTCAATATTTGCATGTTTCTGTTGATACTTGCTCTGGAGTTGTGTTTGCTTCTCCCCTGACTGGAGAAAAGGCAGCCCATGTTATTCAACATTGCCTAGAGGCATGGAGTGCCTGGGGAAAGCCCAAAATTCTAAAAACTGCCAATGGGCCGGCCTATACTTCTCAAAAATTTGGACAGTTTTGTCATCCAATAATAGTGACCCCCCTAGACCTAGCCCCCTAGACCTAGCCCCTAGCCCCCTAGTCCCCCTAGTCCCCAGCCCTAGCCCTAGCCCCATAGCCATAGCCTCCTAGCCCCCTATCCCCCTACCCCCCTAGCCCTAGCCCCCTAGTCCTAGCCCTAGTCCAAGCCCCCTAGCACTAGCCCCCTAGCTTCAGCCCTAGCCCCCTAGCCCTAGCCCTACCCTAGCCCCCTAGCCCTAGTCCTAGCCCCAGCCACAGCCCCAGCCCCTAAGCCCCTAGCTTCAGCCCCAGCCCCAGCCCCTTGCCATCCCCCAGCCCCAGCCCTAGCCCCCCAGCCCTAGCACCCAGTCCCCAGCCCCCAGCCCTAGCCCCTAGTCCTAGCCTCTTAGCCCCTTTAGCTAGTCCTAGTCCTAGTCCCAGCCCTAGCCCACTAGCCCCAGCCCTAGCCCCCAGCCCCAGCCACCTAGCCCCCCAGCCCCAGCCCTAGCCTCCTAGCCTCCTAGCCCCTAACCCAGCCCCCAACCATCTAGCCCCAAGCTCTAGCCTTAGCTTCCAGCAACAGCCCCAGCCCCAGCCCCAGCCCTAGGCCTAGCACTAACCCTAACCCTGACCCTGACCCTGACCCTGACACTGACCCTAACCCTAACCCTAACCCCTAACCCTGACCCTAACCCTAACCCACTAACCCTAACCCTAACCCTAAACCTAACCCTAACACCCTAACCCTAACCCTGACTTTAACACCTAACCCTAACCCTAACCCCTAACTCTAACCCTAACCCCTAACCCTAACCCTGACCCTGATCCTGACACTGACCCTGCACCTGACCATGACACCTAACACTAACCCTAATACCCCTAATCCTAACACTAACCCCTAACCCCTAAACCCTAACCCTAACCTTATCCCTAACCCTAACACTAACCCCTAACCCCTAACACTAACCATAAACCTAACCCTAACCCCAACCCCAACCCCAACCCCAACCCCAACCCCAACCCTATCCCCAAACCTAACCCTAACCCTAAACCTAACCCCTCTAACCCTAACCCTAACCCTCTAACCCTAACCCTAACACTAACCAGAATCCTAACCCTAAACCCTAAACCTAACCCCAACCCCAACGGAATCCCTAACCCTAACCCTAACCCTAACCCTCTAACACTAACCCTCACACTGACAGCCCTGACCCTGACTCTGACAGCACTGACCCTGACCCTGACAGCCCTGGCCCTGACCCTGACAGCCCTGGCCCTGACCCTGACAGCCCTGGCCCTGGCCCTGTCAGCCCTGTCCCTGGCCATGGCAACCCTGGTCCAGGCCCAGGCAGCCATGGCCCTGGCCCTGACAGCCCTGGCCCTGGCCCTGGCCCTGACAGCCCTGGCCCTGGCCCTGACAGCTCTGGCCCTGATTCTGACAGACCTGGCCCTGATAGCTCTGACGGCCCTGGCCCTGGCAGCCCTTGCGGCCCTCTCCCTGGCCCTGGCCCTGGCCCTGGCCCTGGCAGCCCTGGCCCGGGCCCTGGCCCTTGAACCTTGACCCTAATCTTTGAACCCCTAACCCTAACAGCTAAATTTAACCCCTAACCCCTAACCCTAACCCTAACCCTGACAGCCCTGACCCTGACCCTGACAGCACTGACCCGAACCTGACAGCCCTGGCCTGACGCTGACAGCCCTGGCCCTGGCTGCTCTGGCCGTGGCCCTGATAGCCCTGAGGGCCCTGGCCCTGGCAGCCCTTGCAGCCCTCTCCCTGTCCCTGTCCCTGGCCTTGGCCCTGGCAGCCCTGGCCCTGGCCCTGGCCCCTGACCCTGAACCTAAACTTTGACCCCAATCCCTAATCCCTAACCCTAACCCTAACCCTGACAGCCCTGACCCTGACCCTGACAGCACTGACCCTGACCCTGACAGCCCTGGCCCTGACCCTGACATCCCAAGCCCTGGCCCTGACAGGCCTGGCCCTGGCCCTGGCAGACCTGTTCCTGGCCCTGGCAGCCCTGGTCCTGGCCCTGGCGGCCTTGGTCCTGGCCCTGACCCTGACCCTGGCCCAGACCCTTGACCCTAACCCATGACCCCCTAACCCTAACCCTAACCCCTAACCCTAACCCTAGCCGTAGCCCCCTAGACCTTGGACAACCCCCTCGCCATAGCCTCCAGGCACAGCCCACTAGCCCCCAAGCCCTAGCTCCCTAGTCCTAGCCCTAGTCCTAGCCACCTAGCAATAGCCCCCTAGCCTCAGCCCTAGACCCTAGTCCAAGCCCCTAGCCCCTAGACTGAGCCCCAGCCCCAGCCCTAGCCCACTAGCACCCTAGCCTCAGCCCTAGCCCCTAGCCCCATAGCACTAGACCCCTAGCTCCAGCCCCCAGCCCCCTAACCCTAGCCCTAGCCCCTAGTCCCCTAGCCCAAACCCTAGCCCCGCCCTAGCCCCCAGCCCTACCCCTAGCCCCCGCCCTAGCCTCCTAGCCCCCTAGCCCTAACCCTAGCCCCCTAACCCCTAGCTCCAGCGCTTAGCCTCCAGGCCCAGCCCCAGCCCCAGCCCCAGCCCTAGCCCTAGGCCTAACCCTAACCCTGACCCTGAACCTGACCCCTGACCCTAACACTAACACTAACTCTAACCCCTAACCCTAACCCTAACCCTAACCCCCTAACCCTAGCCCTAACCCTAACCCTAACCCTAACCCTAACCTTAACCCCTAACTTTAACCCTAACCCTAACCCTAACCTCCTAACCCTAACCCTAACCCTAACCCTAACCCTAACCCCTAACCCTAACCGTAACCATGACTTTAACTCCTAACCCTAACCCTAAACCTAACCCCTAACCCTAACCCTAACACCCCCTAACACTAACCCTAACCCTGACCCCGATCCTGACCCGGACCCTGACCACTAAACCTAACACTAACACTAACCATAACACTAACCATAACTCTAACCATCTATCCCTAACCCTAACCCTAACCCTAACCCTAAGCCTAACCCTACTCTAAACCTAACCCTAACCCTAACCCTAACGCTAACTTATTCCTAACAGGAAAAATTTTCCAACGAAGGAACATAAACGCAAAGCACTACTTTGTAAACTAAATCACATGTGTGTCACTCGCTCAATTAGGAATACAGGAAAACTGAAAAGTGATATATCACACTGTACAGCACAGGAACGAATTTCAAACAGAAGAACAGAAACACAAAGCAATATTTTTAAACTAGATCACATGTTTGTGGCTCGCTCAATTAGGACTACAGGAAAACTGAAAAGTGATATATCGAACTTTACAGCAAAGAAACAATTTTTCATCGAAAGAACAGAAACGCAAAGCACAACTTTGTAAACTAATTCACATATGTGTCGCTTGTTCAATTATTTTAACATGAAAACTGAAAAGTGATATAACCCTAACCCTAACCCTATTCCTAAGCCTAACCCTAACCCTAACCCCACACCCTAACCCTAACCCTAATCCTAACCCTAACCCGTAACCCTAACCCTACACCTAACCCTACCCTAACCCTAACCTTAACCCTTACCATAACCCTAACTTGTTCCTAAAAGGAACAAGTATCCAACTAAAGAATATAAATGCAAAGCACTAGTTTGTAAACTAAATCACATGTGTGTCACTTCGCTCAATTAGAGTACAGGAAAGCTGAAAAGTGATATGTCAAACTTTACAGAAGAGAAACAAGTTTTCATCGAAGAACAGAAACCCAAAGTACAACTTTGAAACTAATGCACATACCTGTCGCCTGTTCAATTATTATAATAGGAAAACTGAAAAGTGATATAACCCTAACCCTAACCCTATTCCTAACCCTAACCCTAACTCAAGCTGAAATGTGATATATCGCACTGTACAACACAGGAACTATTTTCGAACGAAAGAAGAGAAAAGCAAAGGACTACTTTTAAACAGAATCACATGAGTGTTGCTCGCTCACTTAGGAATACAGGAAAACTGAAAAGTGTTATCTTGCACTGTACGGCATGGAAACAAGTTTCCATTGAAAGAACAGAAACACAAAGCACAACTTTGTAACCTAATTCCCATACGTGTCGCCTGCTCAATTAATATAACAGGAAAACTGAAAAAAGTTATATATCGCACTGTACAGCACAGGAACAAGTTTCGAACGAAAGAACAGAAACACAAAGCACAACTTTGTAAACTAATTGACATATGTGTCGCCTGTTCAATTATTATAACAGGAAAACTGAAAAGTTATATATCCCTAACCATAACCCTTACCCCCTAACCCTAACCTCACCCTCACCCTAACCCTAACCCTAAACCTAAACCCTAACCCTAACCCTCCCCCTTTAGAGCACAGAAAGTAGTTCCCAATGAGAGAACAGAAACGCAAAGCACAACTTTGTAAACTAATTCACATATGTGTCGACTGTTCAATTATTATAACAGGAAAACTGAAAATTTATAAATCCCTAACCCTAACCCTAACCCTAAACCCTAACCCTAACCCTAACCCTAACCCTAACCCTAACCCCTAACCCTAAAACTCCCACTTTAGAGCACAGAAAGTAGTTCCCAATGAAAGTACAGAAATGCAAAGCACAGCAATCAAACTAAATCACATGTGTGTCGCCTGCTCAATTAGGAATACATGAAAACTGAAAAGTGATATCTCAACTGTACCTCAAAGAAATAAGTTTACAACGAAAAGAACAGAAATGTAAAGCACAACTTTGTAAACTAATTGACATGTGTGTCGCCTGTACAATTGGGAAAACGGGAAAACTGAAAAGTGATATCTCCCACTTTAGAGCAAAGAAAGAAGTTTCCAATGAAAGAACAGAAAGGCAAAGCACAACTTTGGAAACTAAATCACATGTGTGTCGCCCATTGACTTAGGAATACAGGAAAACTGAAAAGTGATAACTCCCATTGTAGTGCACAGAAAGGAGTTTCCAACAAAAGAACACAAATGTAAAGCACAATTTTGCAAACTAGGTAACATGTGTGTCGTCATCTGCTCAATTAGGAATACAGGAAAACTAGAAAGTGATATCTCCCACTTTAGAGCACAGAAAGAAGTTTCCAACGAAAATACAGAAATGTAAAACACAACTTTGTAAACTAAGTAACATGTGTGTCGCCTGCACTATTAGGAATACAGGAAAACTGAAAAGTGATATCTCCCCACTTTAGAGCACAGAAAGAAGTTTCAATGAAAGAATATAAACACAAAGCAGAGCTTTGGAAAATAAATCACATCTGTGTCGCCCATTCATTAGGAATACAGGAAAACTGCAAAGTGATATCTCAGACTGTACCTCACAGAAACAAGTTTCCCACAACAGAACAGGAAGGCAAAGCACAACTTTGTAAACTAAGTAACATGTGTGTGTCGCCTGCACAATTAGGAATACGGGAAAACTGAAAAGTTATATCTCACACTGTACCTCACAGAAACAAGTTTCCAATGAAAGAACAGAAATGTAAAGCACAACTTTGTATGATCAGTAAAATGTGTATAGCCCTCTCAATTAGGAATACAGGAAAACTGAAATGTGATATCTCCACAGTAGTGCAAAGAAACAAGTTTCAACAAAAGAAGAGAAAGGCAAAGCAAAACTTTGTAAACTAAATCACATTTGTGTCGCCTGCTCCATTAGGAATACAGAAAAACTGAAACGTGAAATCTCTCACTTGAGAGCACAGAAAGAAATTTCCAACGAAAGTACAGAAATGTAAAGAACAACTTTTTAAACTAAGTAACATGTGTGTCGCCTGCACTATTAGGAATACAGGAACACTAAAAAGTGATATCTCCCACTTTAGAGCAGAGAAAGAATTTTCCAATAAAAAACAGAAATGCAAAGCACAACTTTGGCAACTAAATCACATGTGTGTCACCCGTTCAATTAGGAATACAGGAAAACTGAAAAGTGATGTCTCCCATTGTACCTCACACTAACAAGTTTCCAACGAAAGAACAGAAATGTAAAGCACAACTTTGTAAACTATGTAACCTGTGTGTCCCCTGCACAGTTAGGAATACAAGAAAACTGAAAAGTGATATCTTCCACTTTAGAGCACAGAAAGAAGTTTGCAATGAATGAACAGACAAGCAAAGCACAACATTGGAAACTAAATCACATGTGTGTCACCTGTTCAATTAGGAATCCAGGAAAACTGAAAAGTGATATCTCGCATTGTACCTCAGAGAAACAAGTTTCCAATGAAAGAAAAGAAATATAAAGCACATCTTTGCAAACTGCTTAACATGTGTGTTGCCCGCTCAATTAGGAATAAAGGAAAACTGAAAAGTGATATCTCCCACTGTAGTGCACAGAAAGATGTTTCCAAAAAAAGAACAGAAATGTAAATCACAAGTTTGTAAACTAAGTAACATGTATGTAGCCCGTTCAATTAGAAACAGAAGAAAACTGAAAAGTGATATCTCCCACTGTAGTGCATAGAAACAAGTTTCCAACAAAAGAATAGAAAGGCAAAGCACAACTTTTTAAACTAAATCATATTTGTGTCGCCCTCTCAATTAGGAATACAGGAAAACTGAAAAGTGATATCTCCCACTTTAGAGCACAGAAAGAAGTTTCCAATGAAAGAACAGAAACGCAAAGCACAACTTTGGTAACTAAATCACATGTGTGTCACCAGTACAATTAGGATTACATGAAAACTGAAAAATGATATCTCGCACTGTACCTCAAAGAAACAAGTTTCCAATGAACGAACAGAAATGTAAAGCACAACTTTGTAAACTAATTAACATGTGTGTCGCCTGTACAGTTAGGAATACGGGAAAACTGAAAAGTTATATCTCACACTGTACCTCACAGAAACAAGTTTCCAATGAAAGAACAGAAATGTAAAGCACAACTTTGTAAACTAAGTAACATGTGTGACACCCGCACAATTAGGAATACAGGAAAACTGAAAAGTGATATCTTCCACTTTAGAGTACAGGAAGAATTTTCCAATGTAAGAACAGAAAGGTAAAGCACAACTTTGGAAACAAAATCACATGAGTGTTTCCAGTTCCATTAGGAATACATGAAAACTGATAAGTGATATATCGCACCATACAGCACAGGAACATGTTTCCAACGAAAGAACAGAAAAGCAAAGTACTACTTTTAATAGTAATCACATGTGTGTGGCTCGCTCAATTAGGAATACATGAAAACTGAAAAGTGTTATCTCGTACTGTACGGCACAGAAACAAGTTTCCATTGAAAGTACAGAAACGCAAAGGACAACTTTGTAAACTAATTCACATACGTGTCGCCTGTTCAATTATTATAACAGGAAAACTGAAAACTGATATAACACTAAACCTAACCCTGTAACCCTAACCCTGTAACCCTAACCCTAACCCAACACTAACCCCTAAACCTAACCCTAACCCTAACCCTAACCCTGTAACCCTAAACCTAACCCTAAAACTAACCCTAACACCTAACCCTAACCCTAACCCTAATCCTAAACCTAAACCTAAACCTAACTCCTAACCCTAACTTGTTCCTAAAATGAACAAGTTTCCAACCAAAGAACAGAAAAGCAAAGCACTACTTTTAAACGGAATCACATGTGTGTTGCACGCTCAATTATGAATACAGGAAAACTGAAAATGTTATCAGGCACTGTACGGCACAGAAACAAGTTTCCATCGAAAGAACAGAAACGCAAAACACAACTTTGTAAACAAATTCACATAAGTGTTTCCCGTTCAATTATGATAAAAGGAAAACTAAATAGTGATATATCACACTGTACAGCAGAGGAAAAGTTTCCTACAGAAGAACAGAAACGCAAAGCACTTCTTTGTAAACGAAATCACATGTGTGTTGCACGCTCAATTAGGAACAAGTTTCCAAACAAAGAACAGAAAAGCAAAGCACTACTTTTAAACGGAATCACACGTGTGTTGCACGCTCAATTAGGAATACAGGAAATCTGAAAAGTGATATATTGAAATGTACGGCAAAGAAACAAGTTTTCATCGAAAGAACAGAAACACAAAGCACAACTTTGCAAACTAATTCACATACGTGTCGACTGTTCAATTATTATAACAGCAAAACTGAAAATTGATATAACCCTAACCCTAACCCTATCCCTAACCCTTACCTAACAATAACTTTTTCCTAACAGGAACAAGTTTCCAACGAAAGAACATAAATGCAAAGCACTACTTTGTAAACTAAATCACATGTGTGCCACTCTCTCAATTGAATACAGGAAAACTTAAAAGTGATATAATGCACTGTACACCACAGGAACAATTTCAAACAAAAGAACTGAAAAGCAAAGCACTACATTTAAACGGAATCACATGTGTGTCGCCGCCCATTAGGAATACAGGAAAACTGAAAAGTGTTATCTTGCACTGTACGGCACAGAAACAATTTTCCATCGAGAACAGAAACGCAAAGCACAACTTTGTAAACTAATTCACACACGTGTCGCCTGTTCAATTATTATAACAGGAAAACTGAAAAGTGATATATCGAACTGTACAGCACACGAACACGTTTCCATCGAAAGAACAGAAACTCAAAGCACAACTTTGTAAACTAATTCACATACTTGTCGCCCGTTCAATTATTATAACAGGAAAACTCAAAAGGGATATATCACACTGTACAGCACAGAAACAAGTTTCCAACAGAAAAACAGAAAGGCAAAGCACTACTTTGTAAACTAAATCACATGTGTGTCGCTCACTCAATTAGGAATACAGGGAAACTGAATAGCGAAAAATCGAAATGGACGGCAAAGAAACAAGTTTTCATGGAAAGAACAGAAATGCAAAGCAAAACTTTGTAAACTAATTCACATTCGTCTTGCCTGTTCAATTATTTTAACAGGAAAACTGAAAAGTGATATAACCCTAATCCTAACCCTAACAATAACAATAACCTTTACCTCTAACCATAACCCTAACCCTAACCCTAACCCTACCTAACCCTAACCCTAACCCTAACCCTAAACCTAACCCTAAACCTAACCCTAACTTGTTCCTAACAGGAAAAAGTTTCCAATGAAAGAATATAAACGCAAAGCACTACTTTGTAAACCAAATCACATGTGTGCCACTTGCTCAATTAGGAATACAGGAAAAATGAAAAGTGATATAATGCACTGTACAGCACAGGAACAAATTTCCATCGAAAGAACAGAAACGCAAAAAGCACAACTTTGTAAAATAATTCACATACGTGTCGCCTGCTTCATTTATTATAACAGGAAAACTGACAAGTGATATATCACACTGTACAGCACAGAAACAAGTTTCCAACAGAAGAACAGAAATGCAAAGCACTGTTTTGTGAACTAAATCACATGTGTGTTGCTCGCTCAAATAGGAATACAGGAAAACTAAAATAGATATGTCGAAATGTATGGCAAAGAAACAAGTTTTCATCGAAGAACAGAAACGCAAAGCACAACTTTGTAAACTAATTAACATATGGGTCCTCCGTTCCATTATTATAACAGGAAAACTGAAAAGTGATATATCACACTGTACAACACAGAAACAAGTTTCCAACAGAAGAACAGAAATGCAAAGCACTACTTTCTAAACTAAATCACATGTGTGTCGCTCACTCAATTAGGAATACAGGGAAAATGAAAAGCGATATATGGAAATTATGGCAAAGAAACAAGTTTTCATCCAAAGAACAGAAACGCAAAGCACAACTTTGTAAACTAATTCACATACATGTCGCCCGTTCAATTATCATAACAGGAAAACTGAAAAGTGATATATCGAACTCTACAGCACAGGAACAAGTTTCCAACAGAAGATCAGAAACGCAAAGCACTACTTTGTAAAGTAAATCACATGTGTGTCGCTCACTCAATTAGGAATACAGGGAAACTGAAAAGTGAAAAATCGAAATATACGGCAAAGAAACAAGTTTTCATCGAAAGAACAGAAGCGCAAAGCACAACTTTTAAACTAATTCACATTCGTTTCGCCTGTTCAATTATTATAACAGGAAAACTGAGAAGTGTTATAACCCTAACCCTAACCCTAAGCCCCTAACCCTAACCCTAACCCTAACCCTAAGCCCCTAACCCTAACCCTAACCCTAATCCTAACCCTAACTTGTTCCTAAGGAAAGAACAGAAATGCAAAGCAATACTTTGTAAACTAAATCACATGTGTGTCGCTCACTCAATTAGGAATACAGGGAAACTGAAAAGTGATAAATTCAAATGTATGGCATAGAAACGATTTTTAATTGAAAGAACAGAAACGCAAAGCACAACTTTGTAAACTAATTCACATTCGTGTCGCTTGTTCAGTTATTATAACAGGAAAACTGAAAAGTGATATAACCCTAACCCTAACCCTAAGCCCCTAACCCTAACCCTAACCCTAACCCTAACCCTAACCCTACCTAACCCTAACCATCCCCTAACCCTAACCCTAACCCTAACCCTAACCCTAACCCTAATCCTAACCCTAACTTGTTCCTAACAGGAACAAGTTTCCAACGAAAGAACAGAAACGCAAAGCACAACTTTGTAAACTAATTCACATTCGTGTCGCTTGTTCAGTTATTATAACAGGAAAACTGAAAAGTGATATAACCTAACCCTAACCCTAACCCTAACCCTAACCCTAACCCTAACCCTACCTAACCCTAACCATCCCCCTAACCCTAACCCTAACCCTAACCCTAACCCTAATCCTAACCCTAACTTGTTCCTAACAGGAACAAGTTTCCAACGAAAGAACAGAAACGCAAAGCACTACTTTGTAAACTAAATCACATGTGTGCCACTCACTCAATTAGGAATATAGAAAACTGAAAAGAGATATAACGCATGTGAGTAACCAGCTAGTAAATTTACTAGCATTACAGCATTGGGCAAGAAAAGTAAGCCTCGCTGGGTGCCTGTGCCCGTTGATGCCCTCACGCTATGTATATCATCAGACAGAAAAGGGATTTTGGAATTACAGCTGCCATTGTTACTGCCATCTCATTGGCAGCTGTTGGAGCTACCACCACGGCATTAGCCATGAGTCATACTGGGCAGACTGCTCAGACCCTGAATAACCTTTTAGCCAAGGTAGCTCATGCCTTAGATGTACAAAAAGGAATTAATGCTCAACTAAAAGGAGGTTTGATGGCATTCAATCAGAGGTTTGACCTCGTGCAGGAGCAAATTGATACCCTATGGCAAATTGCTCAACTTGGCTGTCAATGAAAGTATGCTGGACTTTGTGTCACTAACATACAACATGAGAATTTTCCCTGTGCTGCAAATCTGTCTAAACAATTGTCAAGCTATATTTTAGGTAATTGGACTGGAGAATTCGATACTACGATGGACCAGCTGAGAGTGGCCATTGTCATGGTAAATTCTACCAGAGTGGACACAGGACTAGCCACAGGATTATCATCATGGATGGCTGCAGCCATGAATCATCTGAAGGAATGGGCGGGCATGGTAGCATTAGCAGGCCTTCTGGTATTGGTCACCTTGGTTTGCCTGTGGTATATATGCAAGATTAGAGTCTCACAACATTGTAATGCAGCCATGACCATTCAGGCCTTTACAGCCATTGAAGCAGGACATTCTCCCCAAGCATGATTGGCTACCATAAAAAGCTAAAATGTTATGCTCTGGATGCGAGGCTAAGCACTGCACTCAGGGTCAGACGCCTTGGACCCAGAGAAGAGCATGTCTGATTGCATGCGGGTTGATGTCCCAGGTCCTGCCTCTGAGAAAAAGGTATCGGACGGGTCTGATGCTCTTTGGGTGGATGACACCTAAATGAACATCAGTACAAAGTCCCAATTTATTTCTAATATCAGAGATCAGACCTCTACTCTTGCCTGATGCGTCCAAAACAAAAAGGGGGAACTGTAGAGAGCTGCGTAATGCCATGCCTGAAAGATGGAGCTGGTTTCCGCCTTCCACCTTCCAGATGGTGAGTGCTCTCTGTCACAAACAACTCCACATTTGGCTAAGGCTGAGGATCTGGCTTGCTTCCATGTATATGGACCTATCTGCATTGCCCACGTGGCATGCTGGGGTTGGCTACCCACAGGCTATTTAAAGTGGGCTGGCTTTCCCCAGGGTCAGATGATTGTTCAAGGTTCCTGAATAAACTGTATTGAAAAAAAAAAGATAAAAAAAAATTCTGAAACACATCAAAAACATCAACCATCATGATTAACTAGGCTTCATCTGAGAAATTTAGGGATAATTCAATGTATATAATTCAAGAAATATAAACCATCATATAACAGACTAAAATTCAAAACCCACATTGTCATCTAAAATTTTCTATGTAGCATATTATGATCTTCTAATAAGTTCCAGAAGATTTTAAAAATATTTTATTTGGTAAGGTTAAAATATTGACATTATTCACTGTCAAATTTTAATAAATGTGAGTTAAGTGAATGAATAGTAACACAAACAATCAGAAGCATAGATTTCCATTTTTAGATGTTGATATCAAACACATAGATAATATTACTATGCTCTGACCCTCTTACAATGAGCCATGGATACTCCAATACTGTAATTTCATATTTGGAGTTGTTACATAGGATGGTGAAGTTATATCCAACTTAGTTTCAGAACTTAAAATTTGAGTACTTTAAATCACTGCCCAGTATACTCATAATTACATGGCATTGTGATAAGATAAGATATATATATATATATATATATATATATATATATATATATATATGTACATATGTATATATATATATATCATGCAAACATGTGTATCTATATTTCAGTAAATATATTTGAAGTAAAATAATATTATTTGTGGAATATGAAAATATGTATTTCACCTACTCAGATTTTCATGATGATCTGCATGTATTAATAACTATTAACATGACAGAGTTAGGCTTTGAGAAAATTGTAGTGACAGCATGTAAAATAGGTATGATAATGAGATAAGAATGCTAGAGGCAGGCTTCGGGAAAATTGTTTTCAATCTGACTTGTAAATTGGATTCATTTAAGGGATAAATTAGAGAATGAAAAGTTAAAATGAGAACACATCTCAAAAGTATTGAATGGTTGTAGCTAGTGACTGCATAAGGTAGATTAATTTTTAAAAATATGAAACATTAAAAAATATGAGTTATTTCCCTCAGAATGATCTTTTCTAGATCCCACCATTTGCCTGCAAATTTCATGATTTCCTCGTTTTTGATTGCTGAGTAGTATTCCACTGTATAAAAATACCACAATTTCTGTACCCATTCCTCCATTGATGGACATCTGGATTGTTTCCAGGTTCCGGGTAATACAAATAAAGCTGCTATAAACGTGGTTAAAAAAAAAAAAAAGAAAGAACAGAAACGCAAAGCACAACATTGTAAATAAATTCACATACGTGTGTCCCGTTCACTTATTATAACAGGAAAAATAAAAGTGATATATCACACTGTACAGCACAAAAACAAGTTTCTAACAAAAGAACAGAAACGCAAAGCACTACTTTGTAAAGTAAATCACATGTGTGTCGCTCGACTCAATAAGGAATATAGGAAAACTGAAAAGTGATGTATTGAACTGTACTGCAAAAAAACAAGTTATAATCGAAAGAACAGAAACACAAAGCACAACTTTTAAACTAATTCACATACGTGTCACCTGTTCAATTATTATAACAGGAAAACTGAAAAGTGATATAACCCTAACCCTAACCATAACCAAAACCCTAACCGCCTAAAACTAACCCTAACCCTAACCCTAACCCTAACCCTAACCCCTAACCCTAACCCTAACCTTAACCCTAACCCTAACTCTAATGCTAACTTGTTCCTAAAAAGAACAAATTTCGAACGAAAGAACATAAATGCAAAGCGCAACTTTGTAAACTAAGTCACATGTGTGTCACTCGCTCAATTAGGAATACAGGAAAACTGAAAAGTGATATAACGCACTGTACAGCACATGAACAATTTTCTAATGAAAGAACAGAAAAGCAAAGCACTATATTTAAACAGAATCACATGTGTGTCGCTCACTCAATTAGGAATACAGGAAAACTGAAAAGTGTTATCTCGCACTGTATGGCACAGAAACAAGTTTCCATCGAAAGAATAGAAACGCAAAGCACAACTTTGTAAACTAATTCAAATACGTGTTGCCCTTTCAATTATTATAATAGGAAAACTGAAAAGTGATATATCACACTGTACAGCACATAATCATGTCTCCAACAGTAGAACAGAAACGCAAACCACTACTTTGAAAACTAAATCACATGTGTGTCGCTTGCTCCATTAGGAATACAGGAAAACTGAAAAGTGTTATCTCACACTGTACAGCACAGAAACAAGTTTCCATCGAAAGAACAGAAACGCAAAGCAAAACTTTGTAAACTAATTCACACACGTGTCACCTGTTCAATTATTATAACAGGAAAACTGATAAGTGATATAAGACTAACCCTAACCCTAACCCTAACGCTAACCCCAGAACCCTAACCCTAACCCTAACACTAACCCTAACCCTAACCCTAAACTGAACCCTAACTTGTACCTAACAGGAACAAGTTTCCAATGAAAGAACATAAACTCAAAGCACTACTTTGTAAACTAAGTCACATGTGTGTCGCTCGGTCAATTAGGAATACAGAAAAACTGAAAAGTGATATATCGAATTGTTCAGCAGAGGAACAAGTTTCGAACCGAAGAAAAGAAAAGCAAAGCACAATTTTGTAAACTAAGTCACATGTGTGTCGCTCAAATATTAGGAATACAGGAAAACTGAAAAGTGATATATCACACCATACAGCACAGAAAAAAGTTTCAAACGAAAGAACAGAAAAGCAAAGAACTACTTTTAAATGGAATCACATGTGTGTCTCTCGCTCAATTAGGAAAACAGGAAAACTGAAAAGTGTCATCTCTCCCTGTATGGCAAAGAAAAAAGTTTCCATCGAAAGAACAGAAATGCAAAGCACAACTTTGTAAACTAATTCACATACGTGTCGACTGTTCAATTATTATCACAGGAAAACTGAAAAGTGATATAAGACTAACCCTAACCCTAACCCTAACACTAACCCTAACCCTAACCATAACCCTAACCCTAACTCCTAACCCTAACCCTGCCCCTAACCCTAACCCTAACCCTACCCTAACCCTAAAACTAAACCTAATCCTAACCCTAACTTGTTCCTAACAGGAACAAGTTTCCAACAAAAAAACAGAAACGAAAAGCACAACTTTGTAAACTAATTCACATACGTGTCCCCTGTTTAATTATTATAACAGGAAAACTGAAAAGTGATATAACGCTAACCTTAACCATAACCATAACCCTAACCATAACCATAACCCCTAACCCTAACCCTAACCCTAATCCTAACCCCTAACCCTAACCCTAAACCTAAAACTAAACCTGACCCTAAACCTAACTCTAACCATAACGCTAACTAGTTCCTAACAAGTTTCCACTGAAAGAACATAAACGCAAAGCACTACTTTGTAAACTAAGTCACATGTGTGTCACTCGCTCAATTAGGAATACAGGAAAACTGGAAAGTGATATAACGCACTGTACAGCACAGGAACAATTTTCGAATGAAAGAACAGAAAAGCAAAGCACTACATTTAAACGGAATCACATGTGTGTCGCTCACTCAATTAGGAATACAGGAAAACTGAAAAGTGTCATCTCGCACTTTACGGCACAGAAACAATTTTCCATCAAAAGAACAGAAAGGCAAAGCACAAATTTGAAAAGTAATTCACATACATGTCACCCGTTCAATAATTATAACAGGAAAACTGAAAAGTGATATATCACACTGTACAGCACAGAAACAAGTTTCCAACAGAAGAACAGAATCGCAAAGCACTACTTTGTAAACTAAGTCACATGTGTGCCGCTCGCTCAATTAGGAATACAGGAAAATGGAAAAGTGATATATCGCACTGTACAGCACAGGAACAAGTTTCGAAAGATAGAACAGAAAAGCAAAGCACTACTTTTAAACGAAATCACATGAGTGTCACTTGCTCAATTAGGAATATAGGAAAACTGAAAAGGGATATATCGCACTGTACAGCACAGGAACAAGTTTAGAACGAAAGAACAGAAAAGCAAAGCACTACTTTTAAACGGAATCACATGTGTGTTGCTTGCTCAATTAGGAATACAGGAAAACTGAAAAGTGATATATCCAATTGTTCAGCACAGGAACAAGTTTCGAACCGAAGAAAAGAAAAGCAAAGCACTATTTTGTAAACTAAAAAACATGTGTGTCGCTCAAATATTAGGAATACAAGAAAAATCAAAAGTGATAAAAGTGATGAAAGTGTCACTCGCTCAATTAGGAATATAGGAAAACTAAAAATTGATATATCACATTGTACAGCACAGGAATAAATTTCCAACAAAAGAAAAGCAAAGCAAAGCACTACTTTTAAACGGAATCACATGTGTGTCGATGCTCAATTACGAATAGAGGAAAACTGAAAAGTGTTATCTCGGACTGTACGACACAGAAACAAGTTTTCATTGAAAGAACAGAAACACAAAGCACAACTTTATAAACTAATTCACATACCTGTCGCCCCTTCAATTATTATAACAGGAAAACTGTAAAGTGATATAACCCTAGCCCTAACCCTAACCCTAACCGGTAACCCTAACACTAACCCTAACCCCTAACCAAAACCCTAACACTAACCCTAAACCTAAACCTAACCCCTAACCCTAACCCTAAACATAACCCTACCTAAACCTAACACTAACCCTAAACCCTAACCCTAACCCTAACCCTACCCATAACCCTACCCTAACTAAACTTTAACCCTAACACTAACCCTAACCCTAACTAAAACTCCTAACCCTAACTTGTTCCTAAGAAGAACAAGGTAGGAAACTTGTTTCTAACAAGAACAAGTTTCCAAGGAAAGAACATAAACACAAAGCACTACTTTGTAAACAAAATCACATGTGTGTCACTCTCAATTAGGAATACAGGAAAACTGAAAAGTGATATATCGTAACTGTACAGCACAGGAACAAGTTTCCAATGAAAGAACCGAAAAGCAAAGCACTACTTTGTAAACTAATTCACATGTGTGTCACTGTTCAATTATTATAACAGGAAAACTGAAAAGTGATATAACGACTGTACATCACAGGAACAATTTTCAAAAAAGAACAGAAAAGCAAAGCACTACATTTAAACGGAATCACATGTGTGTCGCTCACTCAATTAGGAATACAGGAAAACTGAAAAGTGTCATCTCGCACTTTACGAAGAAACAATTTTCCATCAAAAGAACAGAAAGGCAAAGCACAAATTTGAAAAGTAATTCACATACATGTCACCCGCTCAATAATTATAACAGGAAAACTGAAAAGTGATATATCACACTGTACAGCACAGAAACAAGTTTCCAACAGAAGAACAGAATCGCAAAGCACTACTTTGTAAACTAAGTCACATGTGTGCCGCTCGTTCAATTAGGAATACAGGAAAATGGAAAAGTGATATATCGCACTGTACAGCACACAAGTTTCAAAGATAGAACAGAAAAGCAAAGCACTACTTTTAAACAAAATCACATGAGTGTCACTTGCTCAATTAGGAATATAGGAAAACTGAAAAGGGATATATCGTGACTGTACAGCACAGGAACAAGTTTAGAACAAAGAACAGAAAAGCAAAGCACTACTTTTAAACGGAATCACATGTGTGTTGCTTGCTCAATTAGGAATACAGGAAAACTGAAAAGTGATATATCCAATTGTTCAGCACAGGAACAAGTTTCAACCAAGAAGAAAAGCAAAGCACTATTTTGTAAACTAAAAACATGTGTGTCGCTCAAATATTAGGAATACAAGAAAAATCAAAAGTGATAAAAGTGATGAAAGTGTCACTTTCGCTCAATTAGGAATATAGGAAAACTAAAAATTGATATATCACATTGTACAGCACAGGAATAAATTTCCAACAAAAGAAAAGCAAAGCAAAGCACTACTTTTAAACGGAATCACATGTGTGTCGATGCTCAATTACTTAATAGAGGAAAACTGAAAAGTGTTATCTCGGACTGTACGGTACACAGAAACAAGTTTTTCATTGAAAGAACAGAAACACAAAGCACAACTTTATAAAAACTAATTCACATACCTGTCGCCCCTTCAATTATTATAACAGGAAAACTGTAAAGTGATATAACCTAGCCCTAACCTAACCCTAACTGTAACCTAACACTAACCCTAACCCTAAACCAAAACCCTAACACTAACCTAAACCTAAACTTAACCCTAACCCTAACCTAAAACATAACCCTACCTTAACCTAACACTTCAACTCCTAAACCCTAACCCTAACCTAACCCTACCCATAACCCTACCCTAACCGTAACCCTAACCCTAACACTAACCCTAACCCTAACCCAAACCCTAACCCTAACTTGTTCCTAAGAAGAACAAGGTAGGAAACTTGTTTCTAACAAGAACAAGTTTCCAAGGAAAGAACATAAACACAAAGCACTACTTTGTAAACAAAATCACATGTGTGTCACTCTCCTCAATTAGGAATACAGGAAAACTGAAAAGTGATATATCGCACTGTACAGCACAGGAACAAGTTTCCAACCAAAGAACAAAAAAGCAAAGCACTACTTTGTAAACTAATTCACATATGTGTCGCCTGTTCAATTATTATAACATGAAAACTTAAAAGTGATATAACCCTAAAACTAACCATAACCTAACACTAACCCTAACCCCCTAACACTAAACCTAACCCTAACCCTCCGCTAACACTAACCCGAACCTTAATCCTAACTTGTTCCTACAAAGCACTACTTTGTAAACTAAATCACATGTGTGTCTCTCACTCAATTAGGAATACAGGAAAACTGAAAAGTGATATATATCGCACTGTACAGCAAAGGAAAAAGTTTCGAACGAAAGAACAGAAAAGCAAAGCACTAATTTCTAAATTAAGTCACATGTGTGTTCTTCGCTCAATTAGGAATACAGGAAAACTGAAAAGTGATATATCGAATTGTACGGCAAAGAAACAAGTTTCAATTGAAAGAACAGAAAAGCAAACCAATACTTTGTAAACGGAATCACATGTGTATCGCTCGCTCAATTAGGAATACAGGAAAACTGAAAAGTGTTTTCTCGCACTGTATGGCACAGAAACAAGTTTCCATCAAAAGAAGAGAAATGCAAAGCACAACTTTGTAAACTAATTCACATACGTGTCGCCAGTTCAAGTATTAAAACAGGAAAACTGAAAAGTGATATAACACTAACCCTAACCCTAACCCTAACCTAAACCCTAACCCTACCCTAACCCTAACCCTAACCCTAACCCCTACCCTTAACCCTAACCCTAACCCTAACCCTAACCTAACCCTAACACTAACACTAACGCTAACTTGTTCATAACAGGAATAATTTTCCATCCAAAGAACATAAACGCAAAGCACTACATTTTAAACTAAATCACATGTGTGTCACTAGCTCAATTAGGAATACAGGAAAACTGAAAAGTGTTATCTTGCAATATATGGCACAGAAACAAGTTTCCATGGAAAGAACAGAAACGAAAAGCAAAACTTTGTAAACTAATTCACATATGCTCAATTATTATAACTGGAAAACTGAGAAGTGATATATCCTAAACCAAACCCTAACCCTAACTCTTACCCTAACTTATTCCTAACAAGAACAAGTTTCCAACGAAAGAAAAAAAAAAGCACAGCACTACTTTGTAAACTAAATTACACGTGTGTTGCTCACTCAATTCGAGATACAGGAAAACTGAAACGTAATATATCGCACTATAGAGCACAGGAACAAGTTTCGAAAGAAAGAACAGAAAAGCCAAGCACTACTTTGTAAACTAAATCACATGTGTGTCGCGAGCTCAATTGGGAATAAAGGAAAACTGAGAAGTGATATATCGAACTGTACGGCAACACTAACCCTATCCCTAATCCAAAAACCTAACCCTACACTAACCCTAACCCTAACCTTATCAATTAAGCTAAATTGTTCCTAACAGGAACAAGTTTCCAATGAAAGAACATAAACGCAAAGCACTAAATTGTAAACTAAATCACATGTGTATCACTTGCTCAATGAGGAATACAGGAAAACTGAAAAGTGATATATCGCGTTGTACAGCAAAGGAACAAGTTTTGAATGAAAAAACAGAAAAGCAAAGCACTACATTTAAACAGAATCACATTTGTGTCGCTCGCTCAATTAGGAATACAGGAAAACTGAAAAGTGTCATCTCTCACTGTATGGCACAAAAGCACAGAAACAAGTTTCCATCGAAAAAACAGGAAAAAGAACACGCGAAAGCTGGTGACAGCTGAAGATGATCTTTCAACAAATACACCTGCTACCACTTGAAGAGTCAAAGGCGGGGAGGATGACCACTAATTCTACTCGAGTGGATTCATCACCTACAGATGTCTTATTACCCTGGGTTTCTTCTGCCCTCAAAATTGTAAAAAAAAAAAAAAAGTACGCATGCGCTGGTTATGCAAATTTCCTAAGCACACTAAGCACGCTGGGCCCAATCATCAGGCGGGGTAAAGAGTGAGCAGTCAATCAGGGTATTGACACATCACTTAGGTGAGACCAGGGCTTATATAAACAGAGCCACTTCTGGGCCCTGGCACTCTCCTCCCTAACCTCCTCCCCCTCTCCCCGCCTGGAGCTTGCCCGCCCTGGCCGCGGCCAGCGGGATGCCAAGGTGTCCTTCGGCCAATGCAAGCGCCAACCGCGCCCGCGAAATTACCGGGCCAGCTCTCCTCTCCTCCTTTCATCAATTGACTGTAATAAAGGCTTGTTGAGGAAGGACCCTTGTGCCAGCTTGCGTTTCTGCCGGCTAGAGGAATCACACGGCTTCCAACAGCCTGACAAACCTGGCCCTGACCCTAACAGCCCTGGCCCTGGCCTTGACAGCCCTGGCCCTGGCCCTGACAGCCCTGGCCCTGGCCCTGACAGCCCTGGCCTGGCCCTGTCAGCCCTGGCCCTGGCCGTGACAGCCCTGGCCCTGGCCCTGACAGCCCTGGCCCTGGCAGCCCTGGCCTGGCCCTGATAGCCCTGGCCCTGGCCTGATAGCCCTGGCCCTGGCCCTGGCATGACTTTGTCCTGGCCATGGCATCTCCCTGACCCTGATGGCCCTGGCCCTGGCAGCTTTTGCGGCCATCTCTGACCCTGGCCCTGGCAGCACAGGCCCTGGCCCTGGCCCTTGACCCTTGACCCTAACCTTTGACCCCCTAACCATAACCCCTAACACTAACCAAAAACCCCTCACCCTAACCCTAACCCTGACTGCCTTGACCCTGACACTGACAGCCCTGGCCCTGACCCTGACAGCCCTGGCCCTGGCCCTGACAGCCCTGGCCCTGGCCCTGCAGGTCTGGTCCTGGTAATGGCAGCCCTGGCCCTGGCCATGGCGGCCCTGGTCCTGGCCCTGACCCTGACCCTGGCCCTGACCCTTGACCCTAACCCTTGACCTCCTAACCATAACCCTAAACCCCTAACCCTAACCCTAGCCCTAGTCCCCTAGCCCTAGCCCGCTAGCCCAAACCCCTTGCCCTAGCCCCCTAGCCCCCTAGCCCTAGCCCTCGCTCCCTAGCCCTAGCCTCCTACCCCCTAGAGCCCTAGCACCCCTAGCCCTAGCCCCCTAGTCCTAGCCCTAGTCCTTGCCCCCTAGCACTAGCCCCCTAGCGCCAGCTCAAGCCCCCTAGCCCTAGCCTTAGCCCCCTAGCCCTAGCACTAGCTCTAGCCCCAGCCCCAGCCCCCTAGCCCCCTAGCCACCTAGCCCTAGACCCCTAGCCCTAGCCCCCTAGTCCTAGACCTAGTCCTAGCCCCCTAGCACTAGCCCCCTAGCACGAGCCCTAGTCCTAGACCACTAGCCCCAGCCCTACCCAGCCCTCCCCCCAGCCACCCAGCCCTAACCCCCAGCCCGCCCTAGCCCCCGTGAGCCCTAGTCCTAATCCTAGCCCCAGCCCTAGCTCCCAGGCCTAGCCCTAGCCTTCTAGCACTAGCCCCCTAGCCCACAAGCCCAAGCCCTAGCCTCCTAGCCCCCTATCCCTAGTCCTAGCCCCCTAGCCCCCTAGCTCCAGCCCTAGCCTCCAGCCCTAACCCCAGGACCAGCCCTAGCCCTAGCCCTAGCCCAAACCCTAGCCCTGACCCTGACCCTAACCCTTACCCTAAATCAAACCCCCTAACCCTAAACCAAACCCTAACCCCCTAACCCCAATCCTAAACCTAACCCTAACACCCTAACCCTAACCCTAACCCTGACTTTAACCCCTAACCCTAACCCTAACCCCTAACACTAACCTTAACCCCTAACGCTAAACCTGACCCTGAACCTGACCCTGAACCCTAACCATAACCCTAATCAGAACCCCCAAACCTAACCCTAACCCCTAACCCTAACCCTAACACTATCCCCCTAACCCTAACCTAACACCTAACCTTAACCCCTAACCCCTAACCCTAACCCTAACCCTAACCCCAACGCCAAACCCAACCCCCAACCCCACCCCCAACCCAACCCTAACTACAACCCTAACCCTCACCTAACTAACCTCTAACCCTAACCCTAACACTCTAAGCCTAACACAAACCCTAAAACACTAACCCTAAACCTAAACCCAAACCCCTAACCCCCATAACACCCCTAACCCTAACCCTAACCCTAACCCTAACCTCACACTCTCACCCTAACCCTAACCCTCTAACCCTAACCCTAACCCTAGTCCTAACCCTCGCATTGTACAGCAAAGGAACAATTTTTGAATGAAAAAACAGAAAAGCAAAGCACTACATTTAAACAGAATCACATTTGTGTCACTCGCTCAATTAGGAATACAAGAAAACTGAAAAGTGTCATCTCGCACTGTATGGCACAAAAGCACAAAAACAGGTTTCCATCAAAAGAACACGAAAAAGAACACGCAAAAGCTGGTGACAGCTGAAGATGATCTTTCAACAAATACACCTGCTACCACTTGAAGAGTCAAAGGCGGGGAGGATGACCACTAATTCTACTCGAGTGGATTCATCGCCCACAGATGGCTTATTACCCTGGGTTTCTTCTGCCTTTTCTTACTTTAAGATTGGGTGGGGGTTGGAATGTTTGGTGCAGCACTATGTTGGGGCTTAGTGTTTTTACTCTGGTTGTTCTCTAAACTCAATACCCAAAATAAACGTGACTAGGTCGCGATCGCGCAAACACTTGTGGCCTTGAAACAAGGATCATCTCCCAAAATTTGGTTATCCATGTTAAAAAATTAAAACAGACTGTGACACTCAGTCGATGCACCTCAGGGGTTTTACCAATTGCCCTGAGTCGATGAGTGATCCAAGTCAATGTTGCCTTTGCCTATGCGGCTATGGTACCTAGATAGGAGGATGACAGCCCTTGCACTCCCTGGAATTTTATTCCATTGCACGGGAATGGGTGTCACCTCCTTTTTTAATCTTCTCTCTTAGCCCCTGCACCCAGAGGACTTGTCTCCATTGCACCTGGTGGGGTAAGGAAGTAATCTAAAGTTCTTGATCCCTTACTCCCCAAAGAAGGAGCTCGCTTGATCGAGCTTAGGGCTCTCTTGTGCCACGCTTATAGGCTTTAAGGCAGTTTTCATTTATTAAAACAAAAGGGGGATGTGGAGAGCTGAGACTCAGACGCCACTAGGTGGCTCTGACATTTTGCCCTCAAAACTGTAAAAAAAAAACCCTCCAGTACGCATGCGAAGGGTTGCGCAAATTGCATAAGCACACTAAGCACGCTGGGGCCGAGTCATCAGGCTGGGTAAAGAGTGAGCAGCCAATCAGGGAATTGACACATCACTTAGGTGCGACCAGGGCTTATATAAACAGTGCCACTTCTGGGCCCTGGTGCTGTCCTCCCTCTCCTCCTCCCCCTCTCCCTGCCCAGGGCTTGCTGGCCTGACCGCGGCCCGCAGGATGCTGTGTTGTCCATTGGCCAATGCGAGCGCCACCCGGGCCAGCGAGGTGGCCGGGCTCGCTCTCCTCTCATCCTTTAGGCGATTGACTGTAATAAAGGCTTGGTACGGAAGGACCCTTGTGCCCGCGGGCGTTTCTGCCGGCGAGATAAATCACGCGGCTTCCAACACCCTGACAGCCCTGGCCCTGACCCTGACAGCCCTGGCCCTGGCCCTGACAGCCCTGGCACTGGCACTGATAACCCTGGCCCTGGTAGCCCTGGGCGTGGCCCTGATAGCCCTGACGGCCCTGGCACTGGCAGCCCTTGCGGCCCTCTCCCTGGCCCTGGCCCTGGCCCTGGCAGCCCTGGCCCGGGCCCTGGCCCTTGACCCTTGACCCTAACATTTGACCCCCTAACCCTAACCCATAACACTAACCCCTAACCCCTAACCCTAACCCTAACCCTGTCAGCCCTGACCCTGACCCTGACAGCACTGACCCTGACCCTGACAGACCTGGCCCTGACTCTGACAGCCCTGGCCCTGACTCTGATATTCGTGGCCATGGCAGCCCTGGGCGTGGCCCTGATAGCCCTGACGGCCCTGGCACTGGCAGCCCTTGCGGCCCTCTCCCTGGTCCTGGCCCTGGCCCTGGCAGCCCAGGCCCTGGTCCTGGCCCTTGACCCTTGACCATAACCTTTGACCCCCTAACCCTAACCCCTAACTCTAACCAATAACCCCTAACCCTAACCCTAACCCTGACTGCCCTGACCCTGATCCTGACAGCCCTGGCCCTGACCGTGACAGCCCTGGCCCTGGCCCTGACAGCCCTGGCCCTGGCCCTGCAGCCCTGGTCCTGGTAATGGCAGCCCTGGCCCTGGCCATGGTGGCCCTGGTCCTCGCCCTAACCCTGACCCTGGCCCTGACACTTGACCCTAACCCTTGACCTCCTAACCCTAACACTAAACCCCTAACCCTAACCCTAACCCTAGTTCCCTAGCCCTAGCCCGCTAGACCTAGCCCGCGAGCCCAAAACCCTTGCCCTAGCCCCCCACCCCCCTAGCCCTAGCCATCACCCCCTAGCCTCCTACCCCTAGACCCTAGCCCTCCTAGCCCTAGCCCCCTAGTCCTAGCCCTAGTCCTCGCCCCCTAGCACTAGCCCCCTAGCTCCAGCCCTAGCCTCCAGCCCCAGCCCTAGCCCCAGCCCTAGCCCTAGCCCTAACCCTAACCCTGATGCTGACCCTGACCCTGATCATAACCTTAAACCTAACACTAACACTAACCCCTAACCCTAACACTAACCCCCCCTAACCCTAACCCTGACCCTGACCCTGACTCTGACCCTGACCTTGACCCCTAACCATAATCCTAACACTAACCCTCTAACCGTAACCCTAACCCTCTAACCCTAACCCTAACCCTAACCCTAACCCTAATATTAATTCAAATTTAGAATTGGCTCAGGAGTTTCATAAATGTTTTCATGTTACAGCTGAGACATTGTGTCATCAATTGGACATAACTAGAAAAGAAGCTAGAGATATTGTTACTCAATGTCAAAATTGTTGTCAGTTCTTACCTATGCCTCATGTTGGGATTAATCCCAGAGGAATCCGTCCACTACAAGTGTGGCAGATGGATGTTACTCACATTTCATTTTTGGTAAACTTCAATATTTGCATGTTTCTGTTGATACTTGCTCTGGAGTTGTGTTTGCTTCTCCCCTGAATGGAGAAAAGGCAGCCCATGTTATTAAACATTGCCTAGAGGCATGGAGTGCCTGGGGAAAGCCAAAAATTCTAAAAACTGACAATGGGCCGGCCTATACTTCTCAAAAATTTGGACAGTTTTGTCATCCAATAAAAGTGACCCATCTAACGGGTCTCCCATATAACCCTCAAAGTCAGGGTATTATTAAACATGCTCACCGCACCCTAAAATCCTACTTAATAAAACAAAAGGGAGAGTCCAGGAGGCTCTGCCCCCAGTGCCACGAGTGATCGTTTCCTTGGCACTCTTCACACTCAATTTTTTGAATTTGGACAGTCAAGGCCATTCGGCGGCTGATCTCCACTGCTTAGGGCCTAATAGGCCCAAGGAAATGATCAAATGGAAGGATGTCTTAACTGGTTAATGGAAAGGCCCGGATCCTATCTTAATAAGATCCAGGGGAGCTTTCTGTGTTTTCCCACAGGAAGAAAACCATCCATTCTGGGTACCGGAGCGCCTCACGCGAAAGCTGGTGACAGCTGAAGATGATCTTTCAACAGATACACCTGCTACCACTTGAAGAGTCAAGGGCGACGAGGATGACCACTAATTCTACTCGAGTGCATTCATCGCCCACAGATATCTTATTACCCTGGCTTTCTTCTGCCTTTTCTTACTTTAAGATTGGGTGGGGGTTGGAATGTTTGGTGCAGCACTATGTTGTGGCTTAGTGTTTTTACTCTGGTTGTTCTGTAAACTCAATACCCAAAATAAACGTGACTAGGTCACGATCGTGCAAACACTTGTGGCCTTGAAACAAGGATCATCTCCCAAAATTTGGTTACCCATGTTAAAAAATTAAAACAGACTGTGACACTCAGTCAATGCACCTCAGGGGTTTTACCCATTGCCCTGAGTCGATGAGTGATCCAAGTCAATGTTGCCTTTGCCTATGCGGCTATGGTACCTAGATAGGAGGATGACAGCCCTTGCACTCCCTGGAATTTTATTCCATTGCACGGGAATGGGCGTCACCTCCTTTTTTAATCTTCTCCCTTAGCCCCTGCACCCAGAGGACTTGTCTCCATTGCACCTGGTGGGGTAAGGAAGTAATCTAAAGCTCTTGATCCCTTACTCCCCAAAGAAGGATCTCGCTTGATCGAGCTTAGGGCTCTCTTGTGCCACGCTTATAGGCTTTAAGGCAGTTTTCATTTATTAAAAGAAAAGGGGGGTGTGGAGAGCTGAGACTCAGATGCCACTAGGTGGCGCTGACATTTTGCCCTCAAAACTGTAAAAAAAAAAAAAACCCTCCAGTACGCATGTGCGGGTTGCACAAATTGCAAAAGCACGCTAAGCATGCTGGGCCCGAGTCATCAGGCAGGGTAAAGAGTGAGCAGCCAATCAGGGTATTGACACGTCACTTAGGTGCGACCAGGGTTTATATAAACAGCGCCACTTCTGGGCCCTGGTGCTCTCCTCCCTCTCCTCCTCCACCTCACCCCACCCAGGGCTTGCCCACCCTGGCCTCGGCCAGCAGGAGGCCTCGGTGTCCTTCGGCCAATGTGAGCACCGCCTGAGCCCAAGAGGTGGCCGGGCCCGCTCTCCTCTCCTCCTTTCATCAATTGACTGTAATAAAGGCTTGTTGCGGAAGGACCATTGTGCCCGCATGCGTTTCTGCTGGCGAGAGGAATTACGCGGCTTCCAACACCCTGACAGATCTGGCCCTGACCCTGACAGCCCTGGCCCTGGCACCGACAGCACTTGCCCTGGCCCTGACAGCCCTGGCCCTGGCCCTGACAGCCCTGTCCCTGGTCCTGACAGCCCTGTCCCTGACTCTGACAGCCCTGGCCCTGACAGCCCTGGCCATGGCCCTGATAGCCCTGACGGCCCTGGCCCTGGCCCTTACAGCCCTGTTCCTGTACCTACGCTGACCCTGGCCCTGACCCTTGACCCTAACCCTTGACCCCCTAACCCTAACCCTAACCCCTAACCCTAACCCTAGCCCTAGCCCCCTAGCCCTAGCCTGCAAGCCCAACCCCCTTGCCCTAGCACCCCAGCCCTAACCCTTGCCCCCTAGCCCTAGCCTCCTAGCCCCCTAGCCCCCTAGCCCCCTATCCCTAGTCCCCTAGTGCTAGCCCTAGTCCTAGCCCCCTAGCACATAGCCCCATAGCCCCAGCCCTAGCCCCCTAGCCCTAGCCCCAGCCCTAGCCCCAGCCCTAGCCCCCTAGGCCACTAGCCTCAGCCCTAGCCCTAGCCCCCTAGCCCTAGCCCCCTAGCCCCAGCACTAGCCCAATGTCCCTAGCCTTAGCCCCCTAGCACTAGCCCTAGCCCCTAGCCCTAGTCCTAGTCCTAACCCCAGCCCTAGCCCACTAGCCCTTAACCCTAGCCCCCTAGCCCCCTAGCCACAGCCATAGCCTCCTAGCCTCCTAGCGCTAGCCCTAGCCCCTAGCAACCTAGCTCCAGCCCTAGCCCCCAGCCCCAGCCCCAGCCCAAGCCCTAGCACTAGCCCTAGCCCTAGCCCTAACCCTAACCCTGACACTGAACCTGACCCTGACCCGGACCCTAACAGTAACCCTAACCCTGGCAGACCTGGACCTGACACTGACAGCCCTGGCCCTGGCACTGACAGCCCTGGCCCTGGCCCTGAAAGCCCTGGCCGTGGCCCTGATAGCCCTGACGGCCCTGGCCCTGGCAGCACTTGCGGCCCTCTCCCTGGCCCTGGCCCTGGCCCTGGCCCTGGCATCCCTGGCCCTGGCCCTGGCCCTGACCCTGGCCCTGGCCCTGTCCCCTGACACCCCTGACCCTAACCTTGACACCTAACCCTACCCTAACCCCTGGCCCTGACCCTAAGCCCTGGCCCTGGCCCTGACAGCCCTGGCCCTGGCAAGCACAGGTCCTGGCCCTGGCAGCCCAACCTCCCTGGCCATGATCTGCCCTGGCCCTGACCCCCTAGCCCCAGCCCTAGCCTAATCCTAACCCCCCTAGCCCCCAAGTCCCCCCAGACCCCAGCCCCCTGTTCCTAGCCCTAGCCCTAGCCCCCTAGCCCCAGCCCCTAGCCCCCAGCCCCCCTGCCCCCCAGCCCCCCCTGGTCCTAGCCCTAGCCTTAGCCCCCCCAGACCCAGCCACTAGCCCCCTAGCACCCTTAGCCTCAGCCCCTGCCCTAGCCCCCCAGCCCCCCCCAGCCCAGCCCTATCCCCCCAGCCCTAGCCTCAGCCCCAGCCCCCCCCAGCCCCCAGCCCTAGGCCCCTAGTCCCCAGCCACCTAGCCCTACACTCCTTGCCCCTAGCCCTAGTCCCAGGCCTAGCCACAGCCCTAGCCCCTAGCCCCTAGCCCTAGCCCACTAGCCCTAGCCACCTAGCCCCCAGCCCTAGCCCTACCCCCCTAGCCCCCTAGCTCCAGCCCTAAACTCCAGCCCCAGCCCCAGCCCCAGTCCTAGCCCTAGCCCCAGCCCTAACCCCAAACCTGACCCTGACCCTGACCCTGACCCTAACACTGACCCTAACCCTAAACCCTAAATCCTAAACCATAAACCCTAAACCATAAACCCTAAACCCTAACCCACCCCACCCTAACCCTAACCCTGACCCTGACCCTGACCCTGAACCTGACCCTGAAACCTAACACCTAAACACTAAACCATAAACCATAAAACATAAACCATAAACCATAAACCCTAACCCTAACCCTAACCCTAACCTAACACTAACCCTAACATTAATTCAAATTTAGAATTGGCTAAGGAGTTTCAAAATGTTTTCATGTTACAGCTGAGACATTATTGCCCTCGATTTGACATAACTAGAAAAGAAGCTAGAGATATTGTTACCCAATGTCAAAATTGTTGTCAGTTCTACCTATGCCTCATGTTGATTAATCCCAGAGGAATCCGGCCCACTACAAGTGTGGCAGATGGATGTTACTCACATTTCATTTTTTGGTAAACTTCAATATTTGCATGTTTATGTTGATACTTGCTCTGAGTTGTGTTTGCTTCTCCCCTGACTGGAGAAAAGGCAGCCCATGATATTCAACATTGCCTAGAGGCATGGAGTGCCTGGGGAAAGCCAAAAATTCTAAAACTGACAATGGGCCGCCTATACTTCTCAAAAATTTGGACAGTTTTGTCATCCAATAAAAGTGACCCATCTAACGGGTCTCCCATATAACCCTCAAAGTCAGGGTATTATTAAACATGCTGACCGCACCCTAAAATGCTACTTAATAAAACAAAAGGGAGAGTCCAGGAGGCTCTGCCCTCAGTGCCACGAGTGACTGTTTCCTTGGCACTCTTCAGACTCAATTTTTTGAATTTGGACAGTCAAGGCCATTCGGCGGCTGATCGCCACTGCTTAGGGCCTAATAGGCCCAAGGAAATATTCAAATGGAAGGATGTCTTAACTGGTCAATGGAAAGGCCCGGATCCTATCTTAATAAGATCCAGGGGAGCTGTCTGTGTTTTCCCACAGGAAGAAAACCATCCATCCTGGATACCAGAGCGCCTCACGCGAAAGCTGGTGACAGCTGAAGATGATCTTTCCACAGATACACCTGCTACCACTTGAAGAGTCAAGGGCGTCGAGGATGACCACTAATTCTACTGAGTGGATTCATCGCCCACAGATGGCTTATTACCCTGGGTTTTTTCTGCCTTTTCTTACTTTAAGATTGGGTGGGGGTTGGAATGTTTGGTGCAGCACTATGTTGTGGCTTAGTGTTTTTACTCTGGTTGTTCTGCAAACTCAATACCCAAAATAAACGTGACTAGGTCGCGATCGCGCAAACTCTTGTGGCCTTGAAACAAGGATCATCTCCCAAAATTTGGTTACCCATGTTAAAAAAATTTAAAACAGACTGTGACACTCAGTCGATGCACCTCAGGGGTTTTACCCATTGCCCTGAGTCGATGAGTGATCCATCTCCCTGACCCTGGCCCTGGCCCTGGCAGCCCTGACCCTGGCCCTAGACCTTGACCCTTGACCGTAACCTTTGACCCCCTAACCCTAACTCATATCCCCTAACTCTAACCTTAACCCTGACAGCCCTGACCCTGACCCTGACAGCACTGGCCCTGGCCCTGGCGGCCCTGGTCCTGGCCCCTGACACTGACCCTGGCCCTGACCTTGACCCTAACCCTGACCCCTAACCCAAACCTAACCCCTAACCATTACCCTAGCCCTAGCCCACTAGCCCTAGCCAGCCAGCCCAACCCCTTGCCCTAAACCCCTAGCCCCTAGCCCCAGGCCCAGCCTCCCAGCCTCCTAGCCCCCAGCCCCCAGCCCCCAGCCCCTAGCTCCAGCCATAGCCTCCATCCCCATCCCCAGCCCCAGCCCTAGCCCTAGCCCTAGCACTAACCCTAACCCCTGACCCTGACCCTGACCCTGACCATAACCCTAATCCTAACCTTAAACCCTAACCCTAACCCTAACCTCCAACCCTCCTAACCCTAACCCTAAACCTAACCCCTAACCCTAACCTAAACCTAACCCTAAACCCCTAACCCTAACCCTAACCCTAACCCTGACTTTAACCCCAACCCTAACCCTACCCCTAATCCCAAACCCTAACCCTAACCCCTAACCCTAACCCTGACAATGACCCTGACCCTGACCCTGACCCCTAACACTAATAATAACCCTAACTGTAACTCTAATAACTCTAACCCTAACCCTAACACCTAACCCCTAATCCTAACCCTATACCCTAAACCTAACCCTAACCCCTAACCCCTAACCCTAAACCCTAACCCTAATCCTAACCTAACCCTAACCATAACCCTAACCCTAACCCTAACCCCAACCGAAACCCAAACTCAACCCCAACCCCAACCCTATTCCCAACACTAACCCTAACCCTAACCCTAACCCCTAACCCTAACCCTAACCCTAACCCTAACCCCAACCCCAAAACCAAACCCAACCCTAACCCCAAACCTCTAACCCTAACCCTAACTGTAAACCTAGCCTCACCCCTAACCCCTAATCCCTAACCCTAACCCCTAACCCTAACCCTAACCCTAACCCTAACCTCTAACCCTAACCCTAACCCTCTAACCCTAACCCTAACCCTGACAGACCTGAACCCTGACTCAGACATCACTGAAACTGACCCTGAGAGCCCTGGCCCTGACCCCTGAGAGCCCTGGCCCTGTCAGCCCTGGCCCTGGCCCTGGTGGCCCTGGTCCTGGCCTTGACCACGACCCTGGCCCTGACCCTGACCCCAACCCTGACCCCTAACCCTAACCCTATCTCCTTTCCCTAACCCTAGCCCTAGCCCCTAGCCCCAGACCGCTAGCCTTGGCCCCCTCCCCAGCCACCTAGCCCCCAGCCCCAGCCCTTGGCCCTAGCCTCCTAGACCCCTAGCCTTCTAGCCCCCTAGCCCTAGCCCCTAGTCCTAGCCCTAGTCCTAGCTCCCCAGCACTAGGCCCCAGCCCCAGCCCTAGCCCCCAGCCCAAGGCCTAGACCCTAGCCCTAGCCCCAGCCCCAAGCCTAGCCCCCTACCCCTACCCCTAGCCTCAGCCCCTAGCCCTAGCCACCTAGCCTTATCTCCCTAGCCCCCTAGCCCCCTCAGCCCCCTACCCCAGACCTAACCCCTAGCCCCCAGTCCCCCCTATCCCCTAGCCCCAGCCCCTAGCACTAGCCCCGTGAGCCACTAGTCCCAGCCCTAGCCCCATCCCTAGCCCCCCCAGCCCTAGCCCCTAGCCCCCAGCCCCAGCCTCCTAGCCCCCCAGCTCCAGCCCTAGCCTCCAGCCCCAGCCCCAGCCCCAGCCCCAGCCCAAGCCCTAGCCCTAGCCCTAATCCTAAACCTGACCCTGACCCTGACCCTGACCCTGACCTGACCCTAACCCCTAACCCTAACTCCCTAACCCTAACACCCCTAACCCTAACCCTAACCCTAACCCCTAACCCTAACCCTAACCCTAACCCTAACCCTAACCCCCTAACCCTAACCCTAACCCCAATCAGAACTCCTAACCCCTAAACCTAACCCCTGACCCTGACCCCGATCCTGACCCTGACCCTGACCCCTAACCCTAACACTAACCCTCTAACCCTAATCGTGAACCTAACCCTAACCCTAACACTAACCCTAACCCTAACCCTAACCTCTAACCCTAACCCTAACCCTACCCCCTAAACCTACCCAAGTAACCTATCCTTAACCCTTAAAAGTGACCCTAACTTCTTCCTAACAGAACAAGTTTCAACTAAAGAATATAAACGCAAAGCACTAGTTTGTAAAATAATTCACATGTGTGTCACTCGCTCAATTAGGAGTACAGGAAAGCTGAAAATTGATTAACCTCCTAACCCTAACTCCTAACCCTAACCCTAACCCTAACCCTAAATCTAACCCTAACCCCTAACCCTAACCCTAACCTCTAACCCTAACCCTGACATTAACCCCTAACCCTAACCCTTACCCTAATCCTAACCCTAACCCTAACTCCTAACTCCTAACTCCTGACCCTGACCCTGACCCTGACCCTGACCTTGACCCCTAACACTAACAATAACACTAACTGTAACCCCTAACTCTAACTCCTAACTCCTAACCCTAACCCTAACCCTTACCCTAATCCTAACCCTAACCCTAACCCTAACCCTGACATTAACCCCTAACCCTAACCCCTAATCCTAACCCTAACCCTAACCATAACCCTAACCCTAACTCCTAACCCTAACCCTAAACCCAACCTCAACCCCAACCCCAACCCTATTCCCAACACTAACCCTAACCCTAACTCCTAACCCCAACCCTAACCCTAACCCTAAACCCAACCCCAACCCTAACCTCAA
>JAEOAE010003487.1:4050000-4238251 GCA_036365155.1 Meriones psammophilus | reverse complement strand
GAGGGCATAGTATCCCCTGGAACTTGAGTTTCAGATGATTGTGAGCCATGGGGATTGTGAATAGCATCTGGGAGCTCTGGAAGAGCAGTCAGTGCTTGTGAAACCCAAGCCATGTCTCTAGCTCCTCTTCTCTCTCTCTCTTTGATAGAGACCAGTTTGATACTTTATTTTCTACATATTGAGTACTAGGAAAAGAAATCTCAATAATTTATCTACTGTTTTCTTTTCAAGTAGAAAGTACTATTTTTGAAAGTAAGAAAAGATGATTGTATGCCTTAGGAAAATAAATTTTCATACTTTCATACTAAAATCAACTTCATAGAAATCATTCCTTCTGGAAACAGAATGACCACATGCATTATGGATTTTCTTTGTCTTTGCAGGTTTGATGGCCACCCTAATTTTCCATTTTCTGATGAATACTAGTATGTGAGGATGTCTCCTGGAGGCCTGCTGGTACCAGACTGCTCAGCTGCAGATGTCTGGACTGGCCACTTATGCTCAGTAGAACCTCCTGGAACTATTCCTCAGCTAAGACAATAAACAACAATGTGCCATTCTCAAAACAAATAAAAGATACATTCTTTAGCATTTAACAGTGTCACTATATTGTGATAATGCTTTGTCTTCCTCTGACTCATGACAACCCCAAATTAATTTGCCTGCGAGTCTGTGCTCAGTTGGTAGACAATAACAGTCACTTTGCAAGTAGTTTTTTTCACCAAAATAGGTAATGTTTCCATCCTTTGAAGAGTAACATTTAGCAGGCATTTATTAGTCTATGTTTCTTCAGCTCAAGGATGGAAAAAGGTTATTGTGGGGTCAGAAAGAATTGAGAAGAATGGACAATAAACCCAGGGCCACATTAAGAGTTTTTGGCATAAAGATATAAGGTGTACAGGATGAGATTTAGTGTATGACAGTTGGCAAAGTTAAGTGAGAGATGAAGCAGACTGCAATGTTCATGAGGTTCTCATAACAAACAATACATTCCTGTGGGTATTTTATTTTTATTCTTCTGTTATTTATTACATCAGCACTGCAATGTCCCCTCCACTACACCTTCTGTTCTCCCTGCCTCTACTCCCCTCTCTCCCAGATCCTCTTCTCCATTTCCTTTCAGAAAAAGAAAAACAAAAACAAAAAACAAAGAAAGGACCTCCCAAAGCCTGACATAGAGGACCTCTGAAAAGCTCTGCCCTGCAGACTATCAACCTTTGGGCAGAGTGCAGGGAATCTTAGGAAAGAAGTGGGAAACAGTAAGATCTGGAGAGGACAAGAACTCCATAAGGAGAGCAACAGAACCAAAAAAAAAAAAATCTGAGCACAGGGTTTTTCCTGAGACTGCTATTCCAACCAAGGACTATACATGGAGATAACCTAAGACCCCTGCACAGATGTAGCCCATGGCAGTTCAGTATCCAAGTGGGTTCCATTGTAATAGGAACAGGGACTGTCTCTGACATGAACTGATTGTCCTGCTCTTTAATTACTTCCCCCTGAGGGGGAAGCAGCATTACCAGGCCACAGAAGAAGACAAGGCAGCCACTCTTGATGAGACTAAATTGACTTGGATCAGAAGGAAGGAAAAGAAGTCCTCCTCTATCATTGGACTTGGGGAGGATCATGCAGGCAGAGGGTGGAGGAAGGGAGGGGTTGGGACCGGAGGAGGGAGGGAACCACTGGGGGGGATACAAAGGGAGTAAAGTATAATTAATAAAGAAAAAAAATCCTAAAAAAAAAAATATCATCCAAACATAGCATAACAGGTTACAATAAGACTAAGAACATGACCCTTCAGGAAACACAGGCAGCAGATGTGAGCTGCATGCTGCCCTCCAACCCCCCACACCTGCAGCTCCATAACTTTCCCTCTGGATGAAACATGCATTGTCCCAGTATCATCCAGGCTTTTGGGACCCCAAAATAGCCAGGATAGACCCTGCCCAGATATTCCCCTGTCTGCCAGAAGATACAGCCAGCAGGGGTATGCTGCTCACTATCCCTTCTTTCCCCCACAGCTCCATAAACTTACCTCTGGAGGAGGCCTGCTGTCTCCAGAACCATCCAGGCCTGAGGGTCCCCAGGAACAGCCAGGATAAAGTCTGCACAGCCTTTCTCCTGTCTTCCTGGGGATACAGACAACAGATGAGAGCTGCAAACTTCCCCCTCTTCCTCCAGCTCCATAACTGTCCCTCTGGAGGAGGCCTGCCAGGCCTGTGGGTCCTCAGGGATGACCAGGTTAGACCCTGCCAAACCTTTCTCCTGCCTTCGGCAGTTGTGGGTAGTGGGAACACAGCCAGCAGAGGTGAGCTTCTATCCCTCATATACCCCACACAGATCCATAACATTCCCTATGGAAGAGGCTTGCCAGCCTCAGGAACAGCCAGAAACAGCCAGGTTACACTGCATCCAGCATTTCTACGACCTGCCAGGCCCATGTGAGACACAGCCAGTGGAAGAATATCCAAGACTGCAGATTCCCAGCGACACCCACCTAACCTAAGTGAGCAGGCTGCTATTCCCTGCTCTCTACTCTCAGGCCCAAGGCTCTACCTGTTTTTCTGAGGACTCCTGTCAGCATCAAGAACGTCTAGCCAAGATCAGAGTCAACCAGATGGCTAAAGGCCAGTGTAGGAATACAGCCAAAAAACTCAGGGCAATATGGCATTACCAGAGCCCAGCTATACCACTACAGTAAGTACTGGACATCCTGACACCACCAAAGCTAAAGAAGACTACCTTAAATCCAACCTTATAAAGATGATAGAGGCCTTAGGAGGATATGAATAAATCCCTTAAAGAAATAAAGGAAAATTCTATCAAACATGTGAAGGAACTGAATAAATCCCTTAATGAAATACAAGAAAATACAATTAAACATGTGAAGTAAATGAGTTAAACTGTCCAAGACCTGAAAATGAAAGTAGAGGCAATAAAGAAAACACAAACTGAGGAATCATGGAGATGGATAATTAGGGAAGGAACATAGAAACTACAGATACAATAGAATACAAGAGATGAAAAGAGAATCTCAGGTGTTGAAGATATGATTGAAGAAATAGATACATCAGTCAAAATTAATGTTGAATCTAAAAACTTCCTGACACAAAACAACCAAGAAATCTGGGACATTATGAAAAGACCAAACTTAAGAATAATATGGGTAGAAGCAAGGGATGACTCTTAGGTCTAAAGCCCTGAATATATTTTCAACAAAATCATGAAATTTTCAGGCAAATGGTGGGAACTAGAAAAGATCATCCTGAGTGAGGTATCCCAGAAACAGAAAGACACACATGCTATATACTTACTTATAAATGGATATTAGACATATAATATAGGATAAACATACTAAAATCTGTATACCTAAAGAATCTAAACAAGAAAGAAAATCCTGGATAAGATGATCAGTCCTCATTCAGAAAGGAAAAAAATGGATAGATATCAGAAAAGAAAGAAAAAAGGACAGGAGCTTACCACAGAAGGCCTCTGAAAGACTACCCAGTAGGGTATTAAAGCAGATGCTGAGACTCATAGCCAAACTTTGGATGAGTGCAGGGTATCTAATGAAAGAAAGGAGAGATAGAATGACTTGGAGGGTCCTGTCCCTTCAGGAGCTCCACAAGGAGAGCAACAGAACCAAAAAATCTGGGCACATGGGTCTTTTCTGAGACTGATACTCCAACCAAGGACCATTCATGGAGATAACCTAGAACCCCTGCACAGATGTAGCCCATGGTAACTCAGTGTCCAAGTGGGTACCCTAGTAAGGGGAACAGGGACTCTCTCTGACATGAACTCAGTGGCTGGTTCTTTGATTGCCTCCCTGAGGGGGTGCAGCCTTACCAGGCCTCAGAGGAAGACAGTGCAGCCAGTCCTGATGAGACCTGGTAGGCTAGTGTAAGATCGAAGAGGAGGAGGTTCTCCTCTTTCAGTGAACTTGGTGAGGGACATGGGAGGAGATGAGGGAGGGAGAATGGATTGAGAGGGGAATGAGGAGGGTTTTACAACTGGGACACAAAGTGAATAAACTATAATTAATATAAAAATAAAATAAAATTTTTAAAAATCATAAAAGAAAACTTTCCCAACCTAAATAAACAAATGCTATAAACATACAAGTTATAAAACACCAAATAAATTGAAACAAAAAAATCCTCCCAACACAATAACCAAAACACTAAATGTACAGAACAAAGAAAGAATATTAAAAGGAAATAGCCAACTCACATATAAAGGCAGAGCTTTCAAAATTATACCTGAATTCAACAGAGACTCTAAAATCAAGAATGAACTGGACAGATATCTTACAGGTACAAGAGACCACAGATGTCATCCAGAATACTATATCCAGCAAAACTTTTAATTGCCATATACATGGGAATGCAAGATATTTCAAGACAAAAACAAATTTAAACAATATCTACACACAAATCCAGCCCAACAGAAGATACAAGAAGGAAAACTCCAACCCATGGAGGCTAACTACACCCAGGGAAACACAGGAAGTAAATAACCCCACATCAGCAAAATTGAAAGAATGGAAGCACACAAATACCCTCTACTACTACCAAGATCAAAATTACAGGAATTAACCATCATTGGTCATTAATATCTCTCAACAACAATGGACTCAATTCCCCAATAGAAAGATACAGGCTTACAGAATGGATATCAAAACAAGATCCATCATTCTGATGCATATAGGAAACACCTTGGCAGCAAGTATAGACATTATCTTAGAGTACAGGGCTAAAAAGGGTTTTCCAATCAAACAAAATACCTAAAGACACTTGAGTTTTTAAAAAGAAGCCAAATCCATACAATGGAAAAAAAAAAGCAACTTCAATAAATGGTTCTGATCTAACTCAATGTCAGCATTTAGAAGAATGCAAATAAATTCATATTTATCACTCTGTACAAAACTCAAGTCCAGTTGGATCAAAGACCTCAACATAAAACCAGATACTTTAAATCAAATAGAAGATAAATTGGGAAATAGCCTTGACAGCATTGGTGTAGGAGACAACTTCCAGAACAGAACACCACAACTCAGGTATTAAGAGCAACAATTAATAAATGAGACTTCCTGAAATTGAAAAGCTTCTGTAAAGGAAAGGCCACTGTTAATAGGACAACATGGCAGCCTATAGAATGGGAGAAGAACTTCATCAATCCTACATTAAATAAAAAGCTAATATCCAAAATATATAAAGAACTCAAAAATTAAACACCAAGAAACCAAATAACCCAATTAAACAGTAAGGTACAGATAAAAACAAAGAATTCTCAACAGAGGAATCATGAATGGCCAACAAGCACTTTAAGAGATGTTGAGAAAAATGGGAACAGGACAGTAGCTTACCACAGAGGGCTTCTGAAATACTACCCAGAAGGGTATTAAAGCAGATGCTGAGACTCATAGCCAAACTTTGGACAAGTGCAGGGAATCTTATGAAAGAAGGGGGAGTAGAAGACCTGAAGGAGACAGAAGCTCCACAAGGAGAGCAACAGAACCAAAAAATCTGAGTTCAGGGGTCTTTTCTGAGACTGATAATCCAACCAAGGACCATGTATGGAGAAAACCTAGAACCCCTGCACAGATGTAGCCCATGGCAGCTCAGTGTCCAAGTGGGTACCGTAGTAAGGGGAACAGGGGCTGTCTCTGAAATGAACATTCAGTGACTGGCTCTTTGATCACCTCCCCCTGAGTTGGGAGCAGCCGTACCAGGCCACAGAGGAAGACAATGCAGCCACTCCTGATGAGACCTGATAGGCTAGGATAAGATGGAAGGGGAGGAGAACTGCCCCTATCAGTGGACTAGGGAAGGGGCATGGAAGGAGAAGCAGTTGGAAGAGTGGGGTTGGGAAGGGGCCATCAAAGTGGCTGCAACTTGGATACAAAATGAATAAATTGTAATTAATTAAAAAAGAAATGTTTAACATCATTAGTCAAGAAAAATAAATGAAAATGACTCTGAGATTCCTTCTTAAACCCACCAGAATGGCTAAGAACAAAAACACAAGTGACAGCATATGCTGGCAAGGTTGTGGAACAAGGGGAACACTCCTCCATTGCTGGTGGATGTACAAATTTGTACCTCCATTTTGGAAATCAATCTGGTGTTTTTCTCAGGTAATTGGGAATAGTTCTACTTCTAGATCCAGCTATACTATTCCTAGGCATATACCCAAAACATCCTTCATCACAAGAATATTTGTTCAACTATGTTCATAGCAGCTTTATTCTTAATAGCCAGAAATTGGAAACAACCCAGATATTCCTCAACTGAACAGTGGATAAAGAAACTGGAACAGTTACACAATGGAATACTACTCAGCTATTAAAAAACAAAGAAATCATGAAATTTTCAGACCAGTGGATAGAACTAGAAAAGATCATCCCAAATGAGGTAAGATAGTTACAGAAGGACACACATGGTATTCACCCACTCCTAAGTGGGTATTAACCATATAGGACAGGATAACCATACTACATCCCACAGACCCAAAGAAACTAAATAACAAGGAAGATTTAAGGAAGGATGCCTGAATACCTCTAAGGAGAAATAAAACAGACATCATAGGGAAATGGGTGGGAAGAAGGGATTGGGGAGGGGAGTCAGATGTCAGGAGAAAGGGGGTGGAGGTTGAGAGATCTGGGAAAGAGAAGATAAGTTGGTTTTGGGACATCTCTGGGATAAGCTGGAGACTTGGGATTGGGGGAGGCTCCTGTGAAGGTATGAAGCTGACCTTACCTGAAACTCCTAACAATGGGTTATACTGAGACTGGAGTGGCCACTTCCTGTAGCCTGGCAGGACTTCCAGTGGAGGGAAGGCAACACCAACACACTCACAAAACCCTTGCCCCAACATTTGCCCATCTCCTGTTCCAATTGTTACAGAACCTACTTGAGGAGCAAGAAGCACATCAGCTTCATATGCATAGCAGACTTAGGACCAGTCCATGCATGCTTTTTGGCTGGTGGTTCAGTATTTATGATCCCCCTTGGGACCAGGTTTGTTGGCTGTGTAGTTCTAATTGTGGTGTCCTGGGCCATTCCAGCTCCCTCAGTCCTACCCCTAACAAAGAAGACTCCCTGGGTTCTGCCTAATGTTTGGCTGTTGGTCTCTGCACCTGTTTCTATTATCTGCTGGATGAAGTCCTCAAAAGACAGTTAACACTAGGCTCCTGCTTGCAAGCATAGGAGAGTATCATTAATAGTGATTGGGTTTCCAGAACCCCTGCACAGATGTAGCCCAGGGCAGTTCAGAGTCCAATTGGGTTACATAGTAATGGGAAGAGGGACTGCCTCTGACATTATCTGATTGGCCTGCTCTTTGATCACCTCCCCCTGGGGGGGAGCAGCCTTACCAGGCCATAGTAGAGGACAATGCAGCCACTTTTGATGTGAACTGATGGACTAAGATCAGAAAGGAGAGGAGAACCTCCCCTATCAGTGGACTTGGGGAGTGGCATGCATGCAGAGGGAGAAGGGAGGGTGGGATCGGGAGGGGAGGGGGGAGGGGCTTATGGGGGGATGCAGAATGAATAAAGTGTAATTGATGAAAAAAAATTTCCACCACCACAAAAAAAAAATAGTGATTGGGTTTCTCTCATGGGGTGTGTCTTGAGGTAGATAGACTCTTAATTTTCTGTGGAGCCCCCATATTGATTTCCAAAATGGCAGTACAAGTATTCATTTGAGATGGAATATCAAAATAGTTTGATTCTGTTTGTTTGTTTTTCTAATTGGAGTATTTAGTTTGTTGGTGTCTAGTTTCTTGAGTTCTTTATAAATTTTGGATATTAAGCCTCTGTCAGATGTGTTGTTGCTGAAAATCTTTTCTTATTCTACAGGCTGCCAATTTGTCCTATTGAAGGTGTCCTTTGCCTTATAGAAGTTTTCAGTTTCATTAGGTCCCATTTATTAATTGCCAGTCTCAACGACTGAGCTATAGGTATTCTGCTCAGGAAGTTGTCTTCTTTCTATTACCTTGAACATGTCTGTTTTCATCTGATCTAGGAAGCTAAGCAGGATAAGGCCTGGTTAGTATTTGGATGGGAGATACTATTTTAACTAACAAATTTAAATTTGTTTCAGATTTAATTCTTAATTACCATAAGCATTTAGAAACTGATTTAAAAAAACTACTTATTTTTTAGGATGTGTGGCAATTTTATTTTTAGCTGAGCATGAAAATGACAATAATTTTCAAAACTTAATATCCAGCATACCCTCTTCTAGACTGTATGAGTACATGCACATACCTGCACTTATACACACACACACACAAACACACACACACACATAATTCAAACGAATTATAGAACCAGAACTTAACATGTCAAAACTCTATTCATCAAGAAAACCAAACATGTCTCAGCATAGGAAAAAAAAAAAAATGTTTCAAAAAAAAAAAAAAGTTGAAAAAAGGCAAACCATGATTTAGCAGCAACATCAATGAAACAGTTTAATCATATCTGTGAAAAAAGTCAAACATGACCAAACAAAAATATTGAATATTGACTCACCAAAAAGAGTCATCATAGTTCAGCAAAGTCGAAATCATGACTCAGCAAAAAATACTACTCAGCAAATGCAGAAAACTGTAAGTCAGAAAAATAAGGTTAGAATTGTGGTTAAGATGGTGAGGATTAGGTTTATGTGTTAAGATTAGCATTATAAATTAGTGTTACTGTTAGGTTAATTTTCTGTTTAGGATTAAAGGTAAGGTTAGAAGTTTAAGAATGGTTATGATGTGACAGTACAGAGTTTTTCCATGTTGCCTGTGATGGTTTGAATAAGAATGGTCCCTCCAAAACACTTGGATTTGAATGCAATCACCAGGCATGCCACTATTTGGAGGATTTGAAAGGGTTAGAATGGTTTGGAGGTATTGCCTAGTTAGTTGCTGCAAAAGGGGTAAGTCTTGAAAGCCCATACCAAGCCCATGCCCAGAATTTCTTTGTTTGCTTATGGGCCAGGATGTAGCCCATACCTACTGCTTTAGCACCTGCCTGCATGCTGTCATACATCCTGCCCTGACGATGATGGACCAAACTTCTTAAAGTGTAAGCAATTCCTCTAATTAAATACTATTTCTTGTAAGAGTTGCCCTGGGGAGGGAGCCAAGATAGCATCTGAGAAGCAGGACAGCACACTCCATGCAGAGACCAGAAGACTGAACTCTGGGCCCTGAAACCACATCGATCCTGTTTCCCAGGTGAGGGGAGGCTCCCACAGCATGGGAATTGGTTGGGTCCACTCACAGCTACCCAGCCAGAACCCCTAAGAAATCCCAGGAAACACGGGCTTTAGGTCTCCTAGCTGGAGCTGCAAGCATGCATGTCCCAATCATTTTCTGAGGCTGATCCATGGGCACAAGGGTGCCTGATACTGGGAGTCCCAGTCACAAGAAAACCCCACGGGGAAGCAAAGTTGGCAGTCTGATCACAGGTCACCCAGTCTTTGCCCAGAAGATCTCTAGGATAGAGGGTACCCGCCACCAACACAACTGAGCTCCTGCTGCACAGAGAGCTGCCTGCTCAGCTCAGCGGTACAGACAAGCTGCACGCCCCAGTACAACAGGGACTGGGAACCCCTGTCCAGAGAGGACCCCACAGGGAAGGAAGAAACCGTGCTGCTGGGGTCACCTAGGGAAAGTCTAGCAGCCTGCAGATTGCAAAGAGGTGAGTACGCCCAGCCATCACAGATCTGGACCCAAACAGTGAACACAGAGTGATTGGAAACTCAGCTCCCGCAGACTAGCAGGTGGGAGCACGCTCCACCAGCCCAGAGGCCTGCTTTGTACCAACTACACCTTACAGGCAGAACTGTGTGCCCCAAAACACCAGAGCAGTACTCACCCACCACAGATTACCTCTTGGGTTCTGGGGAACAGAGCCCCAACCTCAGACCTACAAAAGACAGGGAACCCAGAGATCAACCCCCAGATATTGTTCCAAGGGGCAACCAGTTATCCCTAACAAAACCAACCAAACCATGGGACAAACAGGTTACAGCAGTTGATCATTAAATTTACAGCAAGAAACCCAGAAGGAGGGCAGCTGTATCCAGGACTTCTCCCAGTGAGAGGAGAGCCCTCTCGACTAATCAGGACCACAGTTACTACCCAGGTCTCTATGCCTGAGGTGAGCTGTAGCAACTCCTGAAAAACACCGGATATCCAGTGACTATACCCAAAAAGTGGCAAGGCTTCCTTCAGGAAAAAACATCTTCCTGCCAAAGGGATTCTGCCACTACAAGAGTCCAGGAACAACCAGAAACTAAATTCAAACAACTAAGATAGACCAATGGGTAGAGGACAACATAAATGTTCAACCAACAAAAAACAGAGCAATATGGCATCTCCAGAACCCAGTTATCCAGGGCCAAATAGCCCTAGACACCAGAGCATAAATGTAATTCAAGGAGATGACCTAACATCTATGCTCATGAAAGATAACAGAGGAAACAAATAAAATACGAAAAGAATTAGAGGAAGATAAAAACAAACAGATCATGGCTATCCGTAAGAAAAGGAGGAAACTAAAGACAAGGAGATTATGGCCATCCGTGAAAAATACGGGAAGCTTCAGCCAAACAGTCTGTGGCCTTTAGAGAGGAAATGCTTAAATCACTGAATGAAATAAAAAAAACAGAGGATTGTTCAAACAAACAGCTGAAGGAATTGACGGAAAAACATGAAAATACAGTCAGACAGGGGAAGGAAACCAACAATATAGCTCAAGACCTGAAGATAGAATTGGAAAAATTAAAAAAAACACAAATGGAAGAAATTGTGGAGAGAAAGAACTTAGGAAAGAAAGCAGGAACTACAGAGGTTAGCATAACCAATAGGCTACAAGAAATGAAAGAAAAAAATCTAAGGTGTGGAACATACAATGGAAAAAATAGATGTATCTGTCAAAAAGAAATGTTAAATCTAAAAAATTCCTGACATAGACCGTCCAAGAAATTCAAGACAACATAAAAAGACAAAACCTATGAATAATAGGAATAGAGGAAAAAGAAGATTCCCTGCACCAAGGCCCAGAAAATATCTTCAACAAAATCATTGAAGAAAGTTTCCCCAACTTAAAGGAGAGGCCACTCAGAATACAACAGACCTATAGAACACCCAATAAATTAGACCAGAAAAGAAAATCATCCCGCCACATAATAATCAAAACCGTAAGGATACAGAACAAAGAAAAAATACTAAAAGCTGCAAGAGAAAAAGGCCAAGTAACATATAATGGCAAACCCATAAGAATCACACCTGACTTTTCAACAGAGACTATGAAAGCCAGAAGGGCCTGGACGGATATCATGCAGACCCTAAGAGAACACAGATGTCAGCCCAGGCTACTATACCCAGCAAAACTCTCAGTCCTCATAGACAGAGAAAACAAGATACTCAATGACAAAAATAAATTTCAACAATACCTACAAAAAAATCCAGCATTACAGAAGACACTAGAAGGGAAAATACAACCCAAGAAAACTAGCTACATACAAGGAAACACAGGAAATAAATAACCTCACTACAGTAAAACAAAAAGCAACCAAGCACAAAACTGTATGAACATAGCCAACGTCAAATTCAAAGGATCTAAAAGCCACTGGACATTAATCTCTCTCAATATCAATGGACTTAATTCTCCAATAAAAAGACACAGACTAACAGAATGGATGTGTAACCCAAACCCAGCAATCTGTTGTATACAAGAAACACACCTAAGTCACAAAGATAGACATTACCTGAGGGTAAAAGGATGGAAGATGGCTTTCCAAGCAAATGGATGCAAGAAGGAAGCAGGAATAGCCATTCTAATATCTGATAAAATAGACTTTCAACCAAAATTAATCAAAAGAGATGGGGAAGGACACTTCATACTCATCAAGGGAAAATTCCACCAAGAAGACATCACAATCCTGAGCATCTATGCCCCAAATACAAGGGCACCCATATTTGTGAAAGAAACATTGATAAAACTTAAACCACACATAGATCCCCACACACTAATAGTGGGAGACTTCAACACCTCACTCTCAACAAAGGACAGGTCAACTAAACAGAAATTAAACAAAGAAACAATATCTCTAACAGAGGTCATGAATCAAATGGACCTAACAGACATTTACAGAACCTTACACCCAAACACAAAAGAATTTACCTTCTTCTCAGCACCTCACAGAACCATCTCAAAAATAGACCACATAGGTGGTCACAAAGCAAGCCTCAATAGATATAAGAAGATTGAAGTAATCCCTTGTATCCTGTCTGATTGCCAAGGAATAAAGCTGGACCTCAGTAACAACAGAAATAGCAAAAAGCCTACACATACATGAAAACTGAACAACTTGCTACTAAAGAGAGCTGGGACAGGGAAGAAATAAAGAAAGAAATTAAAATCTTCCTAGAACTCAATGAAAATGAAGACATAACATACCCAAACTTGTGGGACACAATGAAAGCAGTGCTAAGAGGAAATTTCATAGCACTAAGTGCCTTCAAGAAGAAATTTGAGAGAACACATTCAAGCAACTTAATGGCTCACTTAAAAAACCTAGAAAAAGAAGAAGCAGACACACCAAGAAAGAGCAGACAGCTGGAAATAATCAAACTCAGGGCTGAAATCAATCAATTAGAAACAAATAAAACAATTCAAAGAATCAATGAAACCAAGAGCTGGTTCTTTGAGAAAATCAACAAGATCAACAAACCCTTAGCCAAGCTAACTAAAAGGCATCGAGACACCACCCATATCAACAAAATCAGAAATGAAAACGGGGACATAACTACAGACACTGAGAAAATCCAAACAATCATTAGGATTTACTTCAAAAGGCTATATGTCACAAAATTTGAAAATCTGAATGAAATGGACAATTTTCTTGATCAATTTGACTTACCAAAGCTGAATCAGGACCAGGTAAATCAATTAAATAGTCCTATATCCCCCAAAGAAATAGAAGCAGTCATCAAAAGTCTCCCAGCGACCGAAGGCCAGGACCAGATGGTTTCAGCACAGAATTCTACCAGACCTTCAAAGAAGAGCTAACACCAATTCTCTTCAAACTATTCCACAAAATAGAAACAGAAGGAACATTACCAAACTCATTCTCTGAAGCCACAATCACCTTGATACCTAAACCTCACAAAGACCCAAAAAAAAAAGAGAACTTCAGGCAAATCTCCCTTATGAACATTGATGCAAAAATACTCAACAAAATACTCGCAAACAGAATACAAGAACACATCAAAGATATCATCCACCATGACAAAGTTGGCTTCATCCCAGGCATGCAGGGGTGGTTCAATATAAGGAAATCCATCAATGTGATCCACCATATTAACAAACTGAAAGAAAAAAATCACATGATAATCTCCCTAGATGCTGAAAAAGCCTTTGACAAAATCCAACATCCATTCATGTTTAAAGTATTGGAGAGATCAGGGATACAAGGCACATATCTAAACATAGTAAAGGCAATATACAGCAAACCTATAGCCAACATCAAACTGAATGGAGAGAAACTTAAAGCAATCCCACTGAAATCAGGGACAAGACAAGGCTGCCCACTCTCTCCATATCTCTTCAACATAGTTCTGGAAGTCCTTGCTAGAGCAATAAGACAGTTGAAGGAGATCAAGGGGATACAAATTGGAAAGGAAGAAGTCAAAGTATCATTATTTGCAGATGATATGATAGTATACTTGAGTGACCCCAAAAACTCTACCAGGGAACTCCTACAGCTGATAAACACCTTCAGCAAAGTTGCCATATACAAAATTAACTCAAAAAAATCAGTAGCCCTCCTGTATACAAAAGACAAAAGGGCTGAGAAAGAAAGTAGGGAAACAACAGCCTTCACAATAGCCACAAATGACATAAGGTACCTTGGAGTAACCCTAACCAAGGAAGTCAAAAACTTGTATGAAAAAAAATTCAAGTCTCTGAAGAAAGAATTAGAAGAAGATATCAGAAGATGGAAAGATCTCCCATGCTCATGGCTTGGCAGGATTAACAAAGTAAAAATGGCCATCTTACCAAAAGCAATCTACAGATTCAATGCAATGCCCATCAAATTACCAACACAATTCTTTACAGAAATGGAAAGAAAAATTCTCAACTTCATATGGAATAACAAGAAACCCAGAATTGTTAAACAATCCTCTACAATAAAAGATCTTATGGAGGTATCTCCATCCCTGATCTTAAGTTGTACTATAGAGCAACAGTTTTAAAAACTGCATGGTACTGGCATAGAAACAGAATAGTGGATCAGTGGAACCGAACAGAGGACCCTGAAATAAACCCACACACTTATGGACACCTGATATTTGACAAAGACGCCAAAACCATACAATGGAAAAGAAGATAGCATCTTCAACAAATGGTGCTGGTCCAACTGGATGTCTACATGTAGAAAAATAAAAATAGATCCATACTTATCACCCTGCACAAAACTGAAGTCCAAGTGGATCAAAGACCTCAACATAAAACCTGACACATTAAATGGGCTAGAAAAAAAAGTGGGAATACCCTAGAACTCATTGGTACAGGAGAAAACTTCCTGAACAGAACACCAACAGCACAGGCTCTAAGAGTAACAATCAATAAATGGGACCTCATGAAACTGAAAAGCTTCTGCAAAGCAAAGGAGACCATCAACAAAACAAAGCGACTGCCTACAGATTGGGAAAGAATCTTCACCAACCCTTTATCTGACAGAGGACTCATATCCAGTATATATAAAGAACTAAAGAAGCAGAAAAGCAGCAAACCAAGTAATCCACTTAAAAAATGGGGTACAGAGCTAAACAGAGAATTCTCTGTAGAGGAATATCAAATGGCAGAGAAGCACTTAAAGAAATGCTCAACCTCACTAGCCATTAGGGAAATGCAAATCAAAACAACCCTGAGATTTCACCTTACACCCATGAGAATGGCCAAGATTAAAAACTCAAGTGACAACACATGCTGGAGAGGTTGTGGAGAAAGGGGAACCCTTCTCCACTGCTGGTGGGAATGTAAACTTGTACAACCACTCTTGAAATCAATCTGGTGCTTTCTCAGACAACTAGGAATAGTGCTTCCCCAAGATCCAGCCATACCACTCCTAGGCATATATCCAAAAGAGGCTCAAGTACACAAAAAGGACATTTGCTCAACCATGTTTGTAACAGCTTTATTTGTAATAGCCAGAAGCTGGAAACAACCCAGATGCCCCTCAACTGAAGAATGGATGCAAAATTGTGGTACATCTACACAACGGAATATTATTCAGCAATGAAAAATAAGGAAATCATGAAATTTGCAGGTAAATGGTGGGATCTGGAAAGGATCATCCTGAGTGAGTTGTCCCAGAAGCAAAAAGACACACATGGTATATACTCACTCATATAGACATACAACACAGGACAAACCCACTAAAACTTGTTCATCTAAAGAAACTAAGCAAGAGAGAGGACCCTAACTAAAATGTCAATCCCCATCCTGAAAGGCAAACAGGATGGACATCAGAAGAAGAAGAAAACAGGAAACAACCTAGGAACCTACCACAGAGGGCTTCTGAAAACCTCTGCCCTACAGACTTTCAAAGCAGATGCTGAGCCTGATGGACAACTGTTGGGCAGAGTGAATGGAATTTTATGTAAGAACTGGGAAAATAGTAAGAGTTGGAGAGGACAGGGTCTCCACAAGGAGAGCAACAGAACAAGAAAATTTGAAAACAGGGAACTTCCCGGAGACTCATACTCCAAACAAGGACTATTCATGGAGATAACCCAGAACCCCTGCACAGATGTAGCCCAGGGCAGTTCAGAGTCCAATTGCATTGCATAGTAATGGGAAGAGGGACTGCCTCTGACATAATCTGATTGGCCTACTCTTTGATCACCTCCCCCTGGGGGGGGAGCAGCCTTACCAGGCCATAGTAGAGGACAATGCAGCCACTTTTGATGTGAACTGATGGACTAAGATCAGAAAGGAGAGGAGAACCTCCCCTATCAGTGGACTTGGGGAGTGGCATGCATGCAGAGGGAGGAGGGTGGGTGGTATTGGGAGGGGAGGAGGGAGGGGCTTATGGGGGGATGCAGAATGAATAAAGTGTAATTGATTAAAAATTTAAAAAAAGGGAAAAATATAATTTAAGAACCTTAAATGACTTTCAAAAGTGAAGGAAAACATGGAGTTAGTAAATTTACATGGAACAAGTCTTGCCCCTGGGGTAATGGTCGCCTGAACCTACTCAGACCTCAGACACCACCACTGCTAGTTCTAGAACTGATGCAGGATGTTCCAACGAGGGGGTTAAGGCTTCTCATAATATTTCCTATAAGCCAACACCTGTTTGTTTATATCCCCCATTTTTATTCATTATTAGCCAGATAGAGCCAAGTAATTGTGGTGATGATACTTGCTTCTTTGCCCAATGCTGGAATGCTAGTGAATTTAGGTATGCCCTGGTTACTCGCATGCCTCGCTGGGTGCCTGTGCCCGTTGATGCAACCTCATGCTATGACTCTCTTCAGACAGAAAAGGGATCTTGGAATTACAGCCACCATTGTTAACTGCCATCTCATTGGCGGCTGTTGGAGCTACCACCACGGCATTAGCCATGAGTCATACTGTGCAGACTGCTCAGACCCTGAATAATCTTTTAGCCAATGTACTCATGCCTTAGATGTACAAAAAGGAATTAATGCTCAACTAAAAGGAGGCTTGATGGTGTTCAATCAGAGGATTGACCTCGTGCAGGAGCAAATTGATACCCTATGGCAAATTGCTCAACTTGGCTGTCAACGAAAGTATGCTGGACTTTGTGTCACTAGCATACAACATGAGAATTTTTTCTGTGCTGCAAATCTGTCTAAACAATTGTCTAGCTATATTTTAGGTACTTGGACTGGAGAATTCGATACTACGATGGAGCAGCTGAGAGTGGCCATTGTCATGGTAAATTCTACCAGAGTGGACGCAGGACTAGCCACAGGATTATCATCATGGATTGCTGCAGCCATGAATCTTCTGAAGGAATGGGTGGGCATGGGAGCGTTAGCAGGCCTTCTGGTATTGGTCTCCTTGGTTTGCATGTGGTATATATGCAAGATTAGAGTCTCACAACAGCGTAATGCAGCCATGACCATTCAGGCCTTTACAGCCATTGAAGCAGGACAGTCTCCCCAAGCATGGGAGCTAAAATGTTACGCTCAGGATGCAAAGCTAAGCACTGCACTCAGGGTCAGCTACTTTCGACCCAGAGAAGAGCAAGTCTGATTGCATGCAGGTTGATGCCCCAGGTCCCGCCTCTGAGAAAAAGGTATTGGACGGGTCTGATGCTCTTTGGGTGGATGACACCTAAATGAACATCGGTACAAAGTCCCAATTTATTTCTAATATCAGAGATCAGACCTCTACTCTTGCCTGATGTGTCTCTAAAACAAAAAGGGGGAACTGTAGAGAGCTGCGTAATGCCATGCCTTAAAGATGGAGCTGGTTTCTGCCTTCCACCTTCCCGATGGTGAGTGCTCTCTGTCACAAACAACTCCACATTTGGCTAAGGCTGAGGATCTGGCTTGCTTTCATGTATGTGGACCTATCTGCATTGCCCATGTGGCACGCTGGGGTTGGCTACCCAGAGGCTATTTAAGCTGTGGGCTGGCTTTCCCAGGGTCAGATGATTGTTCAAGGTTCCTGAATAAACTGCATTGAAAAAAAAAAAAAAAGAGTTGCCCTGGTCATGGTCTCTCTTCATAGCAATAAAACAATGATTAAGACAATAGCAATGTCTAATTATTTAGGCATTTTTATTTTATCAATAATGATAACATTAGTTGATTAATAAATTATATACATTATATGATCTCATAAAAACCACAAAATTGACAAGCTTTTGTTCATGTTTTCCCTTTGGTATTGAGAATATTCAAATGATCAGAACACTTTTATAAACTGTGTCTTATGGATAAACCCTACACAGATTCAGTAGCTGTCAAATTGTCAATATATTTTGCTCTTGATCTCTATCAGTATTTTATTGTACTATTAGGGCTTTTGAAACTGCTTGTTTCAGTAAGGTTACAATGTCATTTTTTTAATGACTAAATTGGCCAAAGCTGTTTGGGGGAGTGTTGGTGGTTGTTCTGGTGCTGAGTATACTAATGCTAATTACTATCCCCCAATATCTAGTTGCCACCCAGATGAACACATTCTCATATACACCTGCCTTTGTTGTGTAAACCTTGCTGTACCTAATTTAAAGCTGACTGATTATTAAAACTGTTGAAGCTTGTGTCTTGGCAGAAGAGAGTTAGGAAGGGTTTAGGTCTCCAGCTGCTGGGGGTACAGGTTCGAGAAGAAGCAGAAGATAAAGAAGATGGGGTCTGATAAAACACATCCAACCCAAATGGTCATTTACACGTCAAGTAACTCAGTTTATGTAGCTGAGTGATAGCTAAATAGTTTAGAGGGTTGATATCTTCCCAGATCCAGTGCCTTAAGATTGTAAAATAAATTGTCATAGTCTCTTTGTTTCAATGATTTTTGGAAACAAATAGGGTTAAAGAAAACTGATACTTTATTAATTAGTATCATAAGATGGCAAACTGAACGTGGAACTTGAATCTATGTTTACAGCCTGAGAAATCCTGGGTGAAAGGTGTTTTCTTAGCCAAAGAGTGGGAAACCAAAGGTGAATGCCTTTCAAAGGTGTTGCTCCCTTAAGAGAAGCTTTTAGGGAGTAGAAGCTACTATGGTCTCTCTTGGACCCAAGTCTGAGGACACAGTCACAGGATTAAAAGTAGCTAAAGTTTTCAGGTGAAATGGAAAACACCATAAGAGAAGGCAATTGGATCTTTTATAGCTTTGTTTTATTGTTGTTTTCATGGAGCTAATTATAATATATAGAGTCATGATCACAGGTTTCTGTGCCCTCTCTAAGAATGTCCAAAGTAAAGTAAATTTAGGTAAAGAACAAACTGAGAAATGGAATACTATGTTACAAATGAAGATAAGTTGGCCTAGATGACTCCATGAATAAAAGAACCATCTTGTGTGCACCTGTGACTGGGGACTGAACCCAGGAAAAAACACAGAATGTACACTTGGTGGAAAACAGAGTTCAACAGAGTTAACTCCCCTAGCAACATCCAATCAGAATTGGGTGGAAAATTACCCAATGTTCCAGATGTACTATTAGATAACTTAGAACAACAGTTATGGTTAAGCTTCAGGTGTCAAGCAAATCTTATTAAAGGTCACCTCACTCCTGATTTTTTTTACCCAATCCTTTAATGTCAAGGCATGGAAACCCCTACTTGTGCTTGCTTTTTTCCCTTTTAAGAACCCTGTTCCCCTAGACCATAGGGCTGCATTCCTCTCCTGCTTCCACAGGAAATTTGGGACCTGTGTTCTAACACATATACAGTAAACCCTCATGTATTTACAGAAGAGTCAATTCCTGATAGTCTTTGGGGTCTCACAAACTGAGCATAACACAAGCAATAAGAATAGAAGATGAAAAGGGCTCTTTCTGATTAAAAAAAATAGAAAATTGATAACAGAACCCAGAGCTCTCTGGCTGTGAGATGTTTGTCAGCTCTGTCTGGTATGGACCCAGTGATATAATACAGCAACAACTAAATTTCAAGGAATGGTGGACAGGGCTTTAGTGATGCACTATGGGATGGCACAACTGCCCCAAACTTAAAATTTTCTTGTTTCTCTGTAAGATTTCTTCACTTTGAAAAGGAGAAAGAAAAATATTTTTATGTTTTTCAATAGTCTCTTTCTTCTAAACTCCTAAATCTATCAAGTATGGCTATAAACCAAATGAGAATAAACAAACAACACTTAGGCAATATATCCTAAGGTTCAATGTAGTCTTTAAGAACACAAAATTGTAGATTAAAAAAATTGTGTCTGGGTTGATGTTTACATATTTCACTTGGAAGTCTTCAGAGTACCTTCCCAACCAAGACATGACAGAAGTTAAAGGTGAAGGTTCTGTGCAGGCACCAGTTCAACCTGTCATGTTCAGTGAATTGTATGGATTTTGTCTTCAGTAGAGGGGCCTTGCTGTCTGTTTGTGGAGAATGTTATAATATATAAATGTTTACTGCTACACAACATGTATGGTATATGATGATTTATTTGAGAAAAGAGGGGTTGGATTTAGGGGCTTGAGTGAGCCATGAGGGCAGAGAGAGAGAGACACAGAGAAATACAGAGACAGTAAGAGAGAATTAAGAGGGGAATAATGGGAAAATAAGAGAGAGGTAAGACATAAAGTACCTTGGTGTAACCCTAACCAAGCAAGTCAAAGACTTGTATGAAAAAAATTTCAAGTCTCTGAAGAAAGAATTAGAAGAAGATATCAGAAGATGGAAAGATCTCCCATGCTCATGGCTTGGCAGGATTAACATAGTAAAAATGGCCATCTTACCAAAAGCAATCTACAGATTCAATGCAATTCTCATCAAATTACCAACACAATTCTTTACAGACTTGGAAAGAAAAATTGTCAACTTCGTATGGAATAACAAGAAACCCAGAATTGCTAAAACAATCCTCTACAATAAAAGATCTTCTGGAGATATCTCCATCCCTGATCTCAAGCTGTACTATAGAGCAACAGTAATAAAAACTGCATGGTACTGGCATAGAAACAGACTGGTGGATCAATGGAACGGAATAGAAGACTGAGAAATAAACCCATACACTTATGGACACCTGATCTTTGACAAAGACGCCAAAACCATACAATGGAAAAAAGATAGCATCTTCAACAAATGGTGCTGATCCAACTGGATGTCTACATGTAGAAAAATAAAAATAGATCCATACTTATCATCCTGAAAACTTCTATAAAGCAAAGGACACTGTCTTCAAAACAAAACAACTGCCTACAGATTGGAAAAGAATCTTCACTAACCATCTATCTGACAGAGGGCTAATATCCAGTGTACACTAAGAACTAAAAAAGTTGAAAAGCAACAAATCAAGTAATCCAATTAAAAAATGGGGAACAGAGCTAAACAGAAATTCTCGATAGAGGAATATCAAATGGCAGAGAAACACTTAAAAGAAATGCTCAACATCATTAGCCATCAGGGAAATGCAAATCAAAACAACCCTGAGATTTCACCTTACACCCATGAGAATGGCCAAGATCAAAACCTCAAGTGACAACACATGCTGGAGATGTTGTGGAGAAAGGGGAAACCCTCCTCCAATGCTGGTGGGAATGTAAACTGGTACAACCACTCTGGAAATCAATCTGGTGCTTTCTCAGACAAAAGGAATAGTGCTTTCTCAAGATCCAGCTATACCACTCCTAGGCATATATCCAAAAGAGGCTCAATTACACAATAAGGACATTTGCTCAACCATGTTTGTAGCAGCTTTATTTGTAATAGTCAGAAGATGGAAACAACCCAGATGCCCCTCAACTGAAGAATGGATACAGAAATTGTGTTACATCTACACAATGGAATATTACTCAGCAATGAAAAACAAGGAAATCATGAAATTTGCAGGTAAATGGTGAGATCTGGAAAGGATCATCCTGAGTGAGCTATAGCAGAAGCAGAAAGACACACACGGTATATACTCACTCATATTGATATATCTTTTATTAATGCTGCTATTAATCCTAAACAGCTTTATAACCAAATCACCACACAGACACCGGGTTTATTTAGTTAACCTAGAACACAATGTTGGGCAATAGCTACTCTGTCCTAAACCTCCAAGTCCTCATAGTTCCCTCACATTTAGATTTCCCATATTATACTTGCTTTTTGTGAAATCTTAGATCCAGTCCATCTCTCTATGTCATTCCCAGATCTCTCTCCAGCTCTCTTCTTCCAGCTCTCCTCTGGACCCTTCTCCTCCCACTCAGTTCCTGCTCTCTGGTTCCTCCCCTCTTTCCTGTCCTCTGGCTCCTCCATTTGTACAACATTGTGGCTAGTTGTTTTATTTTGGCCTGTTTACACACAGTTGACACAGGATGCTTAGAATAAATATCACAATGCAATATCTAGATTGAAACCAGAGAGTGGGGGTGGAGGGAAATCAGCATTTGAATGAACAAGGGTAGGTATACACATTTCAAAAGAACAGTATACCAACAGGAGTTCATTCTACTTGAGAGGTAGATTCTGGTGGATTTCCTCTATCTTACAAAAATCCTTTTTAATCCTTTTTAAGTTTACAAAGTTAGACAAACTTCAGCCATGTTAGCATTTTAGACATGTCAGCATTATCATTGTAATCTGTAGTGAAATACACATTGCATAAAAAGCTAGTAGATATACATTTTTGTTTAATAATATAGCAGAGACTTGGGAAATAACCTTGGGATAAAAGCATGAGGTGAAATCAGGAAAGGCAGAAGCCTTCCATGAATTAAAGGAAGTAAAAGTTCATTTGATCCTGATTTTCAGAATGATTACACAGCAGGAAAGAAAGGCTGATTCCCTTTATTCAGAAAAGTGAATGTTCATAAATTTAACAAAATAAAGAACAACTTTTAAGTGTATACTTAAAGGACAAACAAAAATAATTTAAAGTCTTGAGCTAGAAATCATGACAGTGGATCACATACTGGAATTTTGTGTGTGTGTGTGTGTGTGTGTGTGTGTGTGTGTGTGTTGTGTGTTAACCAGAGTGAGATCAATAAATCGGAGCTCCAGTGATTTAATGTCAAAGCTCTGAACATTCCTAATGCCACAGTAGAATAACAACGGAAAGAAATACCATCTATGCTTTTATTTGTATTTGTTAACCTTATAACATCTTATTAGACCTTAAAATATTTTCTTAGGTCATCATAACTTAAGCTTCTGTATCCTTAGGTCTTTTATCCAATTATTTATCATGGGACAAAGGAGAAATTACTGAGATCAATGACTGTCCTTTACCAAAGGAACTGTAAAATGTTATATCTTTTTGAGTCTGGTAGTAAAACAGACTGTGTCTTGACCTGACATTGGCAGCACTAGAAGTGAAGCTTAAGGCCTGGGCTTTTGAACATGAAGAGGACTGAGAAAGCAACTGAAACTTGTTTATCTTTAACATGAGGTCATGTGTAAGGCAAACCTGTTTGTCTCTTTAAATAAGAGACCTAGTAGTTTTCAGTAGCTAATGAAGTGACTAATGAAATGGCATAGTAGATTACCTTGGGATAAAGTTTTCTAGCTTTCAAACAACCATTAGTTTAGCCTTCAACATAAGCAGACACCTGAAAAGGATAAAGTGTAACTTAAATGAATCTAAGTATCTACCAAATTGACAGAGATGACTAGTTAGTCCATAGTTCACTACTTAGACAGTTGTCCCAAGTCTCCATGGCAACATGGGCAGACAGTCTGGTCATCAGGTGCAGAGGCTAAGACATGTTGTGTGTTTGTTTTGTTTTTTGTTTGTTTTCTTTTTCCCCACTGTGGAAGAAGAGTACTGGAGAGATTGACCTCACCTTGTTTTCTGCAACATAAGACAATAACTCTTCAGGTGTCCAGTTTATCCACAGTTTAGGCTGGGCCCTAGAAGTAGGCAAGGCACTGGAGGCAGTCTTTCCCAGTGGTTAACATACCACAATCCAGGGTTAAAGTCATCCACTGTTGTGCCCTGATCTTTTCAGAAACCACCTTGGGAGTTACTGTTCAGATTTGGAAGTCTCTTTCTTTCATAATAAGCTTAAACATGGTAAAAAGACCCACCAAAGCGAAGGCAGACGAGCAAGAGAACAGCAGAAAGTATTCGACCCAGTGGGTATGTGGGAGGAACTCATACCATGGAGGGCACAGGTGTCAGCTGTCACTTGATAAATGTTTCTGCCATGTTAAAAAAAAAAAAAAAAAAAAAAAAAAAAAACAGGCCATAGTCAGCAGGTCTCTGCAGGTTTGAAGGCTAACATATTTGAATTAAGCAATCTCTGTCATTATTTAGTTATCTGATCTAAACTACACCTTGTAAACATAAAGCAAAATGCTATGATCTGTGATTATATCATATTTTTAGGTGTTTGAGGACCATGTCTATCTTAAGTAGATCTAAATATGAATTAAATCTTAATCCTACAATCAATAAAAGATCTAAAGCTTTTAATCATTAAAGACTAAGACTTTAGGTTTCAGCACTGTTCTGCTGGAGCCCTAAAAAACACATAGTCCTTAAAGAGAAATCATAACTGTGGGTTTTTTTTTTTTTTTTTTGGTATGATTTAGTTTATAAAAGGTCAATACCTTATGAAAGGTTATAATACTCGATTAATAACATTACCATATTCCGAAAATAAGGCTAAACATTTTTTTTTTTTTCTTTTTTTTTTTTTTTTTTTTTTTTTAATGCAGTTTATTCAGGAACCTTTTTAAGGGGGAAAGCCAGCCCACAGCTTAAATAGCCTCTGGGTAGCCAACCCAGGCGTAACAATGCAGATAGGTCCACATACATGGAAGCAAGCCAGATCCTCAGCCTTAGCCAAATGTGGAGTTGTTCGTGACAGAGAGCACTCACCATCGGGAAGGTGGAAGGCGAAAAACCAGCTCCATCTTTAAGGCATAGCATTCCGCAGCTTTTTCCCCTTTTGTTTTAGATGCATCAGGCAAGAGTAGAGGTCTGATCTCTGATATTAGAAATAAATTGGGACTTTGTACTGGTGTTCATTTAGGTGTCAAGACCCGTCCGATACCTTTTTCTCAGAGGCGGGACCTGGGGCATCAACCCGCATGCAATCAGACATGCTCTTCTCTGGGTCGAAAAGCGGCCAACCCTGAGTGCAGTGCTTAGCCTCGCATCCTGATAACATTTTAGCTTTTTATGGTATCCAACCATGCTTGGGGAGAATGTCCTGCTTCAATGGCTGTAAAGGCCTGAATGATCATGGCTGCATCACACTGTTGTGAGACTCTAATCTTGCATATATACCACAGGCAAACCAAGGAGACCAACACCAGAAGGCCTGCTAATGCTCCCATGCCCGCCCATTCCTTCAGATGATTCATGGCTGCAGCAATCCATGATGATAATCCTGTGGCTAGTCCTGCGTCCACTCTGGTAGAATTTACTGTGACAATGGCCACTCTCAGCTGCTCCATCGTAGTATCGAATTCTCCAGTTCAATTACCTAAAAAACATTTTTAAGGCAATGGCTTTTAACATTTTTATGATTGAAGATAGAGTATAATGACCAAGGTTTAACATTGTAAACAAATGAGTGTCTCTAAAATGAATATATCCCAGTGTAAAAGTATTTTTGGAATTATGTTACATAACTTAAGACTATTTAAGCACAAGATTTTAATTATTGACACCAGATTTTAAAAGCATGAATGGGTCTGAAAAAGTGGGAACAGTAACCATTTCTAGAATTAGCAATACATTAGAACAGCATAAAACAATTTTAAAATTACATTTGAATTTATTATACCCTGTCCATTGGCCAGAAAGCTTAAAGGTGAACCCAGAGGATACAGAAGATAGGCAGTGGGTGGCAGCAGAAACAGCATCCAAGAACTATTAAAGACATCAGTTTACATCAGACACACATTTTAAATAAAATTGTTAATCTGAATAGACCTTTATAACCTTAAAAAGTTTGTCGTCATATAATGAACATTTTGAACCAAGATATAATATACAGTATATTGTAAAAATCCATACCTATTTAAAATGAGACTTATTGATTTCTTAGTCTAAAAAGATTAAATAATAAGCAATTGATTATGATTATGAAGTTTTACAAAAGTTGCCTCACACCGCATGATCATTTTAAGATGGTGTAGTACCATGGCATGTTCTAAGTCTTCTGGGCGATATGGTTGATGTTTAAAAGTATCTGTGTTTCCATAGATATTACAAAAATACATGCACAAATATATGTTTATGTTCAAACAATAGTTTGAACTTAAAATTTAAATATGAGCAATATACAAATTAAATTTTCAGATAATAGTTGAGAGTATAATTTTTAAATATATATTTTTTATTTTGAAAGTAGAGTGGGAAGGAATCAGTGAGAGAGATTTTTTTTTTAAGAGCTGAGAAGTAGATTTTCAAGATAGGAGACTTTGGGAGGGTAGAGCAGGGTTTAGATATTAGAGATTTGGGGAGGGTAGAGCAGAGTTTAAACATGTGGAAACCATTTCTTTTGGGTGTGGTCCAGTGTGGCCAGACGTTTGATAACAGAGTCCATTGCAGAGAGGGAGGGGGCATGCACAAGGTTTCTACAGGCTAGCAGAGGGAGTCGAGGAGCGAGCGGCAGACAGTGGTAAGCCAGGTCCACCTGGAAAAGTTGGAGCCGGATCCACATGGGGAGATTTGCACATAGAATTTAGAATCAAATTTAACAGACAAATGGTTCAGGCATATCTCAGTAGTGGTCAAATTTGTGGTCTGAGACAATCAGTGGCAGGAGCAGTAGTGTGGTACAGTTTCACAGACAGCTTCAGAGTAGAAGTTATAAGAGTATCACGACAATATAGTGGCACATCAGTGCCTAAAAACTGAGTGCAGATTTTCAGCTCGAGGGCAGTTGGATGGAACCAGGTGAAGCTACCTAAATTTAGTGCTGGATGTAATGATGAGCCGTCACTGAGGAGGAGAGTGTGTTGTAGGTGGTGGGGGATGACAGTACAGTTGAGTGGGAATCCCAGTGTGCAAAGGCTTTGGGAAAATGTGGATATAAACATATTTTGTCTTTGTCCCAGGTGTGGGATGTGGGACTGATTCAGATGATCCACAGCAACAGACATTTTGCCTCATGCAGGCTCTGAGAGGAGCTCGTTGCCAGCTGCAGATAGTTTAAATCTGAGGACTCTGGAGAGAGAATAAATGGCAGAGCCCAGAGTGTGAAGAGCTCTGAGAAAGTACAAGACTGCTCCTGGTTGCTGTGTGAGGCAAGAAGTTGGAAATCCATTGAAAGGAGGATTGGATTGGCTCTAAGAAACCCGAAGACCCAAATAATCAGAAAACAGCTAAGAGAACTGTACCCACTCACCCATTAACCCTTTCTCTTCTACCAGGTGTTGGGGTGTCAGAAGGGATTGGAGTAGAGTAGGAAGAAAAAGATAAAAGAAACATAAATGAAAGAGTTGTTTTTTTAAAAGTATGACAACAAGATTGCACCCCAAATTTCATGGCACCAATGTTATATAAAGACATGCTGCCATACAATAAATCTTATGGTATAAGATTTATTTGAGGGATGGGCTGGGGAGAGGAGTTAGGGCCAGAGTGGGCCATGAGGGCAAAGAGACAGAGAAACAGAGACAGTAAGAGGGAAGAGGGGAGTAATGGGGAAGTAAGAGAGAGGTAAGAGGGCCCTGGAGGGTCTTTTATCCTGGGCCTTTGACAGTGGTAGTGGCAGGTGATGATGTCAGATGTTGCTAAGCAACCTAGAGGTATACTATATGGGGTGCCTATATGTTAAAAGAGAGCAACCTTGTTGTCTTAACAACAGCCAGGGTTGTTTGGGAACTTTTATGGGACCACCTTTGGCTAACAACTCAATTGGATGTAACACAGTCTGCTAAAGTATCTTTCATTATCCCCATTTTGTTGTTGTCTTAAAGACCTATTGCCTCTGTCTACTAACCTAGGCCAGTCCTGGAGGCTTCTAGCCACTATACAATATAATCTAGGCCTAGAATTTTTTCAGCCTCTGAGACTTACTGCTGACTATGTTTACCCTTTTTAACTCTTTCTGAAATCAGCTTGGCTGGTTCAAATCAGCTGTTCTAGTTCAAACTCCTCCCAAGCTGAGTCATTCAAACTGGCTTTTCTCAGTTTCTGACTGAATTGCTCAGCTTGGACTAATACTAACTTTGGTAATCTGTTCTAATCTTCTGGTTCATTCTCATTCTCTGGCTTGTTCTGTCTTCAGCTTGTTCTCTCTTTAACCTCTTTCTGTAAAATTGCCTCCTCTCCCTCCTACAGTGCTCTTTAATAGCCTCCTTTTCCTATGCTTTTCTCCTGAAAATTTGGCATATCTCATTCTGTCAAATCTTTTCTGATTCTTCACTTTTTCTGCCACTCAACTAGACATTACTTTCAAATAGAGGTGCTTCCTTCTACAACTCAACCTGACCTTCATTGTTTGGGATTAAAGGTGTGTACCACCACACCTGGACCTAAGCTTTTCTTTACCTGAAACTTGCACTGTACTAGACATTGAACTCAAGAGATTTACTTGCCTCTGTCTCCTGGGATTAAAGGTGTGTGCCGCCACCACCCAGGATGTTTGTATTCCAGATGTATCTCACAGACTTAGAATTTCTTTGGACATGATCTCTTCCCAGAGCAGCCTTGTTCTGAATTAAAGTGCCTCTACACCAGTCCCAGTACTAGGCTATCATTTAGTGATGGGTGGCCAGGGGGGACTCCATCCCTCTCATTATTTGGAAACTTCATTAAGATTGCCTTCACACGATGGTGGTAGTATTCTCCACCCACCTCCAGCCCACCCCTAAAATCTCTCCTATTTTCTCATCCCAGGGAAATCTGTGTGTCCCCCAAGTCTTATATAACCAACTTCTCTGGATCTAAGAACTGTAGCTTCATTATTATTGACCTAAGCTAATCTACACATATAAGTGAAAACATATCCTATTTATCTTTCTGGGTCAGGTTACCACACTCAGCATTGTTTTCCCTAGTTTCATCTATTTGCCTGCAAATTTCATGATGTCACATTTTTTACAAAGAGTTTAGTAATGCTCTATTGTATAAATGTACCATAGTTTCTTAATCCGTTCTTCTATTGAGGGACATCTAGCCTGTTTCCGATTTCTGGCTACAATGAACATGGTTGAACAAGTGTCCTTGTGGTAGAATGGAGTGTCCTTTGGGAATATGTACCCAAAAGTGCTATAGTTCGATCTTGACATAGATGGATTCCCAACTTTCTCAATAGGTGTCACACTGATTTCTATCTGTGGATATAAAGTTTGCACTCTCACCAGGAGATCAGTGTGTGTTTACCTTATTCAACAACCATGATAGCATTAGCTATCACTTTGGTTATTTATCTTAGATATTCAAACAGGGTAAAATATTATCTTAAAGTATTTTTGGCTTGCATTTTTCTGATGGTCAAGGATGTTAAACATTTCTTTAAGTGTTTTTCAGTCATTTGCAATTTCTCTAATGAGAATTCTTTGTTTAGATCTGTACCCTATTTTTTAATTGGATTACTTAGTTCATTGATGTCTAGTTTCTTGAATTTTTTAATTTTATTATATTAAATATAGTTTATTCACTTTGTATAACAGCTGTAGCCTCCTCCCTCATTCCCTCCCAATCCCACCCTCTCTCCCTCATATCCTTCCATGCCCCTCTTCAAGTTCACTGATAGGTAGGTCCTCCTTCCCTTCCATCTGACCCTGGCCTATCAGGTCTCAATAGAACTGGCTGCATTGTCTTCCTCAGTGGCCTGGCAATGCTGCTCCCCCCTCAGGGGTAGGTGATCAAGGAACCAGCCACTGAGTTCATGTCAGGGACAGCCCCTCTTCCTCTTACTAGGTAACCCACCTGGACACTGAGCTGCATGGGCTACATCTGTACAGGGGTTCTAGATTATCTCTATGAATGATCCTTGGTTGGAGTATCAGTCTCAGAAAATACCTCTGTGCCCAAATATTTTGGTTCTGTTGCTCTCCTTGTGGAGCTCCTGTCTCTGTCAGGTCTTTCAATTTACCCCTTCTTTCATAAGATTCCCTGCACTCTCTCCAAAGTTTGGTTATGGGTCTCAGCATCTGCTCTAATAAGATGCTAGGTAGCATCTTTCAGAGGCCCTCTGTAGTAGGCTCCTGTCCTGTTTCCTGTTTTCTCCTTCTTCCAATGCCTGTCCCATTTGCCTTTCTGAGTGAGGATTGTTCATCTTACCCAAGTTCCTCCTTCTTGCTTAGCTACTTTAGGTATACAGGTTTTAGTATGCTTATCCTATATTATATGTCTAATACCTGCTTATAAGTGAGTATATAGCATGTGTGTCTTTCTGCTTCTGGGATACCTCACTTAGGATGCCTGCAAATTTCATGATTTCCTTGTTTTTAATTGTTGAGTAGTATTCCATTGTGTAAATGTACCACAATTTCTGTATCCATTTCTCAGTTGAGGGACATCTGAGTTGTTTCCAAGTTCTGGCTATTATAAATAAAGCTATTACATGGTTGAACAAATGTCCTTGTTGTGTACTTGAGCATATTTTGGATATATGCCTAGAAGTGGTATAGCTGGATCTTGAGGAAGCACTATTCCAAAGTGTTTTTTAATGCACTATTCCAGAGGGTTTTTTTTTAATGTGTTTCAGATATTAGTTCACTACTGGGTGTGGAATTGATAAATATCTTTTCCCAATCTGTAGTCTGCCACTTTTGGGGGATTGGTCTGATGCTTGTATTTTGATGCTAATTACAAGCTATCAAAATCTGGTTACTCCCCAGATATTTTGTCTTTTTGTTATGTAAACCTTCATAAAATGTTATTACTGATTGGCTAATAAAAAAGGACTGTACCTGGGCAGGGCAGAAGGAGATAGTCCTGGCTAATGTTCCTGGGCTTTAAATGATGGAGAATCACAGGAAGAAGACAGAACAACAGGAAGAGAGGAAGAACAAGGATGCCATGATGGGTTAATGTAGAGAAGGATCCACAGGGGCCAGGAAGAAGGACTCTAACAATGGTGTGGAAAGGCTCAGATGAAGAATACAAACAAGTATTTTGGGTTTGTGGATGGAAGGTAGCCCAGATAGGAATGGTTAAGGCAGGTGGCGTGGGATGGGGCTAGAAGATATGAGACAGAATAAGTAAAATATCTACTCAGCCCAGGGTAAATAAGACAATTATAAAATTTAACAGGTGTCTGTGTATTATTGATTGTGATAATGGGTTAAATAATACCGTCATAATAATCATTGGGCTAATAATAAATATTATATGGCCAATGCCATTTTGTTTTCAACAACATCCACTTTTTCTGAATGATTGTGATTGTGTCCTTGACCTCTTCCAGTGTCCCATTGCTTTAGCTAACATTTTACGTACTATATTAGGGAAGATCTTTTCCCAGTCTGTAGGCTGTCTTTTTGTTCTAACAACAGTGTCTTTTGCTTTACAGAAGCTTTTCAGTTTCATGAGGTCCCATTTATTGATTGTTGCTCTTAAAACCTGTGCTTCTGGTGTTCTGTTCAGGGAGTTGTTTCCTGTGCCAACAAATTCTAGGCTCTTCCCCACTTTTTCTTCTAACTGATTTAGTGTGTCTGGTTTTATGTTGAGGTCGTTGATCCACTTGGACTTTAGTTTTGTGCAGGATGATGAATATGAATATATTTTCATTTTTCTGCATGTAGACATCCAGTTGGACCAGCAACATTTATTGAAGATGCTGTCTTTTTTCCATTGAATGGTTTTGGCTTCTTTGTCAAAAATCAAGTATTCATAGGTGTTTGGGTTTATTTCTAGGTCTTCTATTTGGTTTCATTGATTCACCATTCTGTTTCTATCCCAGTACCATGAAGTTTTTATTACTATTGCCCTGTAGTACAGCTTGAGATCAGGGATGGAGATACCTCCAAATGATTTGTTGTTGTACAGGATCGTTTTGGATATTCTGGGTTTTTTTGTTTGTTTTTCCATATGAAGTTGAGAATTTTTCTTTCAAGGTCTGTAAAGAATGGAGAGAGTGGACAACCTAGTCAAGTTTCTAATTTTAGAGGAATTGTTTTGAATTTCTCTCCAATGAAGTTGATGTTGGATATGGCTTTATTGTAAATGGCTTTTGTTATGTTGAATTATGTTCCTTGTATCTCAAATCTTTCCAGAACTTTTATCATGTATTGGCATTGGATTATATCAAAAGAATTTTCTGAATCTAATGGGATGATCATCTGTGTGTATGTGTTTCTTTTCAGCTTGTTTGTATAATAGATTATATATATATATAAAAATATATTTATATATATTATAAATTATATATGTTATTATTTTATTATGTATATTATTTTATATATATTACATGTATATATATATTATATATTGAACCATCTCTATATCTCTGGGATGAAGCTTGTTTAATCATGGTGGATGATCTTTTTCATATGTTCTTGGATTTGATTTGCAAGCATTTTATTGAGTATTTTGCATCTATGTTGATGCAAGAAATTGGTCTGTAATTCTCTTTTATTTTTTAGTCTTTATGTCTGGGTTTCAGGGTAACTATGGCCTCACAGAATGAGTTGAACAATGTTTCTTCTGTATTTATTGTATAATAATTTGAGAGGTAGTGATATTAACTCTTCTTTGAATGTCTGCTAAAACTACTTGGCCCTGGGCTGCTTTTTTGTTTGTTTGTTTGTTTGTGTTTGTTTGTTTGAGAGACTTTTCATTACTTTCCGATTTCACCAGGGGTTATAGTTCTGCTTAAATTGCTTATCTGATCTTGATTTAGGGTTAATGATTTCTATCTATGGAGAAAATTATTCATTTCTAAATATTGGCATTTTTTTCTAAATGAATAAGAGTTATTCATTTAGATTTTTCAGTTTGGTGTAGTACAGGTTTTTAAAATATGTCCTTATAGTTCTCTGCATTTTCTCAGTGTCTGTTGTTATACTTCCCTTTTTCATGTATGATTTTATTAATTTGCATATTTTCTTTCTGCCTTCCAGTTAATTTGAATAAGGGTTTCTTGATCTTATTGTTTCCTCAATGAACCAATTCCTTTATTGATTTGGTTTTTTGCATTGTCCTCTTTGTCTTTCTTTTACTGATTTCAGCTCTGAGTTTGAGAATTTTTTTCCCTGCTTATTTGTTTTGGATGTGATTTTTTTTTAAGTTCTATAGCATTTACATCTGCAATTACATTGTTTGTATGTGATCTCTTCAGTTTTCTTATTAAAGGACTTAGTACTATGAACATGTCCCTTAAAACTACTTCCATTGTGTCCCATAAGAATGCATATATTGTGTATTTATTATCATTTGATTATAAAAAGTCTTTAATTTTATTTTTAAATTTCTATTGACCCCTTTTAAAATTTAGTAATGATTTGTTCAGTTTCTCTGAGTTTATCAGCTTTCTGTAGTTTCTGTGGTTACTGGCATCCAGCTTTAGTTCATGATGGACTAATAAGATATATGGAGTTTGTCAATTTTTTTTGTATCTGCTTAATCTTACTTTATGTATGAGTATGATGGCTAGTCTTGCTTGTCAACTTGACTATGTCTGGAATGAACTACAATCCAGAAATGGAGTATACATCTGTCATCCGGCTATTAAGAAAGGAAGAAAACTTCCTTTAATTTGTATCTTGAGGCTGGAAGACACAAGGTTTTGATCCAGATCTTGAGGTTGGATGGCACATGCTTCTGATCTGGATCTTGAGGCAGGATGACACTTGCCTTTAATTTAGATATTGAGGCAGTTCTTTAATCTTGGCTATCCCTTCTGCAGGAAGTCCACGTAAAGACAATGGCAGAATGAAGGTTTCTTTTGTTCTTTGCCTGCTTGCACTCACTTTACAAGAATGTCCATTAAAGCCTACTAATTTTTAGGATTCCAGCTTATACAGACTAGCTGTGACACCCAGCCTTGTGAGACTGAGCAACTACTAGATTCTTGGGCTTTCCATTCACAGCTAGCCATTGCAGAATTTGTTGGTCGATAGCCTGTAAGTCATTCTGATAGATTTTATATATACATATATATATGAAATTTTTATACTTTTATAAATATATGTATATATTACATGCATTATATATATAGATACATTGTATATATATCTATAATACATACACATATATATTCATTGTATTAATTTATATATTTTCTTTCTGCCTTCTGGTTAATTTGAATAAGTTTCAATAAATTTCAATAAGTTTCTTGATCTTATTGCTTTTCTCAAAGAGCTAATACTTTTATTGATACATTGATTCATTGCATCATTTTCTTTGATTTCAGGTCTGAGTTTGATAATATTTTGCTGCCTATACCTTTTGGATGTGATTATACATAGACATGTATGTATACACACACACACATTCATTCCATTAGTTCTGTGACTCTTGAGAACCTACTATAATGAATATGTGGTCAGTTGTGTAGAAAGTTCCATGAGGTGCAGAGAAGAAGGTATATTCTTTTGTGTTCAGCTGAAAATGTTCTGTAAACATTTGTTAGGTCTACTTAGTTTAGAACATTTGTTACCCCCAGCACCTTTCTGTTCAGTTTTTGTCTAGATGACCTGTTTATGAGAATGGGATATAGAAGTCTTACACTATCAATATGTGAGGGACAATACATGATCTAGGCTATAGTAGTGTTTCTTTTATATGAGTGGGTGCCCTTGTGTCTGGGCATAGATGTTAAGAACTGAAATGTCATCATAGTAGATGTGGGTCCCCTGCCCCCATCAGCCATTTGGCACCAGTTGTCTGAGTGTGGGGAGGAACTGGGGAGCAGTGTGTCTCTGGTAGGGGTGAGTAAGGTAGGTATAAATGAGACTGTGTTGAAGGACAGTTAGAGGAAAGGAGAGGAAAAAGGACAAGGGAGGAGATGCTGCAGTGTGTCAGGGCCCTTCTAAACTTATCAGCTAGATCTGGATACTGCTAGTCACAAGATTTCTGAGAAGCCAGTTCTCTGGCAGGGAAACAGAAGCCTAACTGGCTTTATCATGACATGCCCTGGTCTCTATGGAGATGAGTAGGCTCAAGCCTGATTTGGGTAGGAAGTGGTCTCACTCCTGCCATGCTCTCTGAGAGCTGTCCAGTGTCTGGCAGGCAAGCACCCTACTATCCTTCATCTAGCTTGGGAACCAACAAGTGGATTTTTCCTTTGATAGTATACAGTGTCTTTCCCTATCCTAATTAGCTTTGGTTTGAAGTCTTTTTCTGTTAAATATTAAATTGGATATCACAGTTTTATTGTTAGGTCCATTTGCTTAGAATAACATTTTCCAAAACTTTGTCCTGGGGTAAAGTCTATCCTTGATGTTCAGGTAAGTTTCCTAGATTCATCAGCATGGTATATCTTGTTTTTGCATCCATTCTGTTATTCTGTATTTTTATTGGGGAATAGGGACCATTGATGTTGAAGAGATAGCAATAATCAATGACTGTTTTATTATTAGTAGTAGTTACATTTTATTAACTCTGTATCCCAGCAGTATCCTGCTCCATTATTCCCTCCCAATCCCACCCTCCCTCCCTCAGCTTCTCCCTGCCCCTTCCAATTCCATGGATTGGGGAGGCCCTCCTCCCCTTTCATCTGGCCCTGTTTTATCAGGTATCTTCAGGACTGGCTGCAAAGTCCTCCTCTGTGGACTAGCAGGACTGCTCCTCCCTTGGGGGGTGGGGAGGTCAAAGAGCCTGCCATTGAGTTCCTGTCAGAAATAGTCCTGTTCCCCTTACTATGGGAAACCAATTGGTTATTGAGTAGCTCAATCAATGTTTGTTGATTCCTATTATTGTGTTGTCGTTGCTGTTAGAGGCGGTAGTGGTGGTGGCGGCATGTGTGTGTGCTTCCATTCTTTTGATTTTGCTAGATCATTTATTCCCTGTGTTTTTATGGTTGTATTTAACTTCTTTAGGTTGGGGTTCTCCTTCTAGTACTGTCTTACTTAGTGTTTCTATGAAAAGATTACATTATCCCAGCAACTCTTAGTTTAAAACAAACAAGCAAGCAAACAAACAAACACTTAATTGGGGCTTGTTAACAGTTTGAGAGGTTTAGTCCACTGTTTTCATGGTGGGGGACATTGTGGCATGTAGAGACACATGGTGCTAGAGAAATAGCTGAAACTTCAATATGTAGATCTAGGCAGCAGAAAGAGAAAGATACCGGGTCTGGTTTGAGTTGTTGAAACTTCAGAGCCCCCCACCAGTGACACACTTCCTCCAACAAGGCCACAGTTTCTAATCACTCTCAAGTAGTACCACTCTCTAATGAACATATATGTATATGTGTATATGTATATTCAAATATATGAGTCTATTGGAGCCATTCTTATTCATACCTCCACAAACATTTTATGTCAGGCTGCATTTGTAGATAAATATTCTTTAAATTTGGTTTTGTCATGGAATGTCTTTCTTTTCTATCTCTGGTGATTGAATGTTTTGCTTGGTGTAGTAGTCTGGGCTGGTGTCTGTTTTCCTTGAAAGTCTGCAGCACATCTGTTAAGGTCTTTCTGGCTTTTAGAGTGGACATTGAGGAGTCAGATATAATTCTAATAGGTCTGCCTCTATATGTTCCTTGCTATTTTTCCCTTGAAGCTTTTAATATTCTTTCTTTGTTCTGTACATTTGATGTTTTGATTACTATGTGCTAAGGAGACTATCTTTTCTAGGCCAATCTATTTGTTGTTCTTTATGCTTCTTTTACCTTGATATGCCTCTCCTTCTTTAATGACTGAGAGTCTTTTTTTCCATTTCTTGTATTCTTTTGGCAAAGCTTGCCTTGGTAGTTCCTTTCTAGCTCCTAAATTTTTATTTTCAGTATTTCCTCAGGTTTTTAAAAAATTGATTCTATTTTCATATTCAGGTCCTGAGCAGTTTTGTTTATTTCCACAAATAGTGGAAGGAAGGCTTCCTTGGACTCCTTGAAGAGGTGTATTCATTTCCTTCCACTATTGGTTCAACATAGAAAAATCCATCAATTTAATACACCATATAAACAAACTGAAAGAAAAAAAAAAAAAATGATCACCTCATTAGATGCTGATAAGGCCTTTGCCAGTATCTAACACTGATTCATGTTAAGATCTTAGAGAGAGCATGGATATAAGGCACATACCTAAACATAGTAGAGGCAATATACAATACAATATACAATAAGCCTATAGCCAACATCAAACTAGATGGAAAGAAACTTAAATCAATCCCATGAAATCAGGGACAAGGCAAGGCTGACCACTCTTTCTATATCTTTTTAACATAGTTCTTGAAGTCCTTGCTAGAGCAATAAGACAATTAAATGATATCAAGGAGATACAAACTGGGGAAAAAGACAGATAATATGAGTATACATGAGTGACCCCAAAAATTCTACCAGGGAACTCCTACAGTTGATAAATACCTTCAGCAAAGTGGCTGGATACAAAATTAACTCAAAAAAAAAAATCAGTAGCCCTCTTGTATACAAAAGACAAATGGGCTAAGAAAGAAATTAGGGAATAATCATAATAGCCATAAAAACAAAAACAAAAACAAAACAACAAAACAAAACAAAACAATAATAAAGTATCTTGGTGTGACTCTAACCAAGCAAGGGAGGGGGATTCTAAAGAACTTAACTTCCCTATGCTCAGGATGCAAGGTGAAGCACTGCACTCAGGGTCAGCCTCTTTGGACTCAGAGAAGAGCATGTCTGATTGCATGCAGGTTGATGCCCCAGGTCCCGCCTCTGAGAAAAAGGTATCAGACGGGTCTGATGCTCTTTGGGTGGATGACACCTAAATGAACATCGGTACAAAGTCCCAATTTATTTCTAACATCAGAGATCAGACCTCTACTCTTGCCTGATGCATCTAAAACAAAAAGGGGGAACTGTAGAGAGCTGCGGAATGCTATGCCTTAAAAATGGAACTGGTTTCCACCTTCCACCTTCCCGATGGTGAGTGCTCTCTGTCACGAACAATTCCACATTTGGCTAAGGCTGAGGATCTTGCTTGCTTCCATGTATGTGGACCTATCTGCATTGCCCACGTGGCACGCCTGGGCTGGCTACCCAGAGGCTATTTAAGCTGTGGGCTGGCTTTCCCCAGGGTCAGATGATTGTTCAAGGTTCCTGAATAAACTGCATTGAAAATAAATAAATAAATAAATAAAAATAAATAAATAAATAAATATGAAAGGAAAAAAAAAAAAAAAAAAAGAACTTAACTTCCCACCTTTTAACTTTTATTTTGTTGTTGTCTGTTATTTTTATATTCTAAATAGTGGTAATAAAATGGCTAATCAAAACTACCAGGATGGTTGTGACCATGCATAAGATGACAATCTCTTATGCCTTGTTCACATTTCTTTGAAGAACTGAACAATAATTAAAGAAATTTGACAACCATATAAGTTTCTGCTGCACGGGCCAAGATGAGCCACAAAAAAAAAAAAAACAAACAAACAAACAAACAAACAAAAACTGCAAATAAACTTTTTTTTTTCTCATTTTATTTTATTTTTTTTCTTTTTTTTAATTTTCTTTATCAGTTACATTTTATTAACTCTGTATCCCAGCCGTGTCCCGATCCCTCATTCCCTCCTAGTCCCTCCCTCCCTCCCTCATCTCCACTGTGCCCCTTTCCAAGTCCACTGATAAGGGAGGACCTCCTCCCCATTCATCTGATCCTGTTTTATCAGGTATCTTCAGGACTGACTGCAAAGCCCTCCTCTGTGGCCTAACAGGACTGCTCCTCCCTTCGGGGGTGGGGAGACCAAAGAGCCAGTCATTGAGTTCCTGTTAGAAATAGTCCTTGACCAAACCTTTGGCAGAGTACAGAGAATCATAAGAAAGAAGGGGAGTTAGTCTGATGGGGAAAGGATAGGAGCTCCACAAGGACCAAATATATCTGGGCACAGGGTCTTTTCTGAGACTGACATTCAACCAAGGACCATGTATGGATATAACCTAGAACCTCTGCTCAGATGTAGCCTGTGGTAGCTCAGTAACCAATTGGTTTCCCAAAGTGAGGGGAACAAAGACTATTTCTAGCAAATAAACTTTTAGAAACTATGTCTAAAAACATTTCCTACCTATAGTGATTATTCAAGCAAAGAAAACAAGCATACTAAAGAAAGATCTTCTATTATTACAACTGGGACTATTTAGGACATTTTTTTCTTATAGCATTTGGCAAGCCACCAATAAAAATGCAAACATTGAAGGAAGCTGGCTTCTGAGGCACTGAAGTATAGGGTGATGGCAAAGGGGTAAAGATGCGCCTATAAAGCAAGGAGATCTTGAGGCTGCACCACCTGAATGTCCAACCAACAGCTTTCAGAGGACAGCCTATCAAGACAAGTAAATCTTAGTGTTTAGTCATATAAACCAGTGAACTTATATTGTCTCATTTTGTGAGACATGGAAGTTGGGTTCAACTGCTTATTTTTTATAAACTGAGGAATTTGTACTTATATATTTTTTGTCCTGTCTCATTTGTTAATGAATTACCCAAATTAGGTAACTATTTAATGACCCTCTCTCTCTTTCTCTTATCTATCTATCTATCTATCTTTTTATCTATCTATTTATCATCTATTTATCTATCTATTTATCTATCTTCTATATGTCTATCTATCCATCCATCTCTATCATCTATCTATCTATCTATCTATTTATTTATCTATTTATCTATCTTCTATATGTCTATCTATCCATCCATCCATCTCTATCATCTGTATCTATCTGTGCACTAAATTATATGATAATTACATCTCCACCCACCCCCTGAAAGTTGGTTTTGTCTTGTTGTACAAGAATTACAGCAGCAGTTCTCTTGTTGACTGGTTTTGTTTAGAGCCTTCTTTGACCAAAGACTCATCACTGAGCCTTTTTTTTTTTTTTTTTTTATTCATCCAGTGGTGCTAATAGCCTTTAATCCCTCACCAATGGAGATGTTCACTTTTCTCTTATACTCAAAAAAGAATTGTCATCACATCTCCCTTAATACTGATATAAGACTCTCCATCTTCACCAGGTCCAGTAAATTAAGCATATCTTGGTTTAAGTTCAAAGGGTTAGGAACCTTTGGTTTAGGGTAATGGTTCTCCATACACTTTAAGTAGGAATTCACATTGGTTGCCCATAGAAATGACTTTTTTTTCTGAGTTATGAACTTATTCTATTTGTTACTCAAATACTCTGTGACATTGCTAAGAAATTTTAGGTCCTCCATTCATGTAACATGGAATTGAGTGATCCTACTCAATTCAGTTCCTGCCATCCACACTGGGCAACTTACAACCACCTGTAACTCTAGTTCCATGGGATTTGATGTATTTCTCAAAGGCATACAAATAGCCAGACAGGATATGAGAATATGCTGAATATAGTTTACTATGGCAAGGTAACTAGCCCCACAGTAAGACATGGATGCACATCTTTGAAATGGATGTAAGAACAATGGCATGCAGTCAATGTGGAAAAACAGGAACACTAATATACTTTGGATTAGAATGTATACTTGTAAACTGCAGAAAACAGGTGCCAGTTTTCCAACAAGTAATAAAACAGACACCTAGCAATACCCATCCTGCCCATCCACCTTTATATCTAATTATCATTCCCCAAACAAGTACTTTCTATCAATAATCTCCAAAGGGTAAATTTTCTCCCATTTTTATGCATTTTCTATTTATTTTTATGTTTTTCCAGTGCCAAGAAGCATAAGTATCCACCAAGAGAAATAACTTCCATTCTTAAAATCGCCAGAACAGAGAACCCAGATATCACCAATAGGTTCCTATTGGTGTGAAATAAAGAATAAAGAATAATGGTGTGAATCTTTCTTTTCTGAAACCTGTTTTTATTAGCTCCACAGCAAGGAAAAGAAAATAATATAGAAATTATAGTGCTTGAAGAAACCAAAATAGAAGGCAGTTTTGTTATTCAACATGAGAAAGGAGGTCAAGGCATTACATTTCCATTGCAAATTAAATTTAAAACATGATCATGAATGAAACTGTATTTTCTCCAAAACTTAAACCTGAAGATTCCCAACATTCACTTAACTTTTGTTATTTGTTTTTCCTTTGGTGATTTTATAATAGAAGACATTGTAGAGAAAAGAGAGCAATGGGGCTTCTGTGGAGTCAGGAGGAAAGTGAAAGAGAATGGGCATAATGGGATGGAAGAGATATAGCTGATGATGAGCATGGGAGCCATCCCAGAGCACTACATGTATGTGTGAAACTGCCAAAGCCATATTTAATTAAAGAAACTTGAAAGTCAAACAGAACCACAAATGGCTGCCTCCTCCTTTCAGAATTACAAATAAAAAGAAAAAATAATTGTTTTCTCAGTGTCACAGGAAAAGATTTTTGGAACAGAACACCATTAGCACAGGCACCAAGATCAACAATTAACAAATGGGATGCCATGAAACTGAAAATTTCTGTACAGCAAAGGACACTGTCATTTGGACAAAGCAGCAGCCCACAGAATGGGAAAACATTTTTACCAACCAAATATCCAATAGAGAGCTAATATCAGTAATATATAAAGAACTGAAAAACTAGGTGTAAAGAAAACAAATAACTCCATTAAAAATGGGATGAAGATCATAACAGAGAATTCTCATTATAGGAAACAGAAACAGATAAGAAACAAATATTCAACATCCTTATTCATCAAGGAAATGCAAATCAAAACTACTTTGAGATTTCATCTTACACCCACAAGACTGGCTAAGATCAATAAAACAAGTGACAGGTCTTGCTGTCAAGAATGTGGAGTAAGGGTAACATTCAGTCATGGTTGGTGGGAATGCAAGCTTGTACAGCCACACTATAAAAATCAATATAGTGTTTCTTCAGGAAGATGGGAATTGATCATCCTCAAAATCCAGATATACTAATCTTGGACATATACTCAAAGGATGCCTCATCCTACCACACAGATATTTTCTCAACCATTTTGATTTCTGCTCTATTCAGAAAAGCCAGAAATTGCTGTAAATATAGATGTCCCTCAACGGATGAATGAATAAAGCAAATGTTATACATTTATAGAATGGAAGATTACTCAGCTATTACCAAAAAAATGAAATCATGAATTTTTCAGGTAGATGGGTGAATTTAGAAGAATTCATCCTGAGTGAGGTAACGCAGACTCAGTCAAAGATGGTATGTGTTTCCTTAAGTGTGGATAGTAGTCGTCGAGTCAATGAAAAGCAAGCTACAATCTGTAGAAAGAGGTTAGATATAGACTAAAGAGAAACAGATCTTGCTTAGAAAGTAAAATAGAGTAGATGGTTATGGATCGATTGTGAGGGAGGTGGGTTGGAAGGGGAATACCAAATAAACATGGGGAGTAAAGGAGATGAGGGAGGGATTAGGAGGAGACAGATAAAATTAAGGGCTATTTGAGGGGCATAAAAGAAACAATACAGTGGAAGCTTTCTAAAACTTATACATATATGAAAATGATCTAAGTGAACTTGCCAAATAATGAGGGAAACAGAGCACCTATTAGACATCTCTTGTCACCAAATGAGGCTTTCAGTGCTGGGACTGGATTGCATCTAATTAAATTATTGGCCAAAGGGGTCCGGTGAAAACCCTTCAACAACCCAGGTTCTTGCCAAGAAGTTACTCTCCACAAACTGACAGCAAGGTCCCATTGTTGAAGACGATACCCACATAATTAATTGAACATGGAAAAGTCAAGCTGGTGCTGACATAGAGCCTTCACCCCAATGTGCTAACATCTGTGGTACAAGAAGGCACTCTGCAGCTACAGAAAGAGAAATATACACAACTAACAAGCTATAAACTCTGATCCGTAATGATATCTTGCAGGCATAAGATATGCGAGTGCAATGGAGGCACAAAACTTGGTGTAAACAGTGAGTACTTGATTTGACGTAAGACCAGCTCCACAAGATAGGGCCCATGCCAGACAATGCTCCAGTGACCAAGAACCAAGAACCTGACACCTGAAACTAAGTAGCTTAGGTACCTAGGGTAAAATAAGATAATGCTAATTTATATGACAGAAAAATTAGTTGCAGTAAAATGACTCCTAATGAGTCATTTTCTGATATAATCATAGTGCTTATTCAACCATAATTAAAGATACTTCTTCCTGCCTGATGAGAACAAATATAGAGACCCAGTGCTAGATATTGTGCAGAGACCTTAGGACACTCAGCCCTAAATGGGATGTCGCCATTAAATCCAACCCTATACCAAGGCTCATGGTGCCTTGTGGAAAGAAGGCAGAAAGAGTGTAAGAGCCAGAGAGCATGGAGGACACCTAGAAAACAAGGTCCTCTGAATCAACAGGACTGACACACATATGAAGTCACCGAGACCGAGGCAGCATACACAGGGCCTCAGGCCTGTACCAGATGAGGTTCTAGAGCTGAAAGAGTAGAAACATGCTCCCATTCCTAACACAGAAGCAATCTCTGATGAATAAGTACTTGCCAACGAAAATATTTCCTCCAAGGGAATCTAACTGGAGAAACCAACTCCTCTTAAGAATAGGCTGATCCATATGTAGAACTCTCAGCTACCTCCCCAGAATCATGTTTCCCTGCAATCTGCCATGCTTCCTGTCATGATGATAATGTACTAAACCTCCAAAATTGTAAGCAAGCCCTAACTAAATGCTTCCTTTTATTTCCAAAAAAAAAAAAAGTAGGCTGCATGCCCTGTAGTAGGTCAACAGAAAATGAACTTAATGGCATCTTTGGAGGTCCTTCTTGTCTCATAATGTTGTCATAGATTTTCCTTTTTGCATGTTCTGTTCGTTCTGTTCCTGCATCCTCTTTGGGCTTTTTAAAAACTAGTGTTTTGTCCTATTCCAGTGTGAGTTTTGTTTTATCCTATTATATTGCATTTTAATAATATCCCTTAGAAGCCTGTTTGTCTTCTAATGAGAGACAGGAAGGAGATGGATTTGGATTGGAGGGAAGGTAGGGAAGAACTTGGAGGAGTATAGGAAAAAGAAACTGTGATGAGGATATATTATTAAATTTTAAAAAATCTCTCTTCAATAAAAGAAAAAAATTAAAAATCATTGTTCTCCATGTGCCACTTGGTGTCAGGCTGTGTACTTTTCATAAGGGGTAGGGAAATGCTTTAAAGTCCTCATTCAGGGATTCTATACTGAAAAAAACATGCAATCCAAATGCATGTATTTTTATCATTAAAGAACCATCACCATCTTCCATTTCTGGAGACTTCTTGTTTCATCTCTTTGGCTATGTTCTAGTGTCATTTCAGGTGCTGTGACATGGGATGGGAGCAATCCAGAAACTCATACAGCTCTTCATGTAACATCAGCCTAGAGTAGAGAAAAAGAAGTACATCTACACTGAAAGCTGCCGACTAGCTTTCATCTAGTTTTCTCCTTTGTCATGTAACTCACACCTGCTACCTAGGGAATTTTGCCATCCATAATGAGATGGGTCTTCCTACATTGACTGAAAATCAAGACAGTCCCTACAAATGTGCTCACAGTCCTGATATAGGTGATCTCTCAAATGACGCTCTTAGGTGATGTAGGTTATGACATGGCAAGTTGACATTTGAAACAAAGCAGCACAGGCTGTAAGCAGAGTCCTTTATATGGTCTGTTTAGTGCTGTTCTCATATTTTTGTAGTTCTTGTTGATTCAGTTTAAAACTGTCCAATAGCATGCTTGATGGCCAGTGTTCTAAACCCAAGAGGCTGCCATGTGCCTTACAGAGAAAATGGTTTGTGTTAGATAAACATGAGTTTGTACCTGTTGGCTATGAGTTCAGCGTCAATGAAACCAGTATGTATTCAAAGATAGTCTTTAAGCAAAAACACATAAACAATGTTTATGGAACTGTTATGATTGTTACAACACATTGTAATGGCAACCTAACCCTGTAATTTTATCAGAAACAACAATTTAGAACTCATTAATTTATGGTTACAAAGAGTGTAGAAAATAACTACTGAAAAATATAATTAGCATTTAGCTAATATACAAAATAATAACATGTGTTCTATTTTCAGTTCTGCTGCTGTGGCTAAATTCCAGAACACAAGCAATTTAGAGAAGGGTTTATTTAGGTTACAATTCCAGGTTACAATGTATCATTGAAGGGGAAGTCAAAGCAGGAGTATAAGTAGTAAGTTACACCATATCCTGTCAAAAGCAGAAAGAAAATAAACACATGGATCTTTGTTTGCTTGTTTATTCTCAGTTAGCTTTGTCTTATCAGATAGTAGTCAGGACCCTGTGTCTAAGGGGTGGCACCACCTCCAACGGGCTATGTCATCCTCTATCAATTGACAGGAAAAACAATCTGCCACAGGCATGTCCACAGGCTCCCCTGATCTATACAGAATTCATTAAGATTCCAGGTGATTCCAGGTTGTGTCAAGTTGACACAAGTTAAACTAACTAGAAAAGCCTATATCCCATGAATCTACAGCTACTAATCTGAAACTATGGACAAAATACAGTTTTGCTAGTGAGAGCATTTCCAGTCCAGTGGGCAGGATCACAAGCCTAGTCTCTAGTTTAGCTCTCCCTTTGAACTGCTGGGTATCCTGGTAGACATCAATCTTTTCTGTTAAAGTGAGGAAACTGTGCTTTTGCAAAAACAGTATCTTTCTGGAGGGTTCATAAGGATGGGTTGAGGCTCATATAGGAGTGGGATACTCAAGAATGAAGACTGATCCCAAAGAAAAATGACACCTATTTCTCCTCTCACAAGAAGAAAGAAGAGACTTACAATTTGCTATTGAAAATCAATTGAAAAACATTGTTTCTATAGCGCCATCAAATTTTAGATTCTCTTGTGTGTTTTGACAGATAACATCACATGCTTCCTTAGCAAATAGGGAGGTTGGATAGAACATGGCTATGGCCTGAATTTAATATTTAGGTATGCTTGTTAAAATATAGTTAGTTTAAAAGCATGTTCTCAAGGGATTGTCAGTGTCTTTAGATGAGGGCCTCGGATTCCCATGTCTTCTTTCATATGGCCAAGGGTTGGTTAGAAAAGAACGGCAAGACTTTATATTCTTATGATACAGACAGGAACAAGTTCTGGACCATCACTAATGTAAAATTCCATCCTGATTACCCTTGCAGCTGCTGGATAGGGAGTAGTAATCTCTGCCCTCATCAAATTCATATAGCTCACAAGTCAAAGAATCACTCTAATGTGAATTTTGATCAAGAGAACCTTTCCAAATTGACAGCGGTTTCTGTATACGTCATCAGAAATATGCAAAGTATTATGGTTAGATATGTCATGATTAGATTCTTGGAGAATCTAAGGCAGGTGGTAGCAGGGGCCTTTGTCGATAGTCTGATGGCCAGGACATCCAACTCTAGTTTCACCCATACTGCTCTGATGTGATTCACATTAGGTTTTTGCATCAGAAGTAAAGGACTTTCTGCAGCCAATCCCTTTTTTGGGAACCAGACCAGGGTGATTTCTTCACTTCTTTTTGGAGGTGAGACTGTGAGAGAAGTGACCACTCCATATGCTTGCATGCACAGGTTCACCTGCAAACGTACGTGAAGAGGCGCGCATGTTCAAACACCACACACACATACTGACTCTTAAAAGTTTTTAAATACGAAAAACATAAATAGCATGTTTTCTGATACAGAGCCTCAGATTAGCCATCTGTCTTCTCTTAAGTGCAGGTAGATTTTGCTTCAAAATCATCTAGAAAATTCTGGGAGGGCAGAGGGTAGTGGGGGTAGAAGATAATTGGATTTAGACTAGTCATTACTGAAGCCAACTCATGGATATTAATTATCCTAGCTTGTCAAATCTTACATGTTGTTAAGTCACTTCTGTCAAGCAGGTTTTCTTCAGACATGAAGATAATTTTAATTCATGAGCCATCAGTATCTCAGAGAATAGAAGCCACAAGGACTAACCATAATAAATTACAGTGTTCTCTGTACTTGGCTACCCCGAATAACTTGGTAGTGGCCATAGCACTTCAGGTACTTTCTTTTCTAGTCCCTAGATCTTTGTTTTTCTGAGAACTGGTTCTAGGCAGGATTGTCTTTGTTCTGACTCTTGTTGTCATTCTTGCGGAGGTGGATCAGTGCTGCCAACTTTGTTGACCTGTTTCTGTTGAGCAGAAATGCTGGCCAGGGAAGCTGTCTTCAGTACTCTATGTGGAAAGGATAGTCCTTGTGATTTTCTGTTCTGAAAAACAGAATCACGAATGAAAAAGAAAAAAACAAACAGACAACAGGAACAGGTATTTTTGGTGTGTGTGTGTGTGTTGAGACAAGGTTTCTTTGTGCAGCTCTGGTTCTTCTGGAATGCACTCTGTAGACCAGGCTGGCCTCAAACTAAGCGATCTATCTGCCTCTGCCTCCATACTGGGATTAAAGGCATGCCCCACAAACCATCCCATGGAACTGGTATTTTTTTAAAAGAAAACATTTTTAAGCGACACAGTTGTATTTTTCTAACTCTCTAGTATAGAAATTAGTTAGTATCTTTATTCACTGGTCAAAATATGGTTTAATTAAGCTGGAAACATAAAAATAAATACCAACTCAGGAACCAGCCATCAAGTAAGCAAAGAAGAGGGACTTACGTGGGGAATGTGACCAAGCGGAAATTCTTGTTCAGGTTGAGCAGTTCCTCCATGTCTTTCTCTGTTAATTCAAAATCAAATACCTGGAACCAAAATTAGACAATCATAAGGGAATTCACAGTCACCCCATGTATCTGGCATCTGTCTTCTCTGGAAACCAAGATGTGAAAGAAACTCTTCATTAGACACCTAGATCTTCCTCTGAAAGGCAGCTGAACCTCCCAAACATGCTGATTTTTATCACTTGACTGACACCGCCTTAGCCTCACTTACATTTAAGAGAATTTGAAAAGATCAGCAAAATATTGTTTTTATCTTATAGGAGGGAATGAGGAATATAGGGAAAGAGTCAGAAATGCAAAGTACTTTCTCCGCTGGAAAAAAAAAAAGGAAAAATCTTTGTTCCTCCTACCTGATCAACTAGAAAGCCAGCTGGTACTGACTCTAGCAGCATCAAAAACATAGAAAAAACTTTTTGAGGAATTTCATTTTCAAATAGTACTCTTACCTCTCCTCTCCATTTCCCCTCTGACACACTTGAGGATCTACCACACTGTGATCAACTTCTTAAATAACAGTATCTCACAGTGACTATGACCCACCATGGCTGAGGGTTTAAGTCCAAGGAGGATGAACAGAAGAATGCCCAGTGGCTTTACCATGCCCTAAGTGGTAGAATCTGTGGGAATGCAAACCCTGCCTGAGGAAAATACTTGTCCTCAGGTCTGGCCAAAACCACCCACACAGTATGTAGAGGAACTGAAGAGAGGCAGCCTGAGTGCTGGAATGGTTTAAACTGATGGGGAGAAGTAAACAGTACTAGAATAGATACTAAAATCAAGGCTGGTATCACTGTGGGGCAGCCATACAGAATGATACTTTGATTTGTCACAGAGAGTATAGATCTAGGGCCTGGATGAAAAGACTTTGGCCGGCTCAGAAGAGAAGCCCATAGCCTACTATCCTTGATACTTTTCCTCCAGTTAAGCTCATATACTCAACCTCCTGCTCCTCCAGATCTTACTGGCTGACACTCTCTTGAGCCTCTCATATACTGACACTGTTCTCTGTCCTTAGTAGCAGATCCCATTTCTGCTCTGATTCCTGGTTGAATTTTAAAAGATTATCTTCAAAAAGGCTGTTCTCAATCCGTATTTTGTACATGTTCTTACTAAGTCAGATGTCTGGGGCATTAGTTTTCACTGACTCTGAATTATCACTAGGCAGGAGTGGGGAATGTAACTCCCAGAGCTGCTGCACTCAACATAGGAGTGGACATCCCTACATGGCCCAGACTGGCTGCATATTCACCAACCCCGTATTCCTTCTGAAAGGGTTAGACTAACTTTGTAACCTATATGTCTTCTAAAGCCTATAGTTTTGAGTTTTAGATTCAGGTTAAGCTAAAGCCTCTTAGTACCTTTCCAGAGAGTGAAGGAATGTGACCCTATCTGTGAGGACAGATATAAAAAAAGGGCAAGCAAGCAATGACCTTCACTCAACAAAAGAAGGACCAGACCCTTGTCCTTGAGATAGTGTTTCTTAGCAACAAACCTAGACTTCCTCTGAGTAGCTTTTGACCTCCAGCCAAAAGTCTGTAGCCCCTAATCTTCAAGGATGAGCTAACCACCCCACCTTCAATTGCAGCTGCATCCACACTTGGCAGGACTGGCCAAGCTTGAGCACCTAAGACTAGCCAATTATCTTACTTTATAACTTCCTCATCCAATCCTAAATTTCCAAAACTGCAACTTCAAATTTCCCACAATTTTTCTTTTAAAAACCTGAAGGCCTTTGTCTCCCAGTGCCACTCTTTGCTGACCGGCAGGGGTGACCCCGTTGTACAATGGTTAATAAACCTCTTGCTTTTGCAATGAGTCTTGGTCTGGGGGAGTTTCTGGGAAGGGCGCGATTGAACTCCTGAGCTGTGAGACCCCAGGTCTTACACTTCCTCCTGAGCACTGGACATATCTAGCTTCCCCTGAGGGTCAGTGTGGCAGGCAACATCCAGTCCTAGGGAAGTTGGGGGCAGGGGACATGAAATAGTAAGAGCTTGCCCTGACTCACTAGGTGAAAGGCTGACCACCAATACAGTTTGCAGAGGAATACACCTCTGCCAGGCAAAGGCCAGAGAGATCCGGGGGTTGTTCATTAGAGAAGCTAACCAGCCCTTGTAAAGTCATGATCAGGATATGCCCACCTGGATATTCTCTCTAATCCGACTTGGGGTGACAGATTTGGGAATCACTATCAGGTTCCTTTGGATCTGAAATCGGATCAAAATCTGTAGGAAAGAGTTTCATGCAACAATAAAACAGATGGAATCAAAGATAAGGCATTACAATATTTCCTTTACATTATACAGTCTCTTCATCTCAAACTCCTTTAGGAATCAAACTGAATGGCTTTGTCAATATGTCTGTAATGACGGCCATCAGCCCAAGGAGATCACAGGATCCACCCACGACTTTACTAGACTCCTTCAGCAAGTGCCCAATTCTCCCAGGTGACCAGGGCCTTAGAGTAAGGCTGACTTTAATGACTGGTCTCTTACACTGGTTGTCCCTGCAGTTGGTGAAGCAGTGGAAGTGGCATTAGAGGGCATCCTGAGTGCTGGCAGTTGAGGGAGGCAGGAAATATGGCTTGACTGGATGTGAACATGGAAGCAACCAAATTATCACTCCAAATTGGGAAGTTCTGGTGAATCAACTCATCCTAGAAATTGGCACGGCTCAGGACTGTGGGGAAAAGGACATGGAAGAGTGTGACCCTAGCACATGGCAGTTCTTCCCACGTACCTGAGCACAAGACTTCCCGTACTTCTTTGCTATCTTCTGAATGACAGGGTGATCCATCAAGTCAACCCCTTTACTAGAGAGGCACAGCAAAGCGTTCAGAGTTGGGACGTTAGTGAACACAGTGCTAGAAGAAATTACTTTTCTCTATAATTAAAATTTTATTGATTTTAAAATTTATTTAACTTCTTTTATCTATCTATCTATCTATCTATCTATCTATCTATCTATCTATTTGTTTTTGCGGGTAACTCACTTAGTAGGCCTGGCTGGCCTCAAACCCAGTCCCCTTGATTCTGCCTCCTGAGTGCTGGGATTACTGGCAGGTGTCAACAGGGCTGGGTAAGATTTACTATTTTCTAATAATAACAACTTTTAGTACAAGAGATTTTTTTTTTTAAGACTATGATAGCATCTATCAAAAATCTACCCAGGCAAGAGTACAAGTAAGCCATTTTATTTTGCTTTAGACAGGGTGTCATGTCTGGCTTTGAGATTGCTATACAGCCTCAGAATGACTTTGAACTTCTGATCCTTCTGCCTGCTCTCCAAAGTGCCAGGGTTATAGGTGGGCACTACCACCTATACAGCACTATACAGAACTAGGGATTGAATGCAGCAAACCATCTTATTGAGCAGCTAACAGATTTCAAGCATTGAGCTAGTCACAGCACTCAATGTGTCCAGAATGAACCATACTGAGCAGGTGTTATCTTTCAATACACGCCTCACTCTCTCGATCAGAGATCCTTCTACCCCAAGGCTCAGCTGTAAAATATGCCCCAGACTTTCAGGAGCTCTCCAAGTTCAAATATGCACACCCTATTTCACATGGGAAACACAGAGACAATAATATTGAAGTCACTCTGGCCTTTCCTGGCTTCCTAATAGTTCCCTGTCACCAAGCTTGAGGTTCATAGTAGACTAAGAAGAGACAGCTTCTGCATTTCAAGTAACACCAGTGAAAAACAGTACAAAGATACCCAATGTAGTAGGTAGCAAAAGGGAATGGAGATGAGATGTGGTGACGAGAACAATGCACCAAATCAAAAAGGGCTAATGGAAACTTCCTGAAGGGCACAGCACTGGGCTGAACATGACATCAGATACAAGAGCAAGCAAACCCTAGGAGAGCATCTAGTGTCTGTTAGCATGCAGGTTAGTATAGTCCTTACCTTGTTAGACTGTCCTTACCTTGAGCCACCAAGAGGACGATAAGCAGTCACAGACACATTATTTTCATGGCAGAAAGCAATCAGATTCTTCTGATTAAGATATGGATGACATTCAATCTATAAGCAGAAACACAGTGCACCCAAATAATTCAGACAAGTAGCATACTAGTAGCATACCGAAGAGTAGAGATACTCAACATCTTCACCATCCATAACTAGGTACAAGGCCCTTCTTAAGACCCGGTCAGGGCTGGGGAGATGACTCAGAGGTGAGGAGAACTGACTGTTCTTCCAGAGGTCCTGAGTTCAATTCCAAGCAACCACATGATGGCTAACAACCATCTATAATGAGATCTGGTGCCCTCTTCTAGTATGCATGTGTACATGCTGACAGAACACTGTATATATAGTAAAATACATCTTAAAAAAAAAAAAAAAAAAAAGAAAAGACTCAGTCATCTCCATCTACAAATGTGTAAGTTTGTCTCTGCCATCTTCAAGATGCCAGATGTTATAAATGGCCTGGAGTCCTCAGACTCTCCTACATCATGCAGACATTCCGACATCATCTGCTCAGTGAGGTTTTCTTCCATCATGCAGGAAAAACCTGACTATGCCAAATCTACCCCCATTCTCTCTAGTTTCTGCTATAGCATTTATATTACTCAATACCCCACACATTTAGTTTGCTTATTGGCTCTCTTTTGTTACCAGGATTTGAGTTTCAAACACAAGCCTTGAGAGAAGTATTTCTGCCTTCTCCATTTTCTCATATGCAGTTCCAGCTTATAAACAGACTTATTTACGGTTAGTTGAAGAGAATTATGAACTGTGCTTTAGCTCTCGGGATCATGCCACATCCCACAAGATCAACTTCCAAAGAGGTCTCATTTGCAGGTTTGTTTGATATCCTCTGCAGCATGTACTTGTTACATGAAGTTATCAAATTTCATCCATTCAACAAATATTTATTAAAAAACTTTACATGTCCTCTGTCAGATATAACCAGAATCTGGAAACAACCCAGATGTCCCTCAACTGAAGAATGGATACAGAAATTTCTCATACATTTATACAATGGAATACTACTCAGCAATTAAAAACAAGGAAATCATGAAATTTGCAGGCAAATGGTGGGAACTAGAAAACACCATCCTGAGTAAGGTAACCCAGAAGCAGAAAGACACACATGGTATACACTCTCATATAAGCAGATATTAGACATGTAATATATGATAAACATACTAAAATCTATACACCTAAAGAAGCTAAGCAAGAAGAAGGACCCTGGGTAAGACGATCATTCACAAAGGCAAATGAGATAGACATCTGAAGAGGGAGAAAACAGGAAACAGGACAGGAGCCTACCACAGAAGGCCTCTGAAAGACTCTACCCAGCATGGTATTAAAGCAGATGCTGAGACTCATAGCCAAACTTTGGGCAGAGTGCAGGGAATCTTATGAAAGAAAGGGGATATAGAAAGACCTAGAAGGGATAGGAGCTCCACAAGGAGAAGAACAGAACCAGAAAATCTGGGGCCAGGTGTCTTTTCTGAGACTGATAGTCCAACCAAGGACCATTCATGGAGATAACCTAGAACCCCTGCACAGATGTAGCCCATGGTAGCTCAGTGTCCAAGTGGGTACCCTAGTAAGGGGAACAGGGACTGTTTCTGACATGAACTCAGTGGCTGGCTTTTGATCACCTCCCCCTGCGGGGGTGAGGGTGCAGCCTTACCAGGCCACAGAAGAAGACAATGCAGGCAGTCCTGATGAGACCTGATAGGCTAGGGTCAGAAGGAAAGGGAGGAAAACCTCCCCTATCAGTGGATTCGGGGAGGGGCATGGGAGGAGGAGAGGGAGGAAGGAAAGGATTGAGAGGGTACGAGGGAGGGGGCTACAGCTGGGATACAAAGTGAATAAATTGCAATAAACAAACAAACAAACCACCAAACAAATAAATAATGCCCAGGTTGTTGTCACATGCCCAGGTTGTTCTCAGTTTGGGACTACTCCTACAAGCAAATTCAAACAAAAAAAGCTCTATGGTCATTAAGCACGAATCTCGGTAACAAAGAGCCTGCAAACATATAAAATGTGTGACCTTCTGGGTAGGATATGTGCTGTAGCAGAATGTGAAGGACTGGCGGGAGAAGATTCAGTTCTTCACCCTGCCAGCATTGGCAAAGACACTGTTGTTCACTACTCTCCTGCTGGCAGTTTGCATGGGCTGGGAGAATGAAAGGGAAGGGTGCTTTTCTTTCATTGAGATGAAGGGTCTGAGAGAACCCTGCTCTTCTGAACACACTTGGTCATCTGCCTCGAAAAACATGCCAAGAATCGAGATCCATGTTGTGCCCTATTCACCCATTCGGTCACCTACCCATATGAACCATAATGAAAGACACCCACACCCCCGACTGGCAACAGGCAAAGGAACAACTTGGTGGTGGTGGTGCTCTCGTATCTTTGGTGCGGGGCAGACCAGATGGCAGTCATTTGTTCAATCCTAGTTTGATGCCTGGCTTGGTGGACAAAGCTGTCTTTATCTCTAGGACTCATAAAAATAAAATCAAATCAGATTAGATATAGGTGACACAGCACAAGAGGAGGAAGACAAACAGACCTGTGGACTGCCATGCCACTCACAGACCTGCCCTCCAGCACACGGCACAGGCAGGGCATAGGCACCCGCTTGCTGTCATGCCACACAGCAGGGATGGAGGATGTCCACCTAGGGGCCTGTCAGCAGTATGGGCAGCCTGCAGTGGGAGCCATCACATTGTGTGAGTACATGGTCAGATGGAAGAGAAAGAGAGGTGGAACAGCTTCAGCATTATTAAGAAAGATGAAACTGTAGACTCAAAGGTGGAGAGAAGCCTGTTATAAGAGGCCAGTCCTGCCAACTGGGGCCATAGTGAGGTCCCAGCCCAAGGTGACACTGAGGGCCATGTCTGAGTCTATGATATGCAGTAGCAGGAATATGAATCAATGTCTGTGGCTCATATTACCACTACAGAACTTGAGGGCATCCTTGTTTGGGGAAGCTGCCTGGGACACGTGGATGTCCAGGTGCTGTACATAAGCCCCACCGTCACTGGTTGCTGCTCTCTGGAGAGCTAGCCCCATGGCTCACCTGAAGAGCAGGCCCTGCAGGCCTCATCCAGGCAGCACAGTGGAGCTGGCCCTGGTGGTGGGAGGGTGGGTGAGCCTGCCCCTACGGTGTGAGTGTGGAAGAACTGATCCTGCCACTCACCTGCTATGAGGTGCACAAGCACAGAGGGGATACCTCTACTCCCTCACTCCCTGCCAACAGTCAGGAGACTGCCCTGGGGTGATGAGAGTGGGTGAGTTGGCCCTGACCCTCACCAGCTACAGCACTCTGGAGAACAGGCCCTGCACCTTGCCTGGACAGCACAGCAGAGCTGACCCTGGTTGAGGGGCACAGATGCCTGAGCACTGGGGGCTAGAGTGCAGGAATGCTGGCCTTGTGACTCATCTGCCATGAGGTAGCCTTGGTGGGAGAGTGGGAGGAAAGATGCACTCTGCCCCCTTGTCCCTTGCCACCTGAGGCAGTTGGGAGAGCTGACCCCAGGGCCACGGGAGTGGGTGAGCTGGCCCTGCCCTTCTATGGCTGCAGCAATTGGAAGAGCCGGCCCTACAAGTGCCCTGGGCAGCATAGTAGTGCTGGCCCTGGTCAAGGGAGATTGGTTGAGCCATCTTTGAGGACAAAGCCACTTGTCTGCCATTATCTTGCATAAGTAACCAGGTGATGGCCTCCCTACCCTCTGTCCCTCACCATTTGAGTGCAAAAGTATGGGAAGCTCGTCCCGCCACTTGTCTGCCTGCCATGAGTGGCCTGGGGATAGGGTAGGGTGGAGGCCCTCAGCCCTTAACACCCGAGGCAGTCAGGAGAGGTGACTTTATGGCCATGATAGTGGATGAGCTGGCCCTGCCCCTGGCTGATACTGGCTGTAGCTCTTGGGAGACCGGGCCCTGGACCTCACCAGGGAAGCACAGTGAAGCTGGCCCTTGATAGCAGAGGCACAGGTGAGTTAGCCCTGAAGGTCTGAGAGTAGGAAAGTTGGATGAGACCCTCACAGCATCACTTGTGAGAGTGGACCCTGCACCTTGATTGGGCAGCACAGTGGAACCAACTTTGTAAGTGTGGGTGTTCGTGAGGGGTGAGCTGGCCCTGAGGGCATGAGAACAAGAGAGCTGACCCTACCTCTTGCCAATGATGGCATTGGATGGCCTAGCTGGAACAGTGCTGGAGAGCTGGCCCTGGTGGTGTGGATAAGGGAAAGCCATTGAGCTGACCTGCTCAGATACCCTCAGGCCCAGATACAGGGATCTGATTGGCCCACCCCAAAATCTGTATCATCTGTGAACTATTGCGATGCATGAAAGGGGCAGTCATGATGTTCCAACTGCTGGATTTCCATGACACAGAGCAATAGGATAACTGGGAGGAGTCCCAAAGAGGATCCAATATTGACGGTGTCACAAAAGCCAGAGATTTCGAACCAGACCAATGGACTCACTGCAATGAACATCTGAAAGTGAAGATGTGTGGACAGAGGAATATACTGAGGGACACAATGTGACAGGCTAAAACTTCGAGGATGAGTGTACTCGATGCTATGTTTTTGTTTATGTGTGGGTGTGTATTATTTTGGGGAGATGCTACAAGGGCTAAAGGCAGACATGAGAGGATGGGGAGAGGAGAGAACTGGGATGCATGCTGTGAAACTCACAAAGACTCAATAGAAAGTTAAGAAAAAAGGAGTAGTTCTGATAGGACCATCTTCTACACACTCTCAGTTCCATGATGCAGCTTGTAATCAAACTATTAAGGACTGGCTCAGAAGATGTGGAGCTGATGGAGACGAGTTATCTGAATGAGCTCGCTCTGACTTAACAGCTATTTACAGAGCCATGGAGGAGAAAGTGCTAAGTCTGCTGTGCAGATAATTTTCTAAGTCTTAATCCAAACTTGGCAAGCTGTACTCTGGGACAGAGCTAATTATCTCATTTCCAAATCAGTCAGAGGTTTCAAAATTGAAGCTTTTCAAGGTCTTGGAGATAGGTGTCTCAGACTTAGTCTTGGTCTAGAGACCCTTTTTCTGATGTATTTCCCGGGGGTGGGGGTGGGGAGGAGAAAAAAAATAAGAAAGACACTTGCACACTGGGCCAGTCATCTGCCTGTTACCTCTCTATAATTCTCACAGCTAGAATAGGCAAACATATGTTATATGTCTCACCCACTTCCGTGTGGAGGAAAAACAACAGTGAGAAAGACTTCTGTCCATCTACCTGGTTAGTTATTGGCTTGACTCTCAAACCAGGCTTATTCAAAAGTCTCTCAAGCTGTTCATGGTTAAAGTTTGACACTCCAATATGCTTTACCAGACCCTCAATCACCAGGTCTTCCATGGCCTGAAAGAAAAGAAAATGTGCTGAGTATACAGGTGGTCTAGTTCCCTTCTGAGCCATGCCCCTTAGTGGCTTTGCATTGAGTCCCAACACTCTGAACACTTTTTACTTAAAGTTACAAAACCATGTGGACATTATCTACATCACGACTGCCTTAACGTTATGTGGAACAATACACACAGTGCACTTAGCCATGGCTGGACCTCAGCATGCATTCAGCGCATTTTGTCTGTTCTTACTGCTCTGTTCGGATATGGTCTGTAGTGGCTCTCTCCATGGCTGACTCTATTTGCTCACTTTTCTTTCCACTTAGATCTTCATCTTGAGCTTGGCGATGGGTGGACACTCTCGTTTCCCACTCTCACCATTATACCACCAAGAAATGTGTAAATCATTTGAGGGAAAAGCAATCTGAACTGAGCTGACCTCTTACAGTGTAGCCCTATACCTCAGCTTCAGAAAATCCCTGAGCTTCATGGCAGTGGAGAGTCAGGCAGTGATGGTGAAGACAGTAAGAAGAATTAAGATTCTGTAATAATCACCATGGATAGCCTCAAATTTTACTTATTTATTTATGTTTTTGGGAAACAAGGTTTCTCTGTGTAGTCCTGGCTGTACTGGCACTCACTCTGTAGTTCAGGCTGACCTTGAACTCATAAAGATCCACCTCCCTCTGCCTCCTGAGTACTGAGATTAAAGGAGTGTACTAACAATATCTGGCTAGCCTTAAATTTAAACCCCAAATCTTCGATGAGCAGAAGCCAAAGTAGAAAGGTTTAGAATCCTGAGAAGCTCTTTGCTCAGTTTCTTTCTGATTAGTTTCCATGTTTTGAGCTTTCCAGGCTATCAGTACCCAACCCAGAGATTTCCCATCTGTTCTGCCCCTCTTGTCACTCTAAGGAACTGAAACATTGCGAGAGTTTCACCCACCAATCTCACAGGGACGGTTCCATATCGTAGCTTCTGAATTGAAACTTCTCTAAGTTTTGCTGCTCTGTACTTGAACTTGCTCAAGTGTGCCAATGTTCTGTTCCTGGAGCTGGGTAGCTAGGGACCAGAGCTCACAACCAGAGTGGCCTGCTGTTTTCTGTTCCTACTTTGTCATTGTCATTGACTTCAAGCCCATCACCTTTCTGCTTTTTCTTGCTCACTTTACTTCAAAGGCTCAGAAGTTTTCATTTGGACCCTGACTTCACACTTAGTCATCTTCCCCTTAACCTTTTTCCTTTTCCTTTCTTCCCAATGTGAGTTTCAAAATACTGTCAACATTAGGTTTTGTAACAATTAAAAGAGAACCTCAGAAACTATATGAGGGCTACAATGTTAGTGATCACCATAGGCTGATGGGAACATGGGTTTTTAAATTTCCTTTCTTATACTCTGTATTTCCTAAAAAAAAAAAAAAAAAAAAAAAAGTATTTTTAATTTAAAAGAAAAAACACTTGAGTTAAAAGAGAGATCTGTTAAGGTTAAAGTAATGAAAAATTCATTTGGTATTCCTTGAATTTTTCAGGTATTCATCCATAATTCAGACTGTGTGTTAGGTACTTGTTTTGACAAGATTCTCAAAAAGGCAACTTAAGGAAGGGCTTATTTTTGGCTTTCAGTTTTAAAGGTTTTAAAAAACATTCAGTCATGGTGGGGGAGTTTGGGTAACAGGAGTATGAGTGCCGTGGTTACATTGCATCCACTGTGAGGAAACAGATGGAGGAACAGAGGCCTAAGCACTCCTGTTCTTATTCCATCTAGGACTCGAGTCCATGGAATGATGCTGCCTACATTTAGGGTGACTCCTTTGTATCTTAATCTGATCTAGGAATGTCTTCAAAGACATGCCCAGAGGTTTGAGCTTTATCCAGATGATTCTAGATCATGTCATGCTGACAATCAATATTTAACCATCATGTACCATCATGTATGGCAAACCACATATTTGAAGTGCTTCCAGTGTAATACAGAAACACAAGATCTTATGCAGGTTTCATTTGGCTATCTGTGTGCAGGGTGAAGTGTCCAGGTGGGTCCACTTACCTCCCAAGTGTCCAGAAAGCTGGTGTTACTGGGTATGACCTTGCCATTACAATCAAGAGGTAAGTCTTTTCCTCCGGGCTGTGTGAACCAGAAGAAAAGGAGCTTATTGGGGCTTGTGGCATTCTCCAGCATGAGACTACATAGGGAGAGAATGTAGATCTATAGTCTGCACCTGTGAATTTGCAGCTTAGCCTTCACCCTATCACTAAATCCTATTGTCCTGCCACTTCCCTTCTCCAGACCTCAGCTGCAATCTTAAGACCCAGTGTGAAGGGATTAAGCCAGCAAAATCTCACCAAGAATCTTGAGAAAAAGCTTGAAACTCTGCTTGATTCAGATTTTTAAAAACAAGAAATGGGGCTTCCTTGAAGTCTTTGTCCCAATAATATTATTAGGCTCTTCCATGTTCTTTCTAAGACTTCCTGTCAAGATGAGTGATAACCAAATGAGGATACAAAGACTTGGGATGGAGGTTAGAGAAACAGAACTTTACCCTGAGAGGTAAAGACCCAGTCACTCTTCTGAGCAGTGAAGAGGGTTGATGCCTCTCTCGTGACCAATTATACCTTCCTAGTAGGCCACAGGTCAAGTATCAGAAAATATGCAATTAATAATTTCTAATCATTCCAAATGTTGGAAATTCCAGCCCTCATTTGTATTTCAGATAAATTTTCTATGATAAAACACAGAAAACAGTTTTGCTTCCAAGCCTTCTCCCATGTTGACATTTCTCTAGGTCCTTGTAGGAATCAAGCCACAAACTGAGTGGTACCTTGAAGCCCATGGGCCAGTGTATGAGGTAGAGGTCCAGGTAATCCAAGTTTAAGGCCTTCAGGGTATTGGTGCATGCTGTTTTCACCAAAGACTTCTTGTGGTATGTGCACCACAGCTACAGAAGGAAAAGGAAGACTATTGTTATAAGGTCACAACCTAACAGGTCATACACCATTGGTCCTCCCCACGCACCTGCACCTGACAACAACAGGACACACCAGGCTCTGAGAGAAGACAGTAGCATTATCCTTAGAAAAGGATTATTGGGTTTTCCACTGCAGGGAGCCTTCCCTACTCAGGTAAAACACAGGGAGGCACTGAGAGGGAGCCCTATGTGGAAAAGATCATTTTTTTTTTTCCAGCTCACAGAGTGTTCAAGGTTCTTTTTTTCTATACATCTTATATAACCATTCAGGTTAAACTAGGGGAGTTAAAACTGCCTTGTGTTTATTATCTTATATTTATACAGATACATTTTGTTCTGTAACAATAAATAGAAAAATACATAATTGTTTTTACATCATTATTCCCCCTGCTGTATTTTTACTAATGGTCATAGAAGCTAACCTGAAGGCTCCATCCAAGTGTAAATGAAAATTAATCAGGTGGGTGGATCAAGACAAGAAAACAAACACCAGCTACAATACATTAATGAAAATGAGAAAAGGAGCTGGAAGGATGCTCAGTAGGGATGAGCACATGCCAGAAGCCGACCAGAGCTCTAATCCTCAGCACCCACATTAAAAAGATGGGTATAGCTTATATTTCTGTGACCCAGAACTGGGGGTGGGGGAGCATAGAGACAGAATGATCTGTGGGGCTTGTCAGCTGCTCGGCTAGCTGAAGTATCAATGAGAGATCAATAAACCAGGCTGCCCCCTTCTTGGGCTTGAAAGCCATTTTATAGTAATGACAAACTAGGTTCTTTCCTGTTTTCGATTAAGTCAGTGTCTCAAGGATTAGCCTATGTCCCACCTGTAACATATATCACACTCATAACACACACACACCCAGAGAAAGCAGAGAGGGAGAAAGGTGGAGAAACCAAAATTAGATATAAACACATCACATTATTAATAATAATTCTCTTTGTGAATAAATAAATAATTCCCTCAATATTAATTATATTCAAGTGATTCTACCATCTCTGCAATGATCAGCACACTTTCACTGCTGACTATCACCCACTTGGAAGCAATATGCCCTTTGAAAGCGGAGACTTGGAAATCCCTAGATCTTCATCCCTTTGCCTGAAGATACAGAAGAAAATCTCCCTTCCTAGCAAGCATACCACAAGCCTCTTGATTCCTCTCTGCTCTATCTTACACAGCAATGACGAGCAACAAAAATCAGTCACTTTAAGTAAAGCAGAATGTAAATACAAAATAGAAACACCATTGAAATGTGGAATTATGGGTGCTAGGTCTTACACTTTTCATGAGTTCATCAAATTCAATCCCTCATTTAAAAAATGCTGATACTGGGACCCTGACCCTGAGCTATATAATAACCTGGGCCAAGCTCCTGGAACTTAAACATATGGCTATTGTCTGCTATTAACTCCTTAGATCGAGGTTAAACAAAAGCAGCTTCTTCTTCTTCTTCTTCCTCCTCCTCCTTCTTCGAGACACAATCTCTTTCAGGATAGCTCTAGTTATCCTGAAAATAGCTTTGTCCTCGTCATGAACTCACAAGTTCTGGGAGTGCTGAGATTAAAGGTATGTGCCACTCCACCCAGAAAAAAAAAAAAAAAAAAAAAAAAAAAAAAAAAAAACAACAGCTTTAAGTCTTATTTCAACTTTGTGTTTTCTACAGGGCTTATTTCCTTACTCTTTCTTATCCACTTCCTCTTCATCCCCTTCTCACTATGCCACCAGTCATTCATTACCTCTCGCCTGCACTGTTACTAATACTATTTAAAGTACATGCTCCTGTCAGATAGCAATATGTCCTATACACAGGTCTCACTCACGTGTAAAAGCAACTGCCTGACTTAGAAAGTTTTTGTTTTCAATGTGCTAAGTTTCAAAAAAAAGTATAGGCTTTTCACATGCAGGGCTTTTGTGACTTGAATCCTGTCCATTTCTCCAGTCTTTCTCTGTGTTTGTGCACATCTTATGTTTGATTTGCTTCCTGTTTGTAAAGTTATCATGACGGCGGCATCAGTTTCTTAGAGTGAAGTTTGGAATGTGCACTTTAGCCATCACTAGCAGGTGATTCCAAGTTTAGGCATGCCTGTGTAGACAGAGTTCACAGGGCTAGAATTTTATTCTGTTCATCACATACCAAGATTTGTGTTCCTGAATATATTGTTGATTGGTGGTGTCTCTGCCTATCCATCTGAACAGCCAAATTAAAAACAAACAAGTCCCCCCAAACAAAGACATAAGCAAACCAACACATGCTGAATTTCACATGTTCATGAAGCTGGAGAAGAATCAACTGTAAACCAAAGTCCCCAGTTCCCATAAGAAATTGAAAAATCTCCTAGGCTAGATTATTCCAGCTTTTCCAGTACCCATCACTGCAGAGGCTGAGACCCTGCTGTCCCGGGAGCCGAGTAGCCTTACCTTACTGACAATGAACAGCTCAGCTCTTGTCACCACACCCTCCTGGATCATGGAGTGGATTCCCATTCCAACCTCATTCTCATTGTGGTATAAATAAGCACAATCAAAGTGCCGGTACCCCAGACAGATAGCCACCTTCACCGCATCAGCCACTTCTCCTGGAGAGGCCTGAAATGGAATCAAACACAAGCATTTCTTCCATCATCAGGGTAACCCAGCTCTGTTTCTCCCTGGTCACCTGGGAAAATAGAACCAAGTACAAAAGCAGCATTAATGGCAGCTACACCTAAAGCTAGAGAGGGCCAGAATCAGAATGTGGTTAATTTTCTGTTTGGCTCCTTTTCTCGTCTGGGGAAAGACCACAGGCATTTTCAGCTCTTGCAGAGGACTGAGCTGTATGTCTCGCTTCCTGCATAATTGTGGAATGGTAACCATAGCCGGGGCATGAAGCAGCCTGAATGCTACCACTAAGGGATGCTTGAATCAATTGTAAAGGTAACACAGGTATCTCTGCTCACAAAGAGGACACATCAGACACCTGTGTACTGAATATGCAGGAAAGTTTAATAATACACAGTATACATTTCCAATAAACCTGAAAACTGTAGCCTAAGCTAGCCTTGAATTTGAGCTCTTCCTTGCTTTGCTGTAAAGTAAACTTGGTTATCATACCAAAGCAACATATATCTAGCATAGCTACCTTAGTTAGGACTACCAGTCAATGTCATGTTTTGCTAGTTTTCTCCTTGCACAGTTTTTGAAATTCATATATACAAACACACACACACACACACACACACACACCCCACACCCATCTCCCTACCCATTCAGCTTCACGCTCATTCTCTATTTAAAAAACACTTTACCAACATACAACATGTACTGAGCAAACAGTGTAACTACTAGCAAATATCGCTACTGTCACTAAGTAAAAGCCAGAAGTAGACATAAACTTACATTAACACGATTATTTAACTATTTTTCTTTTCTTTCGGTTTATTTTAGCATGCAAAGCAGCATACTTCCTTGTGGCCGTTTCATACATACTTAGTTTTGATGTGCAAAGAGGGTAAGTACTACATGGCACAAATGTTTTTTTGTTTGTTTATTTGTTTGTTTTTTGAGTCAGGGGCTCCGTAACTAGCTCGTACAAGGCTGGGTTCAGGATCGCTTTGCTTTACATAAAAGCCAAACTGCTTTTCTACCTGGCAGGGAGCAGGTGTTCAGAAATAGTAAAAGCGGCTTCCCATGAAGGAGCCTGATCTCTCTCCTCTTATCCCTCTTCAGGGAGGACCTTGATCAGAGCCCGGGTCTGGAAAGAGTCGCCCTAGGCAAAAGAAGTCCTGCGTCCCGGACCAGCCCTGCAGACCGGAAAGCCTCCTTACCTTCCAGGTGCCCAGACCCAGTTTGGGGATAGGCATCTCACTCATGGCTCCCCTCGGCCCACAGGCTCAGCTGCCAACTTGCACCGCAGGTACAACGCTGTGGCCAAGGGCACCCGGCTTGGAAGAAAGTCTTGTCAAGATAATGCTGTGATTGGCTGAAATTTGGGCGTTCTAATTGGCTGACGGAGAGACGGAGGTTTATCTGATTGGTTGATAGGCTGGTCCATCTTTCAGAGAACCGAAGCGACTGAGTTTGGTTGTGAATTTCTCTCAGAAATCCTCTGGGATCCTAGGAGTCCTGTCTCCTAGCAACCTGGCTAAATCAAAGTCCATTGGGCAGTGCTTTGAGGAAACAGGATAGGTTATAGGTTACAGGATTATTTCCTGGAAGTCAGATGTAGACTGATGTTCGTTCCTAGTATACTGGAAAATAATTGGTTTGAGTATATAAACTATTTGTCTTGCAAACTTTCAATGATTACTTCGAGGAGAGTTTATTATTTTGACTCTTTTAAAAATATTAATAGATTAAAATATTACCTCTGAACAGGGAAATTTTTATTTCTTCCTTCTCATTCTATAAATGCTATATTTATCTTGCCCCTTTGCTTATTTGTTTTAGATGTTTTTTTTTTTTTTTCAATGCTGAAAAATATAAGAAAGTCATTGCCATGTTCCTAATAATGGAATATACGATATGAACACAATTTTCCCAGGATATGTCTTATGGAATTAGAAAATCAGGACTGAATGTTAGAATCTCTGGAAGATCATTTGCTTCCTGCTTCCAATGGCCTCTTTGACAAATGCATTTGTACAGTGTCATGCATCCTGCCACTCAAAGTATGAGTGGGTCTTGTCACAGCATCCAGCAACTAAGTACTGCAATAGATAAGGGTTTGTAACTGAAATCACGTTATTCTCAAGCGTTGTCTTCTGTGGCATTTGCTTTTTGTAGTTGTTGTCTTGGTGATTTGGTTACCATAAAGTGCACTGCTTTGTAACAAGTGGCTTGCAGTCTCTCCTGCGCGTAGGTAAAATGTAGCATGTTTGAGAGAGGAAATTAGAAAAGCTCACGTGTAAATGCAGTATGTCCTGCAATAGAAAAGTTGCACAGGATAGAATTAGGGCAGAATTAAATTCAGCAAAACTTCAGAAACAAGTAAGTTATGAGCTGGAAATGATTAGTATAAATTTTAAGGCAGGCAGCACTGATAAATGGAAGTTGTGATTAAACTGTTTCAGTTAAAGGTTCTCCACATAGAACATAGTATGAAAGGGGAAAGGAGAAAAGTAAAAGATTTATTTTTAAACATGTATTTGTGAATGGAGGAGGTTGTTCAGAGATTTAGAGTACAGGTTGCTCAAACATTAGGATTGACTTTTGGATAACAAGCCAGGCATGTTCATGAACTCTGCCCATGACCATAATAACAATTAGTAATAAAGGAAGCCATGAACTTGAAAGAAATTAAGGGGGCATGTGGGCATCTTTTAAAGGAGGAAAAGAGAGAAGTGTAATTATAATTATGAACAAAGTTTGGCCTTCCCATAAGACAATCCCTCAGAGGTAGACCCAGGGACCATCTCCCAGATGATTCTAGGTATCATTGAATTGACAGTAATCCTAAGATCACAAGGTGAATTAGCCACAAGGAACCAGGAAAGCAAAGGAAGAAGGTGAATGGCTATTTTGAAAAATATTAGCATAATGCTTGAATTTTATACCCTTTGTTTTGTTTATTAATAATTTAGCAAAACTGAATAATTTTACATTGTAGGACTAGGATCAGCAGAGTAAGCCAACCACTTTTTCCTTTGCCCATTACTATATTACATGTCAGATCTGCTCAATTGTTTGAGTTTTGCAAGTGCTCATGGCAGACATTCTGTGGATGTGAAAAACTGTATATCTTCTTTTTCTCTTTATTTGTTTGTATTTTAGTAAAATTTGCAAAGTTAAGTCATTAACTGTAAGACAACTTTTTAGAGATTTTGATTATAAACATTTCTTTATGCAAATTAATATGGAAGTATTCATTTGCAAGAGAATTCATTTTGAGATGTCAAATATTGTTAGTACTATCTGTGATAGGCTTTTTATTACTCATAGCCATGCTTAGTTTTAGCCATGATGCTACAGAAATATTATCCTTTCTTTAAATGATTTCTATCATTTCATAAAAGCTTAGTTTGAGCTAGTGATGCTTTCTTTTCTAATGATCATGTCAAATTTCTTAAATAATAATTTAGGAGACTAGGATAAATGCTAAAATGTAGCAATGTAAATAAATGAAAAAATAAAATACATACACACATACATACATACACACATGCCTACACATAATGCAAATGTATACATACATACGTATATGTATATGAATACACTTATATCTGCTCAATTATTTATTCAAGAAACACAACATATTTTGGTCTATGCAAATAACAATGGGAAATGGTTTAATATAGCCTAAAATAATTCTGAATTATTTGCATGTTGGTAGATTAATTTTATACATGCATTTTAATAAATAGCATTTTAGAATTCATATTTTATTCTTGGTTATTTATAGATGATAGTGAGAAAATTCACCAAATGTAAGTCGCAAGTTGATAACTACAGAGGAGGTACTTCACCTGAAGTACTTTGGAAATATTTTATAATGATTATATTAAAAATTATAAAAAAGAAAAAAAACATTAAAAAAGAGGCAGGCAGATCTTAAGTTCAAGGCCAGTCTGATCTACAGAGCAAGTTCCAGGGCAGCCAGAACTACAGAGAAACCATGTCTCTAGAAAAAAAAACAAAAATATTAACAATATACAATTGAAGATAATAATTTGTATGATAAAAGATAGTCCATGATAAAACAAAAATAGAAACAAAACAAACAACAAAATAACAAAAAAAAAAAAAAAAAAAAAAAACAAAACAAAAACCATCATGGACTTTATAAGTTGGTTCCTTCTGCCACCTTGTGGCCATTTCTCAAAATGCACTACCTATAGATGAATATATGTGTATAATTACCCATATAAAAGGTATGTATAATATATAAACACATTTGCAAGAATGCATATAATTATAAACATTTATGTGTATCATATGTGTGATTAATTGGTATTACCTTACTATGTGACAGAGGGTACAATGTTTTTCCAAGATATTCTAGTTGCTGTGTAAAACGCTTAGTGCCAGGTATACTATACCTTATCTCGAGTCGTTGGCTTGGAGGTCCCAGGGACCTTCAAAACATTATAGGCCATTGATACCTATCTTGGCTGCACACCAGAACTGGATGGTATGATTGTAGTGTTGAAGACACCACATATTCTGGTTTAGGATACAGAGAAATCAAATTGGAACTGATTGGGAGACTTCTTTTCTGCTACCTAGCTTTCCTAGTAAGAGAAGGTACTGTGTGTGCTGCTGCAGTAGAAAAATGACCAGCAGTTTATCAAGCTATAAACCTTATAGATAGAATAATGTGCTGCATGGCAACATAATGCCTGAGGACACGCACGCATGTTTTGGGGGCCATCCACTACTTTCTGATTGGATATGAGGTCCATTCCGCAGTGTGAAATGCATGCCTGGTAACGTAAATCTAGACAAGAACTCATGGTTGTGGAGCTCAGAAGCCATAGGGTGTGATCTACTAATAGCATCATTTATGACGTAGTATCAAATTATACTCTGAATTTCTATCTATAGACCACGGACTAGCACAGCTCTCACATTTTGTCAGACATGTCTTTGTGTAGTAGAGAGAAATGAATACAGAAACGCACAACTGTTCAATGTATAGAAAAGAACTGTTTGTGAAGTGTTCACTCTCAGATGAGACAACTATATCATACCCATCTTGGCATGACCTAGGGGTCACTTCAGGAGAGGCGGGGGTAGACAGATCGTAATGAAAGGGTTACGCTAACTTTGTAACCTATATGTCTTCTAAAGCCTATAGTTTTGAGTTTTAGGTCCAGGTTAAGCTAAAGCCTCTTAGTACCTTTCCAGAGAGTGAAGAAATGTGACCCTATCTGTGAGGACAAATATAAAAAAAGGGCAAGCAAGCAATGACCTTCACTCAGCAAAAGAACGACCAGATCCTTGTCCTTGAGATAGCATTTCTTAGCAACAAACCTACACTTCTTCTGAATAGCTTTTGACCTCCAGCCAAGAGCCCGCAGCCCTAATCTTCAAGGATGAGCTAACCACCCCCACCTTCAATTGCAGCTGCATCCACACTTGGCAGGACTGGCCAAGCTTGAGCACCTAAGACTAGCCAATTATCTTACTTTATAACTTCCTCATCCAATCCTAAATTGCCAAAACTGCAACTTCAAATTTCCCGCAATTTTTCTTTTAAAAACCTAAAGGCCTTTGTCTCCCGGTGCCACTCTTTGCTGACCAGCAGGGGTGACCCCGTTGTACAATGGTTAATAAACCTCTTGCTTTTGCAACGAGTCTTGGTCTGGGGGAGTTTCTGGGAAGGGCGCGATTGAACTCCTGAGCTGTGAGACCCCAGTTCTTACAGTAAGAGTCAGGAGTTGGAAAGGACTGAATGCTTTCTGCACATGATAACACCATGAATTTACAACAGCTGTGGTTGCCTGCACAAAACCTAAACATGGACAAGCCAGTCGCAGGCTCAGTATGAAAGGTGGAGGAGTCTGAGCCCCCACCCTACCTGATGAGATATTCATAGATGACAGATTTTGGAGGAAATGTAGTTAGTTTTCTTAGAGTGTATAGTCTCTGGTAAGTCAACCATAATCAAGTGTATAGCCACACTGCCCTGAATCTATGCAAATATGGACAGGACACATTACACTTTATTTGTGTGTGTGTGTGTATGTGTGTGTGTGTGTGTGTGTGTGTGTGTGAGAGAGAGAGAGAGAGAGAGAGAGAGAGAGAGAGAGAGACAGAGACAGAGAGAGAGAGACAGAGATAGAGAGAGACAGAGATTGATACAAACACAGAGAGACAGAGGGAAAGATGGAGGTGAAGGAGTTTGGAGTGGAGCAGGAGTGGGTAGTAGATCTGGGAGAAGTTAGAGGGAGAAATAGAGGTTGAACATAACCAAAATGCATTGGATATGTATGTGAATTTCTCACAGATTTAATACAAAAAAAATAGTAACAACCTCATACAAAGATATATATTAGTAGAGAAATTACTATCATCAACAGACATAATTTACAATACACCACTGAAGCAGGATACACAATTTTTCCTGAATATTTGTTGCCTTCACTAAAAGCAACAATATTCTGGACCATGTGGATATGTAAGTATGTTTAAGTGTGCAAAATACAACAGCATTTGCTCTTTGAACTCCAAGTTGTTTCTCCAGGTATGGGTGGACAGAATTCGGAAGGGAAAAACCTGTAGCAGAGGCTTGCAGTCACCCGCAACCACCAATAGTAACTGCCTGAACAGGGGGCTGGAAATTAAAAGAGACAGAGAACACAAAGAGGGACACCAAGACAGTACTCTACTCAAGGTAGTAACAAGACCACTAAGCCCAGCCATCACAGATCCCGGCCCAAACAGTGAACACAGAGTGATTAGAAACTCAGCTCCCGCAGACTAGCAGGCAGGCACACGCTCCACCAGCCCAGAGGCCTGCTTTGTACCAACTACTTCTTACAGACAGAACTGTGTGCCCCAAGACACAAGAGTATTAGAGTCACTGTCTGGAGAAACCCTCACAAGGAACAAGAAATGAGGCAGAGGGGGACAGACTTAGGCAACCCAGTATATCCCCAGAAAAGGTCCCACAAACTGGTCCAACCCACGGAACTGCTGTGCCCCAGATAGCCTGCTGTTACCAGGACAGCAGTACTCACCCGCCACAGATTACCTCTTGGGTTCCGGGGAACAGAGCCCCAACCTCAGACCTACAAAAGACTGGGAACCCTGAGATCAACCCCCAGATACTGCTCCAAGGGGCAACCAGTTATCCCTAACAAAACCGACCAAACCATGGGATACACAGGTTATAGCAGCTGATCACTAAATTTACAGCAAGAAACCCAGAAGGAGGGCAGCTGTCTCCAGGACTTCTCCCGGTGAGAAGAGAGTCCTCTTGACTAATCAGGACCACAGTTACCACCCAGGTCTCTATGCCTGAGGTGAGCTGTAGCAACTCATGAAAAACATCAGCCATCCAGTGACTATACCCAAAAACCTGAGACGGCTTCCTTCAGGAAAAACCATCTTCCAGCCAAAGGGATTCTCTCCACTACAAGAGTCCAGGAACAACCAGAAACTAACTTCAAACAACTAAGATAGCCCAATGGGTAGAGGACAGAGTAAAAGTTCAACCAACAAAAGCCAGAGCAATATGGCATCTCCAGAACCCAGTTATCCAGGGGCAAATAGCCCTAGACACCCCAGCGTAATTGAAATTCAAGGAGATGACCTAACATCTATGCTCATGAAGAAGATAACAGTGGAAACAAATAAAATACAAAAAGAAATAGAGGAAGCTGTAGCCAAACAGTCTGTGGCCTTTAGAGAGGAAATGCTTAAATCACTGAATGAAATTAAAAAAAAAAAAAAAAAAACAGTGGATTGTTCAAACAAACAGCTGAAGGAAGGAATTGACAGAAAAACATGAAAATAACAGTCAGACAGGGGAAGGAAACCAACAAAATAGCTCAAGACCTGAAGATAGAATTGGAAAAATTAAAAAAAAAAAAAAAATGGAAGAAATTGTGGAAAGAAAGAACTTAGGGAAGAAAGCAGGAACTACAGAGGTTAACATAAGCAATAGGCTACAAGAAATGGAAGAAAGAATCTCAGGTGTGCAAGATACAATGGAAGAAATAGATGTATCTGTCAAAGAAAATGTTAAATCTAAAAAATTTCTGACAAAGACTGTCCAATATATTCAAGACAACATAAAAAGACAAAACCTAAGAATAATAGGAATAGAGGAAAAAAAAGATTCCCTACACCAAGGCCCAGAAAATATTTTCAACAAAATCATTGAAGAAAATTTCCCCAACTTAAAGGAGAGGCCAATAAGAATACAAGAGGCCTATAGAACACCCAATAAATTATACCAGAAAAGAAATTCCTCCTGCCACATAATAATCAAAACCGTAAGGATACAGAACAAAGAAAAAATACTAAAAGCTGCAAGAGAAAAATGCCAAGTAACATATAATGGCAAACCCATTAGAATCACACCTGACTTTTCAACAGAGACTATGAAAGCCAGAAGGGCCTGGACGGATATCATGCAGACCCTAAGAGAACACAGATGTCAGCCCAGGCTACTATACCCTGCAAAACTCTCAGTCCTCATAGACGAAGAAAACAAGATATTCAATGACAAAAACAAATTTCAACAATACCTACAAACAAATCCAGCATTACAGAAGACACTGGAAGGGAAAATACAACCCAAGAAAGCTAGCTACATTCAAGAAAACACAGGAAATAAATAACCTCACTTCAGTAAAACAAAAGCAACAAGCACACAAAACCATATGACCACAGCCAACAACAAAATCAAGAGATATAACAGCCACTGGTCATTAATCAACATCAATGGACTCAACTCTCCAATAAAAAGACACAGATTAACAGAATGGATACTGCAATCTGTTGCATATAAGAAACACACCTAAGACACAAAGATAGACATTACCTGAGGGTAAAGGGTTGGAAGACGACTTTCCAAGCAAACGGACCCAAGAAGCAAGCAGGTTGAGCCCTTCTAATATCTGATAAAATAGACTTTCAACCAAAATTAATCAAAAGAGATGGGGAAGGACACTTCATACTCATCAAGGGAAAATTCCACCAGGAAGACATCACAACCCTGAACATCTATGCCCCAAATACAAGGGCACCCACATCTGTGAAAGAAACATTGATAAAATTTAAAGCACATATAGATCCCCACACATTAATAGTGGGAGACTTCAACACCCCACTCTCAACAAAGGACAGGTCAACAAAACAGAAATTAAACAAAGAAACAATGTCTCTGACAGAGGTCATGAATCAAATGGACCTAACAGACACTTACAGAACTTTACACCCAAACACAAAAGAATTTACCTTCTTCTCAGCACCTCACAGAACCATCTCCAAAATAGACCACATAGTCGGTCACAAAGCAAGCCTCAACAGATACAAGAAGATTGAAATAATCCCATGTATCTTGTCTGATCACCATGGAATAAAGCTGGACCTCAGTAACAACAGAAATAGCAAAAAGCCTACACATACATGGAAACTGAACAACTTGCTACTAAAAGACAGCTGGGTCAGGGAAGAAATAAAGAAAGAAATTAAAATCTTCCTAGAACTCAATGAAAATGAAGACACAACATACCCAAACTTGTGGGACACATGAAGGCAGTGCTAAGAGGAAAGTTCATAGCACTAAGTGCCTTCAAGAAGATATTTGAGACAGCACATTCAAGCAACTTAATGGCTCACTTAAAAACCATAGAAAAAGAAGAAGCAGACACACCAAAAAGGAGTAGACGGCTGGAAATAATCAAACTCAGGGCTGAAGTCAATCAATTAGAAACAAATAAAACAATTCAAAGAATCAATGAAACCAAGAGCTGGTTCTTTGAGAAAATCAACAAGATAGACAAACCCTTAGCCAAGCTAACTAAAAGGCAGAGAGACACCACCCAAATCAACAAAATCAGAAATGAAAAGGGGGACATAACTACAGACACTGAGGAAATCCAACCAATCATTAGGACTTACTTCAAAATTCTATATGCAACAAAATTTGAAAATTTAAATGAAATGGACAATTTTCTTGATAGAGTCCACTTATCAAAGCTAAATCAGGATCAGGTAAATCAATTAAAATATTCCTATATCCCCCAAGGAAATAGAAGCAGTCATCGAAAGTCTCCCATCCAAAAAAAAGCCCAGGACCTGATGGTTTCAGCACAGAATTCTACCAGACATTCACAAAAGAGCTAACTCCTGTTCTCTTCAAACTTGTCCACAAAATTGAAACAGAAGCAACATTACCAAATTGATTCTATGAAGCCATAGTCATTTTGGTACCTAAACGTCACAAAGACCCAACAAAAAAAGAGAACTTCCGGCCAATCTCCCTTATGAAAATTGATGCAAAAATCCTCAACAAATACTCGCAAACCGAATACAAGAACACATCAAAGATATCATCCACCATGACCAAGTAGGCTTCACACAAGGTATGCAGGGGTGTTTCAATATACAGAAATCCATCAATGTGATCCACCATATTAACAAACGGAAAGAAAACAACCACATGATAATCTCCCTAGATGCTGAAAAAGCATTTGACAAAATCCACCATCCATTCATGTTTAAAGTATTGGAGAGATCAGGGATACAAGGCACATATCTAAACATAGTAAAGGCGATATACAGCAAACCTATAGCCAACATCAAACTGAACGGAGAGAAACTTAAAGCAATCCCACTGAAATCAGGGACAAGACAAGGCTGCCCACTCTCTCCATATCTCTTCAACATAGTTATGGAAGTCCTTGCTAGAGCAATAAGACAGTTGAAGGAGATCAAGGGGATACGAATTGGAAAGGAAGATATCAAATTATCACTTTTTGCAGATGATATGATGGTATAAGTGAGTGACCCCAAAAATTCTACCAGGGAACTCCTACAGCTGATAAACACCTTCAGCAAAGTGGCCGAATACAAAATTAACTAAAAAAAAAAATCAGTAGCCCTCCTGTACACAAAAGACAAAAGGGCTGAGAAAAAAATTAGGGAAACAACACCCTTCACAATAGCCACAAATGACATAACGTAACCTCGGAGTAACCCTAACCAAAGAAGTCAAAGACTTGTATGAAAAAAATTTCAAGTCTCTGAAGAAAGAAATAGAAGAAGATATGAGAAGATGGAAAGATCTCCCATGCTCATGGCTTGGCAGGATTAACATAGTAACAATGGCCATTTTACCAAAAGCAATCTACAGATTCAATGCAATTCCCATCAAATTACCAACACAATTCTCTGCAGACCTGGAAAGAAATATTCTCAACTTCATATGGAATAACAAGAAACCCAGAGTTGCTAAAACAATCCTCTCCAATAAAAGATCTTCTGGAGGTATCTCCATACATGATCTTAAGTTGTACTATAGAGCAACAGTTATAAAAACTGCATGGTACTGGCATAGAAACAGACTGGTGGATCAATGGAACCGAACAGAAGACCCAGAAATAAACGCACACACTTATTGACACCTGATCTTTGACAAAGATGCCAAAACCATACAATGGAAAAAAGATAGCATCTTCAACAAATGGTGCTGGTCCAACTGGATGTCTACATGTAGAAAAATAAAAATAGATCCATACTTATCACCCTGCACAAAACTGAAGTCCAAGTGGATCAAAGACCTCAACATAAAACCAGACACATTAAATCAGCTAGAAAAAAAAGTGGGGTATACCCTAGAACTCATTGGTAAAGGAGAAAACTTCCTGAACAGAACACCAACAGCACAGGCTCTAAGAGTAACAATCAATAAATGGGACCTCATGAAACTGAAAAGCTTCTGTAAAGCAAAGGAGACCATCACCAAAACAAAGCGACTGCCTACAGATTGGGAAAGAATCCTCACCAACCCTTTATCTGAAAGAGGACTCATATCCAGTATATATAAAGAACTAAAGAAGCTGAAAAGCAGCAAACCAAGTAATCCACTTAAAAAATGGGGAACAGAGCTAAACAGAGAATTCTCTGTAGAGGAATATCAAATGGCAGAGAAGCACTTAAATAAATGCTCAACCTCATTAGCTATTAGGGAAATGCAAATCAAAACAACCCTGAGATTTCACCTTACACCCATCAGAATGGCCAAGATAAAAAACTCGAGTGACAACACATGCTGGAGTGGTTGTGGAGAAAGGGGAACCTTTCTCCACTGCTGGTGGGTATGTAAACATGTACAACCACTCTGGAAATCAATCTGGCACTTTCTCAGACAACTAGAAATAGTGCTTCCCCAAGATCCAGCCATACCACTCCTAGGCATATATCCAAAATAGGCTCAAGTACACAAAAAGGACATTTGCTCAACCATGTTTGTAGCAGCTGTATTTGTAATAGTCAGAAGCTGCAAACAACCCAGATGCCCCTCAACTGAAGAATGGATACAGAAATTGTGGCACATCTATACAATGGAATATTACTCAGCAATGAAAAATAAGGAAATCATGAAATTTGCAGGTAAATGGTGGGACCTGGAAAGGATCATCCTGAGTGAGTTGACCCAGAAGCAAAAAGACACACATGGTATATACTCACTCATATAGACATACAACATAGGACAAACCCACTAAAATCTGTGCATCTAAAGAAACTAAGCAAGAGAGAGGACCCTAACTAAAATGGTCAATTCCCATCCTGAAAGGCAAACAGGATGGACAGCAGAAGAAGAAGAAAACAGGAAACAACCTAGGAACCTTCTACAGAGGACTACTGAAAGCCAGAAGAAGAAAACAGGAAACAAACTAGGAACCTACCACAGAGGGCCTCTGAAAGCCTCTGCCCTACAGACTATCAAAGCAGATGTGGAGCCTGATGGGCAACTGTTGGGCAGACTGAATGGAATTTTATGTAAAAAGTGGGAAATATTAAGAGCTGGAGAGGACAGGGTGTCCTTTAAGAGAGCAACAGAACAAGAAAATTTGAACACAGGGTACTTCCCAGAGACTCATACTCCAACCAAGGACTATTCATGGAGATAACCTAGAACCCCTGCACAAATGTAGCCCAGGGCAGTTCAGTGTCCAAGTGGGTTACATAGTAATGGGAAGAGGGACTGCCTCTGACATAATCTGACTGGCCTGCTCTTTGATCACCTCCCCCTATTTGGGAGCAGCCTTACCAGGCCACAGTAGAGGACAATGCAGCCACTTTTGATGTGAACTGATAGAATAAGATCAGAAAGGAGAGGAGAACTTCCCCTATCAGTGGACTTGGGGAGTGGCATGCATGCAGAAAGAGGAGGGAGGTTGGGATCGGGAGGGGAGGAGAGAGGGGCCTATGGGGGGATACAAAATGAATAAAGTGTAATTAATAAAAAATTTTAAAAAAAGGAAAAAAATCCCTTAAATTACTCCAAGTCCCACTGCAGAATTGTTTATTTCACCCTTTTTCATAAGGTATTAAGTATATAACTTGCTAAACATTTTACCCAAACATGGGAAAACTGCCTGGAAATGCATAGCACAATGAGGCAGGACAGAGTCACTTTGGCCCCAGCACTGATACCTGCAAATCTGGATTTTTCAAAGCTGCGTAGTTTCAAGGTGTTCACTGCTAACAAGCTATTGCTCAGTTTTTTTTTTGTTTTTTTTTTTTTTTTTGTTTTTAAGAAAAACCAGTGTATTTCAGAAATTGCAGTTCAGTAGACTGTTCTACATTTACTCTTTGGATGGACCAAAACAAAAACAAAACCAAAGACAAAACCAAAACCAAAACCAAAAACAAAACAAACAAACAAACAAAAAAACCCTCCAAACCCAAATACATTAAAACAGCACCTCTACAGGACTTAATAAAAAGTAAATCAACTTTGCAATTAGTTAACTTTTGCGTCTGAATACAAAATGTTTATCACTGTCATCTATGCAGTGACTAGTCCAGGATGTGCAGCATTTTCAAAATCCCTCTGTGTCCCTTATATGCAAGTTTCTCTCCCCCATAAATTAACAGGCAATCCTTTAATGATGAAAGGTTTAACAGTTCCTGAATTTTCCTCCTCATCTTTCTAAGTAAGCATTTGAGAACTAATGCCCAATTCCCTGAAGGTGCATAATGCCAGGCCCTTTAGGCCAATTCTGGGGCCTGTAGTTTTTACCCTCTCAGTCCCAAACTGCTATATTCTATAAGACCTGAGGTCTCACAGCTCAGGAGTTCAAGATGGAGCCCTTCCCAGAAACTCCCCCAGACCATGATTCATTGCAAAAACAAGAGGTTTATTAACCATTGTGCAATGGGGTCACCCCTGCTGGTCAGCAAAGAGTGGCACTGGGAGACAAAGGCCTTTAGGTTTTTAAGAGAAAAATTGTGGGAAATTTGAAGTTGAAGTTTTGGCAATTTAGGATTGGATGAGGAAGCTATAAAGTAAGATAATTGGTTAGTCTTAGGTGCTCAAGTGTGGATGCAGCTGCAATTGAAGGTGGGGGTGGTTAGCTCATCCTTGAAGATTGGGGGCTGTGGACTTTTGGCTGAAGGTCAAAAGCTACTCAGAAGAAGTCTGAGTTGGTTGCTAAGAAACACTATCTCGAAGACAAAAGTCTGGTCGTTCTTTTTGCTGAGTGAAGGTCATTGCTTGCTCGCTTTTTTTTTTTTTTTTTTCTATTTGTCCTCACAGATAGGGTCACATTTTTCCATTCTCTGGAAAGGTACTAAGAGGCTTTAGCTTAATCTGAACCTAAAACTCAAAACTATAGGCTTTAGAAGACATACAGGTTACAAAGTTAGTCTAACCCTTTCAATTCAAAGTCCCACTTTTAGGAAACCAGGGACAATTAACATCTACTTGATTTAAAAAGTCCTCAAGAGATCGACTTTCAAACCCAACTCCTAGTGTTTTGAGTATCTGTTTGAGTGTTTCAATAAACGCTCCCCTGCTATTGCTCTGTCCCATATTGCCCTGTCTGGCCCTTACCTTGCACTCTCACTGATGGGTGATCACCGTTGTGCTTTTTTTTGGCCCAATGGACATCCTAAGTCACAGAGTTCCTCAGAAGGTCCCTTGTCAGGTTCAATCACAGGGTTTCCGCACCATCTGTAGTTGCCCAAGACCACCAATAGTAACCGCCTGAACAAGGGGCTGGAAATTAAAAGAGACAGAGAACACGAAGAGGGACACCAAGACAGTACTCTACTCAAGGTGCCATCTTTATTACAGAGTAAGCCACTTATATAGGCAAACCACAAGGGACTTTCCAAGTAAACATATCCAAACATAACAGGAAACTTAATCAAGCCAAACAGGAGGCTTAACCAAGCAAAACAGGAGGTGTCTGCTGAAAACAAGAATAGTGAGGCAGCATGACTTACATGCACGTGACCACCTCAGGTTCAATGGAATGGCTACCGCAGAGGCTGACAATTATAAGGAAGTGGGCTAAATGTCAGAGAATGTATAGGAGAGGAGGAGGTTTTGTGAGTTGTGAAAAAAGAATAACCAGCAGGATACAATGTTTTGTAACAGGCACACACTTCACAAAAAATACTTTATTGCCTGTGTTGGATAATTGGATGAATGAAGATTCAATTTGTTAATAATAAAAGGATAAGACAAAAGGAAATGTCTAGGTATTCCTGAGGCTCTGTGGCATTATATGTAGTTAGTTTAATCTTTGACTTGATTCTCCAAGAGAGCATTGGTTGGAACACAGGTAAAATACTTCTTAGAAAAGAAAGACCTTAACATAAAAATTATCCATGTAGTGACGGCCCCAAGTTATGAATAAAAATTTAAAAACACAAAAATTTTTGATAGAAGTCTTTGAAAAACTTCTCTTTCTCTTAGTCTCCTAGGTACCCCCCCATCTCCAGAACAGGTGGAGCGATATAGAGAAAGGGGGATTGAAAAGAGCAGGAAAGAGAGGGGGAAGGGAAGAGAGAAAGGGAGAAAGGAAATGGGAAAAAGAAGGGCAAGGGACAGAAGAAGAAAAGAAGATTTTGAGTTGACCAAGCCTTAAAATTTGCATAGAACCTGCAGATGGCAAAACTGATAGTACAAGCCTTGGGAGCTGTGTTAGTTACTTCCCTGTTGCTTAATAAAACACCACAGGAAAAGCAAATTAGGAAAGAATGAGTTTTTATTGAATTAAGATGCCAGAGGGGAGAGTCCATCATGGAAGGGCTGCAAGAGCAAGAAGCTAGTTGATGACAGAAAGAATGGGGGGGTGAGAGAGGGAGCAAAGGAAAGGGAGAGAGAGAGAAAGAGAGAGAGAGAGAGAGAGAGAGAGAGAGAGAATTTGAGGTTAGGCTATAAGCCCTTAAATGGAGCACCTAAATGCTTCATCACCTTCCTTTACAGTGCCTCCATTGGGGACCAACTACAAGAGCCTAAGGGGAACATTAATTATTCTAACCATCACATCCTTTATAGCCAATGAACTAATGTGCAATCAACCAGGGATAGTCAGATATTGGGACTGATTTTTAAGGTGTGGCTAAAGGTGTTGAGATAATGTAAATAGCCATACTAAAATCTACAGACCTAAAGAAGCTAAACAACAAGGAGGATCCTAGGGAGGATGCTTAAATCTCATTCAGAATGGCAAACAGGATAGATACCAGAAGCGGTGGAAGAGAGGGAGGAGGATGGGAGCCTAATATAGAGGGTCCTCTGAAAGGCAACACCCGACCCAACAGGGGACTGAAGCAGATGCTGAGAATCAGAGCCAAACTTTGGGTAGAGGGCAGGGAGTCTTATGGAGGAAGGGGGATATCAGGACACAGAGGGGACTAGAGCCCCACAATGAGACCAATAAAGCTAAAAAATATGAGCTCAGATGGTGCTACAGAGACTGATGCACCAAACAAGGACCATACATGAAAAGGACCTAGATCCCCTGCTCAGATGTAGCCAATTGGCAGCTAAGTCCTCTAGAGATAATCTCAACTTGAAATTTATAAAACTTAAAACGAAAGGAATCTAATATGACTTCAAGACACTTGCTTAAAGAAAGGGATAGTAGGGCATAGAAAATTCACTGCTGTGTCCAAAGTATGTGTTCTCTATATGTCAAAATTATAAAGACACCAAATAAAGAAGTAGCCTTTAATCAAAATCCAAAACAACCCAAAGCTGCAATCTACTTATAAACTGTAAGGCTTATAAGGTGATAATCTTAACCCTTTCAAAATTAATATAGAGAAGCAATAAAATTATAAAATATGTTGAGTGATAATTGATTTTATATTCTAGAAATTTAAGTAAAAGAAGGAGCATAATCCATATGGGAGAAAAATTGAGGTGTCACCAAATAGTCTGCTCTGAATTAATACATATAAATAACAATACACATACTGAACAGGTTATAGTCAGGTATTTTCATCTATATAATATATGTATGGAATATTAAATAACATAAAAAGTCAAGAATTTGAAAGAGAGCAAGGCTAGCATGTAGGTGATTTTGGAGGGATGAAAGAGAAGGAAAAATTATAATTATAACCTCAAAGGTAAAGAAATAATAAATTTAAAAAGAATATAAAGCTATAGAAGTTAAGTTTGTCTTGTGCTAGCAAAAGAACACAAACATAAGTCAGTGAACTGGAAAAAGAAGACAGATACAGACTCACTAAATACTTTCAGTTGGTTTTCTATAAAGTTACAAAAGGAATTCAACTGGGAAAGAAGAACTTTTTCAACAAATATTTCAATGAGCTGTGGTCCATATTTAATGTATATAAAAGTTAAATAAATTATTGTTCCACATATTAAGACATGAAACTTTTAGTGTAATCAAATAAGGAAAACCTTCTGCAGCTGTGAGTTTAATAAAGATTACTCTTAGGTATAACAACAGAGAGCCCCAGCCATAAGAAAGACAGAACAGAATCAACTACAGTCAAGGACTTCAGCATTTGAAACACAGAAAAAGATGTAAAATCAGGTCATACTGTAATCGGCTATATCAGCAAAATATAAATAATTAGTAGTAAGGAAATAACCTTATTTATTTATTTATAAAATTATTTATATTAAATTTATTATTAAATTATCAAATTTATTTGATAATAAAGAAAGTGACAAAAATTGAGCAAAAGATTTGAGCACACATTTCAAAAAACAAGCACATGAAAAAGTGCTGGATGTCTTCAGCTTTTTCGGAAATTCACACTAAATAACAATGAGATACTAGTTCATATCTACTAGACTGGCCAACAAGAAATGATTGGTCCGTGAAGTGTGCTGAGCAAACAGAACTCCCATCTATTACAGGTAGGCATGCAAACAGCAGCACTTTTTTGAAGGGAAAAAAAAAAAAATGAGTAGCAGCTTTATTTGTAATCCCCCTGCAGACAGGCAATTTGCACAAAGAGGCATTTATCTTCTTGTCACACATTCACACATTACTTGACTAGGCATCTCCTAATGATAAACATCACAAGAGCCAGTAAGGGGTTTTGGGGGGAAAAAATTAAAAAAAAAAAAAAAAAAAACATGAGTTTTTCAAATTCTGAGGATTAGCGATAATATGCACACTGGCATACATCCATTCTTTAAATCTTTCTGGGCATTCCCATTCTCTTCCAAATTCAAGTTTCTGTTGAGCCCGAGACTCTGGGCTTTCATTTCATCCTCATTTGATAAACTTCAGGAAACCATTAAGCCACATTTTCAAAGCACATGATTAAAACTTTTGCATTCTCTTTCAGCAGAGCTAAACTCACAAGATAACTATTCTCTTCTTAAAAAAAAAAAAAAATCAGTTGGCTCAACACATTTTCAAAAGAGGAAATTCTCAGGCATTGAGAAACACATCTGTGGTACATAGAAAACATTTTCTAAGCAAGAAAAGTCTTTCTGACTGTGCAAAATGTCATAAAAATTTCACTGGTGTATTGGAGCGTTATGTCTACCCAAGATTTCTCTTCCTTTAGTCGGTATGGCAGTAAGACACTAGCAAGTGAGTATCTGTGGTTTTGCTTAGTTAAACATCATATTAATAGGTCCTTTTTTTTTTTTTTTTTTTTCCAGAGGCCCTCTTTGGCAGGCTCCTGTCCTGTTCCCTGTTTTCTCCCTCTTCTGATGTCCATCCTCTTTGCCTTTCTGGATGGGGATTGAGCATCTTAGCCAGAGTCCTCCTCTTTGATTAGTTTCTTTTTTTTTTTTTAGTTTATTAATATTTTTATTAATTTAATACAATGCATTTTGATCACATTTACTCCTCAACTACTCCAATAACTCCTCCTCAATCATCCTCACCTCCTCCAAATTTTGTGCCCTCTTTTTTTCTTTTTTTTTTCAATGCAGTTTATTCAGGAACCTTGAACAATCATCTGACCCTGGGGAAAGCCAGCCCACAGCTTAAATAGCCTCTGGGTAGCCAACCCAGGTGTGCCATGTGGGCAATGCAGATAGGTCCACATACCTGGAAGCAAGCCAGATCCTCAGCCTTAGCCAAATGTGGAATTGTTCCTGACAGAGAGCACTCACCATCTGGAAGGTGGAAGGCGGAAACCAGCTCCATCTTTAAGGCATAGCATTTCACAGCTCTCTACAGTTCCCCCTTTTTGTTTTGGACGCATCAGGCAAGAGTAGAGGTCTGATCTCTGATATTAGAAATAAATTGGGACTTTGTACTGATGTTCATTTAGGTGTCATCCACCCAAAGAGCATCAGACCCTTCCGATACCTTTTTCTCAGAGGCGGGACCTGGGGCATCAACCCGCATGCAATCAGACATGCTCTTCTCTGGGTCCAAAGCGGCTGACCCTGAGTGCAGTGCTTAGCCTTGCATCCTGAGCATAACATTTTAGCTTTTTATGGTAGCCAACCATGCTTGGGGAGAATGTCCTGCTTCAATGGCTGTAAAGGCCTGAATGATCATGGCTGCATCACACTGTTGTGAGACCCTAATCTTGCATATATACCACAGGCAAACCAAGGAGACCAACACCAAAAGGCCTGCTAACGCTCCCATGCCCGCCCATTCCTTCAGATGATTCATGGCTGCAGCAATCCATGATGATAATCCTGTGGCTAGTCCTGTGTCCACTCTGGTAGAATTTACTGTGGCAATGGCCACTCTCAGCTGCTCCATCGTAGTATCGAATTCTCCAGTCCAATTACCTAAAATATAGCTCGACAATTGTTTAGACAGATTTGCAGCACCGGAAAAATTCTCATGTTATATGCTAGTGACTCAAAGTCCAGCATATTTTCATTGACAGCCAAGTTGAGCGTTTTGCCATAGGGTATCAATTTGCTCCTGCACGAGTTCAATCCTCTGATTGAACACCATCAAGCTTTCTTTAGGTATACAGATTTTAGTAGGTTTATCCTATTATATGTCTAACATCCACTTATGAGTATATACCATGTTTGTCTTTCTGCTTCAGGGATACCTCATCCAGGATGATCTTTTCCAGTTCCACAATTTACCTGCAAATTTCATGATTTCCTTCTTTTTTATCGCTGAGTAATATTCTATTGTGTAGATATACGGCAGATGCTGAGACTTATGGCCAACCTTTGGGCAGAGTGTAGGGAATCTTATGAAAGAAGTGGGAAATAGTAAGACATGGAGAGGAGAGGAGTAACAGAACCAAAATTTCTGGGCATAGGGGTCTTTTCCAAGGACAATTCATGGAGATAACCTACAACCCCTGCATAGATGTAGCCCATGGCAGGTCAGTGTCCAAGTCAGTTCCATAGTAATGGGAACAGGGACAGTCTCTGACATGAACTGGTTGGCCTACTCTCTGATCACCTCCCTCTGAGGGGGGAACAGCCTTACCAGGCCACAGAGGAAGACAATGCAGCCACTTCTTATGAGACCTGATAGATTAGGATGAGAAGGAAGGGGAGAAAGACCTCCCCTATCACTGGACTGGGGAGGGCAGGGGTGGAGAAGGGGGATGGACAGTGGGATTCAGAAGGAAGGAGGGAGGGAGCAGGGGGAATACAAAGTGAACAAATTGTAATTAATAAAAATAAAAATAAAGGTCTTTGGGGGGGTGCATAGGGAGATAAGCCCCATATTCCCAGTATGTATAGGCTGTTCCACCTGTGAAAAGCACAAGAGAGTGATGGCTTCAATTACTCCTTAGATGTGCTGACCTGTGGGAATTATATTATAATTCTTATAAATTATTCATTGAGTTTCTTAGGTTTGTATTTATCTTTGTAGCATATTAAAATATATAGTCAAGTGAAAAGGAGAAAAATAAAAGATAAGAAATTGAATATCAGGGTGATGTATGGATGTCCCACCTGACTCCTCATGTGGGTTACATTGCCTGTTGTGGAAATAACTATGACTTGTATATTTTAGGCTCTTGGTAAGATGTGACATTCTTAGATGGGCACATTGACTACCTTCGTCATTTTGCTCAGGGTCTTACATTTTAAACTTGCTGGACTCTTCTTGAGAATTTCCATACTGGATCTGTTTCCAAGCTCATTTTGGTCATTCACAAAATCTTGTCTTTTGTACTGTAAGGTTGAGTGCTATTACTTGAAGACTGTCATCTTTGGTTCTCTCACAGCTGTTATCCCAAAGCACATTGAAACTGTCTTGTGTTTGGAATCTTCCTGACTTCCCTTTCACTATATCTCAATAACAGATTTCCCATTTGCTTTTATAAACTCAGTGAGACACCAAGTATTCTCAGAGTTCCACTTTGATGACTTTAATGAAATCTGTCAAGGCCTTTCACAGTGATACCTAGATTAGTGATTGACTGAATAACCATGGAACCAGAATTTTGTGGGGGTCCATAAATATTCTGCCCAAAGATTTTCTACTGGTCATGTCATAAGCAGCTTAATCAGTAGTCATCTCTTAAAGCCAATAAAAGTCCTTTCCATAATGATTGAAAATGATTAAAAAAAGAAGTTTTAACTTTATCTTGGCTCCACTGAGGACTCTAAACTAACTTGTTAAAACAAACACACAGAAGATGACAATGCAGCCACTTCTGATGAGAACTGATAGTCTAAGATCAGAAAGAAGGAGAGGAAGACCTCCCCTATCAGTGGACTTGGGGAGGGGCATGCATGCAGAAAGGGGAGGAAGGGTGGGATCGGGAGGAGAGGAGGGAGGGGCTTATGGGGGGATACAAAATGAATAAAGTGTAATTAATAATAATAATAAAGAAAAGAAGTACAGAATATGGAGCTGGAGATGTGGCTTAGTGGTTAAAAGCACTTGCTTCTCCACAATAGGTTTAACTCCAAGCACCCACATGGCAACTCACAACTGTCTGTAACTCCAGTTGCAGAAGATCCATGGCAGCAGGCACATACATGGAACACATATATGTCCATACAGGCAAAATACCCCAAAACATAAAATGAAATAAAATAAAATAAATTCAGAATACGGAAATAAGTCCAGTTAAAAGTAGAATTAAGAAAACCTAAATACACTATTATTAATGATCATATTTTGAATCAACTCATCTTGTGGTTTATATTGTGTTATGGTTGCTTACGGTTACTTCTTGTGGCCATGTTTCATTTAAATATGTGGCTGAATTCATGTTCTTGCAATAGAATATGCTTTCATATTGTAAGAGCTCTTATTAGCAAGGCACTTGACAGAAATTCCTGGATTGGCAATCAGATTTATTTAGGATCTTTAGTTTGATTTAGATGGAAATAATGAAATAAATTATGATGATATTTACTAGGGTTTAGATGCATCTAGACATTAATGGATGTCCTCACAAAAAGTATATAACTTCCTTGGTCAGAGGCTAAGAAGTTTCACAAATAAAAATTATTTCATAGGGATAATCCAAATATAGGAGATAACCCCTATCTTCAAGGCAATATAGGAACTATGAGTAAAATGTGGAAGTTGACATTAAAATATAAATAAATCTCTCTGAGATACATTTTTAGTCTATAGCAGCTGCAGTATTCGTTTTATGCTTCTGTTAAATCTGGAACATATAGCTGGGTATGTTCTGGATGAAGAGACAAAGAGTAATCACTAAGTGAATGGCAATAGTCAAATAGAAAAGCTGATCATTTATTTTTATGACTATTTTGAAGCTGCTCACTTTTCTAAGTGTTCTTGTAATTTGTATAGCTTTACTCTTTAGACATACTAAAATTTGCTTGCAGATGATCTTATCAAAACAATCTCATACATTTTTGTATTGTTCCATATTACTTACCATTTTCTTCTTATCTTTGAGATATTTCAGAAGATCTATCCTTTCATGTTTTTCCAGCAGTCAACAGAAATAGTTCCATTCACCACAATACATAACTTTTTCTCCAGGCTAACCATTGCTATCTTTTAGAAGAAGAAGAAAGAAGAAGAAGAAGAAGAAGAAGAAGAAGAAGAAGGAGGAGGAGGAGGAGGAGGAGGAGGAGGAGGAGGAGGAGGAGGAGGAGGAGGAGGAGGAAGAGGAAGAGGAGGAGGAGGAGGAGGAGGAAGAGGAGAAAGTTTCATTGCATAGCTCTTGTTTGTTAATAGCACTTGGCAAGATTAATTGTGGATTACCTCTCTATTTATATAATCACATTTTTCTCCTTAAGTTTTTCAATATGGCAAATTATATTGCTGTATTAATAGGATATGAGCTATCTTATGATAAAAAACAATAATGAATGTACATTCATGTTTGTATGAATCTGTGAATGGATCAACAAGTGGTTGGATTTAAAAGTTTGATTTAGGAATGGGTTAAATGAAGTTAATAATAATTTTTTTGTCCTGTTTAAGTGTCAAGTTTAAGTTGTCATTTCTGATTTTCTTTTGTAATGTTGAAAATCAGTTGTATATGAAAAAATTTAATTTCTTTCATTTTGCTAATTTAATTTCCTACATTTTGCTAATAATATCACTTGCACTTGGCAGCATTTTCAAATAAAGGATTTGTCTATTGACTCTGTTTATATAGTTCTGTCGAGTTAGTTCTTGTTTTTCTAACAATTATCAATAAAGTAATTTTTATATTTCAATAATTTAGTTTTCTATCGATAAAAGAGCTTTTAAAATTATGTATAAAATTGTACATAACATTTACCCTTAAAAAATTCTGTTCAACCTTACTCTTTATATTTCTTTTTTTCCTTTATTTTTTTCTAAATTCATTTTTAACTTATATATTTACTTTACATCCCGGTCATAGTCCCCTCCCTCTTCTTCTCTTGGTCCTTTCCTCCCACTCTCTTCTCCCTGTCCTCCCTCCCCTTGTCTTCAGAAAAGGGGAACCCCCTCCAACCCACCCCCACATATCAGGTTGCATCAGGACTGAGCTCCCCTCATCCACCAAATGCAGGCAAGGCTGCCTGGCTAGGGCAAAGTAATGGAAACCAGGCAACAAAGTCCATGTCACAGACAGCACCCAGTCCATTTATTAAGGGACCCATCGTTTACATATGTGTAGGGGGTCTAGGTCAAGTCCACGTGTGCTCTGTGGTTGGTGCTTCCATCTCTGTAGGCTGCCATGGATCTAGTTTAGTGGACTCTGTTGGCGTTCTTGTCTTCTCCAGATCCTTCTAACCTTTCCTCCCACTCTTCCACAGGACTCCCTGAGCTCCATCTGATACTGATGGGACCTAGCCTTAGAACACCCAAGAAAACTGGGAACTTACCACTAATTGCCAAGGGCAGAGTACCCCATCTCCCTTTTATGCCTCCCGCCCCCGGACTCAAACCTTACAGATGTTGCTGGAGACACTCCAAGAACACAGATGCAGGCAGTCCTTGGAGCATCCGTATAGACAGATGTTGGAAAATCCCCAAGGACACAGGGGGGTCAGGCAGTCCTTGGAAAAACTGCAACGCGGGCAGCTTGATACAGACCACTCTGGCCACCCGCCCTACTGGAATGTCCCAAGCACACACCTAGACCCTAAATATCCACCAGTGAAAAACTGCCCTGTTGCTATTTTCAAAGCTTGCCTATGCCGGCATGTATAAAACCCCAAAACTTTTGTTCCTGGGGGTCGCTTCTCTCACGGTGCAGGACGAGCCTAACACGTTAACTTTAATAAACCTCTTGCTGTTTGCATCGATCCCGGTCTCTGTGCCTCACTGGAGGGGCTTCCGGGTAACGTAGGACTACTTGTGAGTCCTTGGCTTTGAGTCTTAGCTTCTGATTCAATCAACTGCTGGGAAGAGGAGGGCTCTCAGAGAATGGCTAAGTTAAATTTCTGTCTATAAACATAGTAGAGTATCATTAATGGTGTCAGGCGCTGGCTTTCACTCATTTGCTGGGTGTCAAGTTGGGCCAGGCACTGGTTAGTTATTTTCTCAGTTTCTACCTTAACTTTATCTCTGCACATCTTGTAGGCATTCCTATATCTTCCCTGTAGCCCACCCTATCGCAGGTGTCCACCTTGTCTCAGTGATGCTCCACCTTTAATTTCCTTTTTCTCTCCAGGTCCTCAAAACTCCCTTTCCTACTCTCTCACCCCGGTTTCCCACACCCTCTCTACTTCTTTTTCTACTGTCTATTCTCTTTTCCCATCTGAGTGAGATTCAAGGAGGGGCCTCCCTTGGGCCATCCTTGTTATGTAGCTTTGGATCTGTGATTAGTAATGTAGTTGTCCTGTAATATATGGCTAATATCCCCTTATAAGTGAGTACATACCATGTGCATCTTTCTGGGTCTGGATTACCTCACTCAGGATGATCCTGTATAATCATCCATTTGCCTGCAAATTTCATGATTTTCTTGTTTTCAATAGCTGACTAGTATTTTCCATTGTGTAAATGTACCATATTTTCTTTATTCATTCTTAAGTTGAGGGACATCTATGCTGTTTCCACTTTTGGGTTATTATGAATAAAGCCACTTATGAACATAGTTGAACAAATGTCCCTGTGAAATGGTGGAGCATTTTTTGGTATCTGCCCAGGAGTAGTATAGTTGAGTCTTGAGGTAATACTAGTTCCAATTTTCTGAGAAAGCACAAGATTGATTTCCAAAGTAGTTGTACAACTTTGTACAGTCACCAGCAATGGAGGTGTGTTCCCCACTCTCCATACCCTCAACAGCATGTGCTATCACTTGATTTTTTTTGACCTTAGCCATTCTCACATATAAGATTGACTCTCAGAGTATTTTTGATTGCCATTTCCCTGAGGACTAATGATGTTGAGCATTTCTTTAAGTGTTTCCCTGCCATTTGTGAATCCTCTGTTGAGAATTCTTTGTTTAACTCTGTACTGATTTTTAATTGGGTTATTTTGTTTGTTGATGTTTACTTTCTTGAGTTCTATATATATTTAATATTTTATATATCAGCCCTTTGTCAGGTATTGTTGAATATCTGTTTTCTATGTTTAGCCTGCTGTTTTGTTCTCTTGACAGTGTCAAAGCTTTATAGATGCTTTTCAGTTTCATGAGGTCGCATTTATTTATTGTAGATCTTAGGGCTTGAGCTGTTGGTTTTCTGTTCAGGAAGTTGTCTCCCTTGCCAATGAGTCCAAGGGTCGTTTCCACTTTGTTGAAGATGCTATCTTTCTTCCATTGTATGGTTTTGGCTTTTTTATTAAGAATCAAATGTCCTTAGGTGTGTGAGTTTATTTCCGGGTCTTCAATTCAATTTCATTGATCAATCAGTCTATTTCTATGCCAATACCATGCAGTTTTTTGTACTATTGTTCTGTGGTACAGCTTGAAGCTAGGATGGAGATACCTCCAGAAGTTCTTCTTTTGTATAGGGTTGTTTTAGATATTCTGTGTTTTTTGTTTTCCTATATGAAATTGAGAATTTTTCTTTCAAGGTCTGTAAAAAGTTGTCTTGGTATTTTGATGGAGATTGCATTGAATATTTGCTTTTGCTTTTTGTAAAATGGCCACTTTTACTATGTTAATCCCACTGATCCATAAACATGGACGATCTTTCCATCTTCTGATATCTTCTTCAATTTCTTTTTTCAGAGAATTGAAGTTCTTATCATACAGGTTTTTTACTTGCTTGGTTAGAGTTACACCAAGATACTTTTTTTTTTTTTTTTGTCTTTTGTATATAGGATGGCTACTAATTTTTTTTAAAACTAATTTTGTATCCAGACACTTTGCTGAAGGTGTTAATCAGCTGTAGTTCTCTGGTAGAGTTTTTGGAGTGTCACTTATATACAATATCATATCATCTACAAATAGCAATATTTTTACTTCTTCCTTTCAGATTTGTAACCCCTGATCTCCTCTGGTTGTGTTATTGCTCTAGCTAGAACTTCAAGTACTATATTGCAGAGATATGGAAAAAGTGGCCATCCTTGTCCCTGATTTTAATGGAATGCTTTAAGTTTCTCTCCATTTAATTTGATGATGGCTATCAGCTTGCTATATATAGCCTTTATTATGTTTAGGTATGTCCCTGATCTCTCCAGATGTTTATCATGAAGGGTTGTTAGATTTAGTCAAAGGCTTCTTCTGCATCCAATGAGATGTGTGTGTGTGTGTGTGTGTGTGTGTGTGTGTTGTGTTTTTTCTTTCATTTTGCTTGTATGGTGGTTTTCATTGATGGATTTTCATATGTTAAACCATCCCTGCATCCTTGGGATGAAGCCTACTTGATCATAGTGAATGATGTATTTGATGTGTTCTTGGACTTGATTTGTGAGTATTTTATTGAACATTCTTGAATCAATGTTCATAAGGGAGATTGGTCTGAAATATTCTTTTTCTATTGAGTCTTTGTGTGATTTAGGTATCAGGATGACTGGATCATAGAATGAATTTGGTAGTGTTCCTTTTGTTTGTATTTTGTGGAATAGTTTGAAGAGTGTTGGTGTTAGCTCTTTGAAAGTCTGTTAGAATTCTGCACTCAAACCATCTGGCTCTTGGCTTGTTTTGTTTTAGTTGGGAGACTTTTGATGACGGCTTTTATTTCTTTAGGGGTTAATAGGACTATTCAAACTGTTTACCTGATTTTGATTTAACTTTGGTATATGAAATCTGTCAAGAAAATGATCCAATTCCTTTAGATTTTTCAATTTGGTGTCATTTGAAGTAAGACCTAACAATTCTTTGGATATCCTCAGTATCTGTTGTTATGTCGCCCTTTTCATTTCTGATTTTGTTAGTTTGGACACTGTCTTTCTGCTTTTTAGTTAGGGATTTGCCTATTTGTTGATTTGTCTCAAAGAGCCAGCTCTTTGTTTGTTAAGTTACTGATTTTAGGCAAGTTTGATTATTTCCTGCCAACGACTCCTCTTAGCTATGATTGTTTCTTTTTGTTCTGGAGCTTTTAGGTGTCATTTTAAATTGCTAATATGAGAACTGTCCAATTTCTTTATGAAGGCACTTAGTGCTATGAAATATACCCTTAGCACTGCTTTTATTGTGTCCCATAAGTTTGGGCATGTTGTGCTTTCATTTTTATTGCATTCCAGAAGTCCTTAATTTCTTTCTTTATTTCTTTCCTGACCCAGCAGTCATTGAGTAGAGAGTTGTTCAGTTTCCATGAGTTTATAGGATTTTTTTTTTTATTTCTGTTGTTGTTGAAATCCAGATTTAATCCATGGTGCTCTGATAAGATACAAGTTATTTCCGTTTTTTGTATCTGTTGAGGCTTGCTTTGTGACCCAATATGTTCATTTTTAGGAAGATTCCATGAGGTGCTGAGAAGAAGGTATATTATTTTGTGTTTGGGTGAAATGTTCTGTAGATATTTGTCAGGTTCTTTTGATTCACAATGTCTGTTAGTTTCATTATTTCTCTACTTTGCTTCTTTCTTTTTTAAATTAATTTTTATTTTTTTAACATTAATTACAGTTTTTTACTTTGTATCCCAGCCCTAGCCCCCTCACTCATTCCCTCCCAATCACACCCTCCCTCCATCATCTCCCTGTCCCTTTCCAAGTCCACTGCTAGTGAAAGTCCTCCTCCCCTTCCTCCTTCCATCTGACCCTAGCTTATCATTTCACTTTACACCGGTCAGAATTGCAAAGTTTAATAACTCAAGTGACAACACATGCTGGAGAGGTTGTGGAGAATTGGGAACCCTCCTCCAATGCTGGTGGGAATGTAAACTTGTACAACCACTTTGGAAATCAATCTGGCACTTTCTCAGACAATTAGGAATAGTGCTCCCTCAAGATACAGCTATACCACTCCTAGGCATATATCAAAAAGAGGCTCAAGTACACAACAAGGACATTTGCTCAACCATGTTTGTAGCAGCTTTATTTGTAATAGCCAGAACCTGGAAACAATGCAGATGTCCATCAACAGAGGAATGGGTACAGAAATTGTGGTAGTTTCACAGAATGGAATACTACTCAGCAATTAAAAACAAGGAAATCATGAAATTTGCTTCCTTCTTAATGCTCTCTACTTTGGTGATAATAGGCTGTTGAAGTCTCTCCATGTACAGGCTTTGATGTAGTATTTTAGTTTTAATAATGTTTCATTTTTGAATGAGGGTGCCCTTGGGCATAGATGTTCACAATTAACATATTGACTTGCTGGATCTTTTTCTTTGATGAGTATGAAATTCCCTTCCCCATCTCTTTTGATTAATTTTTGTTAAAAGTTTATTTTATTAGATATTAGAATGGCTATTCCAGCTTGCTTCTTGGGTCTGTTTCCTTGGAAAACCCTTTTTCAGCCCTAGACATTGAGGTAATGTCTATCTTTGTTGTTAAGGTGTGTTTCTACTATGCAGCAGAATGATAGGTCTTGTTTACACATCAATTCTGTTAGCCTGTTTTTATTGTGAAATTAAGTTCATTGATGTTGAAGATATTAATGACCAATGGTTGCTAGCTCCTACTATTTTGATGTAGGTTGTTGCAGAGCGTTTGTGTATTTCTCTTCTGTTGGTTTTCCTGAAGTGGTTTTATTTATTTCCTATGTTTTCTTGGATATAGTTTACTTCATTTGTTTAGTGTTTTCCTTCTGTATGGCTGGGATGGTGCATAGATATTGTTTAAATTTAGTTTTATCATGGAATATCTTGTTTTCTCTATCTATGGTGATTGAAAGTTTTGATGAATGTAGTAGTCTGGGCTGGCATCTGTATTCTTTTAGGGTCTGCATGACATCTGTCCTGGCTCTTCATAGTTTCTGTTGAGATTTCAGGTGTGATTCTGATTGGTCTGCCTTATAATGTCACTTTTTTTTCATTTGCAGCTTTTTTCTTATTTATTTTTTTATATTCATTACAATGTATTCACTTTGTATCCCAGCTGTAGCTCTCTCTTATTCCCTCCTAATCCCACCTTCCCTTCCTCATCCCCTCCCATGCCCTCTCCAAGTCCACTGATAGGGGAGGTCCTCCTCCCTATCCATCAAACCCTAGCCTATCAGGTCTCATCAGGACTGGCTGATTTGTCTTCCTCTGTGGTCTGGGAAGGCTGTCCTCCCTATGGAAGGGGGGAATAGTAGGGACGGGAGCTCTACAAGGATAGCAAAAGAACCAAAAATCTGGGTACAGGGGTCTTTTCTAAGACTGATACTCCAACCAAGGACCATTCATGGAGATAACTTAGAATTCCTGCTCAGATGTAGTCCATGGCAGCACAGTATACAAGTGGGTTTCCTAGTAAGGACAACAGGGACTGTATCTGACATCAACTCAGTGGTGGGCTCTTTGAGCATTTGCAGCTTTTAATATTTTTCTTTGTTCTGTACATTTAGTGTTTTGATTATTATGTGGCATGAGGATTTTCTTTTCTGGTCAAATCTATTTCCTGTTCTGCAGGCCTCTTGTAAGAAAGGTATCTCTTTGTTTAAGGTAGGGAAATTTTCTTGTATGATTTTGTTGAAAGTATTTCCTGTGCCATGGAACTGGGAATCTTCTCTTTCTTCTATTCCTAATAATATTCTTATGTTTTGTCTTTTCATAGTATTGTTGATTTCTTAGATGTTTTGTGTCAGTAATTCTTTAGATTGAACATTTTCTTTGTATTGATTTGTATTTGTATTGTATTAATTTTTAATTGTATCTTCTATACCTGAAAGCCTTTTTTTTTCCAATTCTTTTATTCAATTGGTGATGCCTACCACTGCAGTTCCTGTTTTCTTCCCTAATTTTTCTGTCTCCAGGATTTCCTCAGTTTGGGTTTTATGTACTTTCTCTATTTCATTTTCAGGTCTTGAACTGTTTTATTAATCTCTTTAAACTGTTCGACTGTATTTTTCTGTATTTCTTTTTTCCTTTTTAAAATTTATTTTTTATTAATTAAAGTTTACTCACTTTGCATCTCAGCTGTAGCCTCCTCCATTGTCCCCTCCTAATATCACTCTCCCTCTCTCTTCTTCTCCCATGTTCCACCCCAAGTCCACTGATAGTGGAGGACCTCCTCCCCTTCTCTCTGACCCTAGCCTATTAGGTCTCATGAGGACTGTCTGCACTGTCTTCCTCTGTGGCCTGGTAAGGCTGCTCCCTCACATGGGGAGGTGACAAAGAGTCAGCCACTAGATTCATGTCAGAGACAGTCCTTGTTCCCCTTACTAGGGAATCCACTTGGAGACTAAGATGCCATGTGTTACAGCTGTGCTGGGGTTCTAGGTTATCTCCATGCATGGTACTTGGTTGGAGTACCAGTCTCAGAAAAGACCCCTGTGTTCAGATTTTTTGGTTCTGTTTCTCTCCTTTTGGAGCTCCTGTCCCCTCAAGGTCATTCTATCTTCCCCTTCTTTTATATGAGTCTCTGCACTCTGCCTAAAGTTTAGCTATGAGTCTCAGCATCTGCTTTGATACCCTGCTGGGTAGAGTCTTTTAGAAGCCCTCTGTGGTAGGCTCCTTTCCTCTTCCTTGTTTTCTCCTTCTTCTGATGTCATCCTGTTTGCCTTTCTGAGTCAGGATTGATCATCTTACCCAGGGTCCTCCTTCTTGCTTAGCTTCTTTAGGTATACAGATTTTAATATGTTTACCTTATATTATATGTCTAATATCCACTTATAAGTGAGTATATACCATGTGTGTCTTTCTGCTTCTGGGATACCTCACTCAGGATGATCTTTTCTAGATCCCACCATTTGCCTGAAAATTTCATGGTTTCCTTGTTTTTTAATTGCTGAGTGGTATTCCATTGTGTAAATGTACCCCACTTTTTGTATCCATTTCTCAGTTAAGGGACATCTGGGTTTCCAGATTCTGGCTTTTCAAATAAAGCTGTTATGAACTTGGTTGAGCAAATGTCCTTGTTGTATACTTGAGCATATTTTGGATACATGCCTAGGAGTGGTATAGCTGGATCTTGAGGTAGACAGGCTACAGACTGGGAAAGGATCTTCACCAACCCTATATCAGACAAAGGGCTAATATCCAGAATATATAAAGAACTCAAGAAGTTACAAAGTAACAAATCAAGTAATCCAATTAAAACATGGGGTACAGAGCTAAACAGAGGATTTCTACAGAGGAATATCGAATGGCAGAGAAACAGTTAAAGAAATGCTCAACATCATTAGTCATCAGGGAAATGCAAATCAAAATGACCCTGAGATTTCACCTTATATTTATTAGAGTGGCTAAGAACAAAAGCTCAACTGAAAATACATGCTGGAGAGGAAGTAGATAAAGAGGAACCTTTCTCCATTGCTGGTGGGAATGTAAACTTGTACAACCACTTTGACAATCAATCTGGGGATTTCTGTATTTTTTATTTATTTATTTATTTATATTATTAGTTACATTTTATTAACTCTGTATCCCAGCTGTAGCCCCTTCCCTCATTCCCTCCCAATCCCATCATCCCTCACTCATCTCCTTCCTGCCCCTTTCCAAGTCCACTGCTTGGGGAGGACCTCCTCCCCTTTCATCTCACCCTGTTTTATCAGGTATCTTCTAGAACCTCTGCTCGGATGTAGCCTGTGGTAGCTCAGTAACCAATTAGTAAGGGGAACAGGGACTATTTCTGACAAGAACTCAATGGCAGGCTCTTTGACCTCCCTACCCTTCAAGGGAGGAGCAGTCCTGCTAGGCCACAGAGGAGGACTTTGCAGCCAGTCCTGAAGATACCTGCTTTCTGTATTTCTGTAAGTGATTTATTCATTTCTTCTTTAAGGGTCTCTATCTGTTTGACTGTATTTTCCTGTATTTCTTTAAGACATTTATTAATTTCCTGTTTAAATTTTCCTCAATCATCTTTAAAAGCATAGATTTAAGGTCATTTTCTTGTGTTAGAGTATCCAGAACTGCTTGCAATGGGATAACTGGGTTCTGTACATGCCATATTGCCTAGGCGTTTGTTGATTGTGTTCTTAAGCTGGACTTTAGCCATCTGTTTGTCTGGTTGCCATCTAATGTTGGCAGGTTGTTCTTGGTTTCCTTCTGGATTTCTCAAGGGTGAGGGAAGAGCCCTGGGCAGGAGGCTGGATGTTCCTGGAGCAGTCCTCCTCGGAATTGTGGGTGTGGTTGCAGTCTGGCTGTTAAATCTTAGGGAATAGTTAGCAGTTCTCTTTAGGTGGCTGTGTCCCAATTAGACCCATAGGCAATGGTTAGAGTTGGAGTGTTTAGCCAGCAGGTACCCTCAGTGACTCAGGAGTCCTAGTTTCTCCAGGGCAGAAATCAGCAGCCCTGTCACTCACTTGCTTGCTCTGCTCAGTGATCTCTGAGCTCAAGCTGTCCATACACCCTTTGGGCTGCTTGTTAATATTTTGGAGTGAGATTCTGTATGCTCCTGAGGTCTGTCTGGTCTCCTCAAGGAAGATGGGTAGAGCTGTGGACCAGGGGCTGGAACTGTTTTCCTGGATACGAAGAGTTGGAGAGCAGGAGGCTGGAACCGAGTGCCCCGAATGGGGGAGCTTACCTCAGGAACACGGGGAAAGCCAGGTGGGTAGAGTCTGGAACTGAGCCTCTCGGAACCCGGGAGCTTCCCCTGAACAGCATGATTAGGCAGGTGGTTAGAGGCTGAAACCACTTTCTCCCAGCACCAGTGGGCTCTCCTCTTATCTGGGGAACTCAGACACTTCAAAGAACATATTCTTGCTCCATTTGCAGTCGCCACAGTCCTGCCACTCAGAAACCGTGTGTGCTCAGTGCAGCCATCTCAGATGCTCCCCTTGCCCTTTTTATTCTTAACAATATCTGTATCTTCTTTTTGTTGTAGTTATGCATGCAGTCTTGCAAGAGTTTCATCTTATCTTATAAGGGAAAAAATTGGTTTTGTTCATATTTTTTTTTAATTTTTGCTGCCCAATTTGTTAATCCAGGAACTCATAAATGTAAGCAAGCACTCTACTACTTAAATCATGCCTTTAAATGATTTATTATTTATTTATGTGTATGTGTCTGGCTGTGTGTGTGTTAAAGTTTTTTTTTTCTTATTAGTAACATTTTATTAACTCTGTATCCCAGATGTATCCCTCTCCCTCATTCCCTCCCCAATCCCACCCTCCCTCCCTCATCTCCTCCCTGCCCCGTTCCAAGTCCACTTGTAGGGGAGGACCTCCTCCCCTTTCATTTGTCCCTGTTTTATCAGGTATCTTCAAGACTGGCTGCAATGTTCTCTTCTGTGGCCTAACAGGACTGCTCCTCCCTTGGAGGGTGGAGAGGTCAAAGAGCCTACCCTTGAGTTCCTGTTAGAAATAGTCCTTGTTCGCCTTACTATGGGAAACCAATTGGTTACTGAGCTACCATGGGCTACATCCGAGCAGAGGTTCTAGGTTAAATCCATTCATGGTCCTTGGTTGAGTGTCCATCTCAGAAAAGACCCTGTGCTCAGATATATTTGGTCCTTGTGGAGCTCCTATCCTTTCCACCTCATACTAACTCTCCTTTTTTTCATATGATTCCCTGTACTCTGCTGAAGGTTTAGTTATGAGTCTTAGTATTTGCTTTGAAACACTGCTAGATAGAGTCTTTCAGGTGCCTTCTGTGATAGACTCTTGTCATACGTTCAATGCACATCCCATTTGTCTTTCTAAGTGAGGATTGATCATCTTACCCCCTGCCCGAATTCTTGTTTATCTTCTTTAGGTGTATGGAATTCATTATGTTTATCATATCTTATAGGTCTATATAAGCGAGTATATACCATGTTTGTCTTTCTCCTTCTGGGATACTTCGCTCAGAATGATCTTTTCTAGATCCCACCATTGATGGGTATCATATTTGATCCTGGAGTTTCAATTGGTTTGGGGCTGGAAATGGAACTCTGGTGCTCATTATCTGAGGAACAAAATTCTGAAGGTGTGGAAATTTTTGTACCTCTCTTATAGCAGTTGGCATTTAACTTGAAAGCATTGTGATCAGAAAATGTGGCCCATAAATTACAGATAAAGGAGCTTCTCAACTTACAATGTGTGTACGTTCTGAAACATCTATAGAAGTTTAAAAATACCAAAAATGTTAAAAGTATTTTGTATGTTCCTAAACTATATCAATATCTAATTCAGTCTAGTCTACTGGCAGACTTTGAGACCTCATATATGTTCAAGCTATGCCCAGGGTGGCACACAGTTCCCTTCTTCTGCCTTTGAATCAAGATATAAAACTCTCACTTTTTCTCCAGCATCATGTCTGCCTGGCTGCTGCCATGCTTTCCACTAAACTTCTGAAACTGTAAGCCAGACCAGGTCAAATATTTATGAGTAGCCTTGGTCATGGTATCTTTTTCACAGTAACAAAACCTAACTAAGACAGAAGTTAAGTATCAGGGTTAGATAGTTTAGGTAGTAGAAGTTAGGTAGCCAGGTTTGGGGTATTGTAATAGTACTGACTGTGTTTTTTCTAGAGGAATATGGTCTTCGGGATTGTGGATTAGAAAAGCAGTTGAAAGCTTTAAGTGGAGCTTAACAAGCCATTTTTAATAGGAACATAAAAGACAGTGTTGTTGAATGTTCAAGATGTTTCAGAGGAGAAGAATTTTAGTATACTGCCTAGAGATTATTCTTGTGATATTTTGGTGAAGAATGTGGCTTCTTTGTCTTTTCCAAAAGGTCTGCCTGAGGCTAAGGTGAGGAGATTTAGATTAATTGCATTGGCAAAAGATATCTCAAAACAGTCTAGTATAGAGTCTATCCTGTGGCTCACTCATCATATGTTCAGAGAAACAGACAGGTTAAAGATATTTAGTGGAATTAAGGGAGTGGTGACCTCAAAGCAAGAGCCCACCCAGCTAAGCTTTAATCTTGTGAAAAGAAATTTAAAAAAAAGTTAGGTCCAGGCTTGGTGGTACATGACTAATCCCAGCATCCAGGAGACAGAGGCCTGTGGATCTGATTTCAAGGTCAGCCTGGTCTACAGAGCAAGGCCTATACAAGGCCCAGTACAGCCACACTTAGACAGTAAAGGAAATCAGTGTGGACAGAAAGCTGGTAAAGATGTAACTGAAAAATGGGGCCAATGTTCAGCCCCAGCAAGCAGCAGAACTTGGCAGCTTCTGCCACATGGTTCCAGCTTTAGAGTCAGTCATAGAAGTGGTTATGTATAGCAGGGGTTTCCCTGCATGGAGGCCTAGAAAAAAGGAGGCATCTGAAATTTTCTTCCCTGACAAAGAAAAGCAGATGAGGCCAAGCATGTGGCAGGAGTGTCTCTAAATGGAGCCTCAAAGAGGCCATTGTGTAAAACTGTGCAGGTAAAGGATACTCTGAGAAGTTTGAGATGCCAGAGCCATGAGATACCTGCTAAGGAAAGCTGATATCATGAAATGGAACTGGCCAAAGAGAAACAAGTGTATTGTAATCAACAAAGCTGAAAGGGGTTGGAGATCTGAAGATCATTTTGACAATAGATGTGGAAATACAGAGTTTGGAATTTGCCCACTTGGTTTTCAGTCTTGCTTTGGTCCAGTATTTTCTCACTATGCTCTTTTTCCTACATATTGGCCTGTGCCAAGCCATGTTGGAAGTATGTGATCTGCTTTTTATTTTGATTTTATAGATAATTAGAGTTAAGAGATTACATGAATCTCAGAAGAGACTTTGAACTTTGAATCTTTAAACATTGTTGAGACTGTGATAGACTATCAGGACTTTTGAAATTGGACTAAATGCATTTTGCATTATGTTATGCCGATAGGCTTACAAGAGCCAGAGAGTGGAATATGATAGTTTCAATAAGCATGGAGCCCATAGACTCATGTATTTTAATGTTTGACTCATAGGGAGTGCCTCCTCCAACAAGGAGGACTGGCCTTGTTGGAGTAGGTGTGCCCTTGTTTGAGGAAGTATGTCACTGTGGAGGTGGGCTTTGAGGTATAGTATATATTCAAGCTATGTCCAGTGTGGTACACACTCCCCTTCTGCTGCTTGAAAATCAAGATGTAGAACTCTTACTTCTTTTCCAGCACCATGTCTGTCTGGATGCTGCCATACCTCCCGCCATGATGATAATGAACTAAATCTCTGAAACTGCAAGCCAGTCCCAGTTAAATATTTTCCTTTATAAGAGTTGCCTTGGTCATGCTGTCTCTTCAGAGCAATAAAACCCTAGTTAAGATACTATATAGTGAATTTGTTGGGATTCTCATAATACATCATATTTATATGTTTTTATTCATGTTGATCAATTATAGTGACATGTGGTTATAGAAAATTGTTGGTTTCATATCAGCTTGAATAACATAAACACATGATTTTCAGTCATTTCATTATTTCTATACAAATGTGTGCCTTGTTTTTATGTTGCATATATATCTGTGTATATAGTAGAACAGCCTTTGCTATTGGATTATTAAACAATGTACACAATGATTATTTCTTTAATATTTACTAAGATCCTAATCTCTAGTGATTATGAAGTTCTAAGTAATTACAAATTCTGTCAAATTGTGTTTGATACTGTTCGAATTTCTGATGTTAAGTATGAGAAGACCTGTATTTATTTCTGCTTGATGGATTGTTTGTTTTTGCACAAAATTGTTTTCTCTTTCTGTTCTTTGTATATTTTTTCCACATTAAATTTTATTTTTCTTCATAAATAGTAATTCCAGGTTTCTTTATTATTAGTTCTCACAATGGGTTCTAGAAAGTCCTCTGGGAATGAATACCCTTTCAGTAGATCTATGAAGACAACCATAACATTTTCAGAATACTAAAAATATATTGAGTCCTTTTCAGCCTCAATGTTCCATGACTGCCAGTGGAATTTCCTAGAGACTAAATGAAATACAATATAATAAGGAAATCACAAGAAAATTCAGCCATCTGCTATGAACACAGTAAAGTGCAAAAATGTAAGTCAAGGCAACTTTTTGCAATAATTTAGTTTTGTTTTAGAAAAAATATTGTTTTTAAAAAAAATTTTCCTAGGAGAGGAGGAAATGGAGGAGGTAGGGTATAAGAGTGGGACTGGAGGTGGAGGAGGGAGGGGCCTAAGGTCAGGCTGTAAAGAGATTAAATTAGTAAATAAAGTGAAAAAGAGGGTTTTTTCTTAATTTTTTAATTTTAATTTTTTATAGTTTATCTACTTTATATCCCAATTGTAGCCCCCCTCCCTCATCTCCTCCTCATCCCACTCTCCCTCCCTCTTCTCCCTTCCCCCTCCTCTAGTCCACTGAAATGGGGAATCCTCCTCCCATGCCATCTGACCCTAGCCTATCAAGTCTCATCAAAACTGACACTTTGTCTGCCTCTTTGAACATCTTTGCCATGGGGAAGTGATCAAAGAGCAGGCAACTGAATTCATGTTAGAAATAATCCCTGTTCCCCTTACTCAAGAACCCACATGGAAACTGAGCTGTCTATGGCCTATATATGTGGAGGGGGTGTAGGTCTTCTTCATGCATGGTACTTGGTTGGTGCATCAGTCTCTGTAGGCATGCCTGGGCCCAGATTTTTTTTGGCTTTGTTGGTCTCCTTGAGGAACTCTGTCCCCTCTGGGATAAAAAATAGGTTTATTTTATATTGCCATGTAATGAATTCATCATTGTTATATTGAAGCCAGAAGTAAATTATTCTTTTAAATTCCTTATTTTTATTTTAACAAGACTTATACCTGTGATATAAATCATATAACAAAAACAAATAACAACAAATTTTTCACTTATGAAAAAATAAAGTGTTTATTTTAAATCACAGTTTAAATAAGTCTCTTCAGAGAAGTCGTGGTTACAGGAGTTTGGGCAGGCAGGTTACACTGGATCTGCAGTCAGGAAGCAGAGAGCGATGTATGGTGGTCCTCAGCTTGTATTTTCCTTTTTCCTCAGTCTAACTCCCAGTCCATGGAACCGTGCTGCCCATGTAAGAGCAGGCATTCCCACCTCTATCAACCTAAGAAACTTCTGCACCTACAAGTCCAGAATTTTGTCTTCTAGGTGATTCTAGATCTGGTCAATTTGAAGATCAATATTAAAATTGTAGTTGCAGAACAACAAAAAAAAATGTATGCCTAGAGGTCTTAGAATTCTGAGACTGATACACCAAACAAGGACCATTCATGGAGATAACCTAGAACCCGTGCACAGATGTAGCCCTTAGCAGCTCAATCTCTAAGTAGGTTCCCTAGTAAGGGGAAGAGGGGCTGTCTCTGACATGAACTCAGTGGCTGGCTCTTTGATCACCTCTCCTCTGACTGGGGAGCAGCCTTACTAGGCCACAGAGGAAGACAATGCAGCCAGTCCTGATGAGAACTGATAGGCTAGGTTCAGATGAAAGGAAAGGAGGACCTCCCCTATCAGTGGAAGAGAGGAAGAGGCATCGGAGAAGAGGCAGGGAGAGTGGGATTGAGAAGGGACAAGGGAGGGGGATACAGATGGGATGCAAAGTGAATAAATTAAAAAAAATTAAAAAAATTGTAATTGCTTTGTTGAATTTGTTAGTATGATGGAACTAGGAGGTTTGCTTTGCAGATATTTCAATCACACATGCAGATCATATGTTTCCAACAGCTTAATCCTTCATTTCACAAATTAAAGACAGAGATAATAAATAGAACTGAAATTATCCAATAGTTTTGGCAGATAAGGTCATACTCAGGTTTAGATTTATTTGGATCACAGAGTCCTTTCTCCCACAACAGAACAAATTCTACTATATTGCATAAACTTTGACTTCTTATAGCTGGTTGCCATACTGAGCCAGCTACAGAGCTTAGTGAATGTGATGATATACGAAGGAACCATTTCTTAGGCTCTGAAGCAGAAGTCAGAGAGGAGAAACAGACCTGAAGTGCCAAAAATTAAACACACTGAAGCACTTACTTATTATATAGTTTATGTATTAGAATACTGTATACTAAATGTAACTATATATTTTATACAATAATACAGTTTATATAAATCTGTGAGGTAAAATGTATGAATAAGACCAGCATTAAAATGTAAAATCAAGCTAGAGAATTGTTATTATATATTAAAATCATTGGAAAAGGAAGTGTTTGTCCATTTACTCTTTCTGTGTGCAGAACATTCTAAATCACAGGAACTGTTCAGAGAGCTGCAGAAATGTGGGTAAAGACAAAACATAAAATATATCAACATAAAATAAAGTTTGCAAGCAAACAAAGGAAATTTCTTTTATTTACCAAAATTGAAATTTAGATGGTATTAATGGTGCTATAAAAATAGGCCATACAATAAATTCCAGGCCTTGGAAAGATTTTTTCCTACCCCAAAGAACAATGCAAATGCAAATGAGCCATTATGAAAAGAAAGAAGTAAAATAGCTGCCGAGTGAGTGACCTGTATTTAACAGTGCCAGGTGTTAATGTAGTTGAGGCTTGGAAATAATTCTTGGTGACAAAAATGACTGACAGGACTTACGCTCTGCCCTTAATTAACCCGATAGGAAAGAGAGGGAGAGTCTTGCAAAGGGTCAAGTGCAACAGAGAAGAATAAGCTTTGGAGGTCAGGGACAAGGGCAGGTCAACATGGAGAGTGGGGAGAATGGCATTTTAGGTCGAGAGATGGACATAAGCAGGAGTTTAGGTTGAGAGAAAAATATTGGAAACTCAGAGAAACAATTTTTCTCCATGCGTCTGGAGTGGGGAGTGTGTAGAATGATGAGTGCCTGCAGAAGACACTCCCCCTGAAGGAACACTAATGGAACGCTCAGCTGAAGCAAATGTCAAGAGTTTCCAGTTTACCTGGGAGGAAAACTTCACAGCTTAGGAAAATCATTTCTAATGCAACCAACATTTATAGATAAAATAGGTTGTGTGCTTACGGCATGAGAATCAGATGTTTGGGGGATTTACTTATAGAAGTGTAACAGGTGGTTTTCCTTTATAAGGCAGTTTTGAGTTTAGGAAATTGGAATGCATTAATGGATAAATATTTACCCCTATCTATGTAGAAATTAAAAAAGATTGTTCTTTTAAAAATGTCCATTTGGAAGAAGAGACAGCAGCCATGCCCAGGCCCCTGGGATGGTGCGAGTATGTGGGCACCCAAGACTTACCCGTTTGGGCTGTGAGAAAGTCCATAGCACGTTTTTCTACTGAGGGTGGTGCAGAGGTCTGTGGTCTGTGATACAGTCTGGGGCCATGTTAGTCAGTCCTGTGGGCCACATTGAATGGGTAATCTGAGCTTACTGCTGAGACCATGGTGAAGTCGGTGCCCCTGCTGCAGCTGAGGGCTATGGCTGGATCCACGGTCTTTCTACAGCTGGGGTCTCTATTGATACCTATCGCCCATGTTACCAATGAAGACCATGTAGATGGATGTCCATGGTCTGTGCTGCAGCCTGAAGCCATGCTGATGTCTGATGTCCATGGGCTGTGATGCCACAGAGGGCCATATGTAAGTGAGTGGCTTGTATTGCCACCTGCAGCTACAGGGATGTCTGGTTCCTTGCTACCACTGGGGGTCACACTTGTGTCTAGGCTTTACTGCAGCTGGGGTCTCTGTTGATGTCAGATATCAAAATTACTACCAAAGGCCATGCAGATATCTGTGGTCTGTGCTGCCAGTTGAGGCTGAGGTGGTGTTCCAGTCCATGCAGCCATCAGGGGACATGTCTGAATCCATGATCCTACTGCAGTCTACATCTACATTGATGTCCGTGGCCCATGTTACCACATTAGGCCATGAGGATGACCTTGGTCTGGGCTGCAACATCTGTGGGCAATACAACCACTGGGGGCTATACTGATGTGAGTGGCCTGCCCCCTGAAGCTGTGTTGATATCTGTGGTCTGTACAGCCTTCAAGGGTCCTGTTTGGGTCTGTGGTCCTGAAGCAGCAGAGGGCTATGTTCATGGTCTATGCTGTCACCAGAGACCAAGGGAAGCTTGTGATCTATGCTCCTGCTGGAAGAGCAAATAGGTTACCTTTTCTGTGACACTGATGGCTGCAGATGCACAGTTGAGAGGGAGGAACATGGAAGGCTTCTGTGACAACCTCCATGCCCACCCTGTCTCCCAGCCCCTAAAAAAGTAACAGCCTGGGTAAGAAGCCAACAAAGAGAAACCTTAAAAAATGTGACAACATTGCCAAAGAGTAGCTCTCCACAATCAATGGCTTCTGGTAGAAGTTTAGGAGGGGAAGGACTCAGTTCTATTTAAGGGACAGGCCACTTAGGATTTGAACATGCTCCAGTGAGTATATAAATAACACAACATAGACTTTTTTTTTCACTTTCTCCTCTTTTCCTTTTTTTAAAAAAATGTTTTTGCTTCTTCTTCTTCTTCTTTTTTTTTTTTTTTTTTACTTTTGCTTCTTTTATTTTTTTGGAGGTGGTAATGTTACAAGGAGGATGGACATTGGAGGATTATGAAGGGGTTGTGATCAGGGTGCATGATGTGAAACTCTGAGAGAATAAACAAAAAATGAACACAGAAAAAAAAAGATAGGAAATGTTTATTGTTAGTGGCTCTTTCTACAGAGATACCTAGGTGATTTTGAAAATGACAGGCAGACCCAACTCTCCCTACAGTATGGTAAGTTGGGTTGCTCTGTAGTCCTTACTGGGCTTGCTTTAAAAACAAGAAAGCATGTCAATCTTACATTACCAGAGGCTTCTCCTCTAGCAGAACCTCTTCAAAATTCAAGTAGTTTTTTTTTTCTTGAAGAATGCGTAGAAATGTGTTATTATGTTTCTAAATGTTTAGGAATTATCTGAAAATACTAATTCATTTATTTCTAGAGATGAGAACTTTTTGGACAAACTCAATATGAACTCATTGTAGTGATTTCTTGGAAAAATGTGTGTAGTGAGATAAAAAAGTGATTTTAGAATTTCATCACATGAATCCAGATGTGGTGGCTCAATACCAACACTTAGAAGGTAAAGAAAAGAAAATGAAAATTTCATACTTATCCTCATTTCAATGGCAAATTTGGGGCCAGCCTGGGATTAACGAGGATCTTTGCCAAAGAAAAGGAGAAGGAGGAATTACATTATATGTGTAAGAGGTATTTTTCATACAAGGAGGCCATTGTACATAATATCTTTAAAGTTGCTGCTATAAAATCCTGGCTGTGAGTTTACTGAAATTTGAGGCCAGCCTTGTCTTCAAAATGAGTTCAGGATAGCCAATGCTACACAAAGAAACCCTGTCTCAAAAATAAAAATCAAACAAACAACAACAAAAGAAAGAAAGAAAGAAGAAAGAAAGAAAGAAAGAAAAAGAAAGAAAGAAAGAAAGAAAGAAAGAAAGAAAAGACTATTTGGAATTGCTGTTGGTCAAAATACATGTTCTCAATATCTCTTAAACCACAGGACTGTGTTCTCTTACATCTATTTCCAAACATTATTTAAAAACCCCAGAAGCCAGACCATGTCCCTCAGACCATGTCCTGTGGATGCTGTGTGAACTTTACATGTTGAGCTTACCTAGGTAGTTTCTTTGGCTGATGTGGATGGGTTCACTGTCCCGTGGAGAGAACCTTAGGAAAGCTACCAAGCACCTCTTAATGGTTTCACTGTCTCTGGTGAACTCTATTCTGATGAGTCTAATTTTCTCCTTCACTAAAAAAAGTACATTGATAGCTTTCATGGCGTTGTTTTCCTATGCATCTGATTTATTTCTATTTTTCTGTATTATAGTAGGGACTCAATTTTAAACTTGTTTATTCAATAAAAATCAGCATGGAAGCATTTTCATTGTGAATTATGACACTAATACACTAACATTATTAATCTTAATGAGACAGCTAGAGGAATTGGCAAATATAGAATTTGAATATCATTATAACAGATGCAAAGAGTAAAGGTTATTATCTTGAAGAGACAATTCCATTAAATTAGTAGCCAGCATCATCAAATGAATTATATAAAAATCAAAGCATGACTTTTTGACATGACAATTAGAAATGGATTAATTTATCACATTCAATAAAACAGAAAGTAGAGAAGTTTGTCTGAAGAACATTAAATGATATGAGGAAACAAATAACAATGGGTTTTCATTTATTTTTTGTTTTTTTAGTTTTAATTTTTATATTAATTACAGTTTTTTCACTTTGTATCCCAGCCGTTGCCCCTCCCTCTCTTCTCCCAATCCATTCCTTCCTCCCTCATCTCCTCCCATTCCCCTCTCCACATCCACTTATAGGAGAGATCCTTCCATCTGACTCTATCCTATCAGGTCTCACCAGGACTGTCTGCATTGTCTTCTTCTGTGGCCTGATAAGGCTGCTCCCCCAAAGGGAAGGTGATCAAAGAACTAGCCACTGAGTTCATTTCAGAGACAGTCCCTGTTCCTATTACTATGGAACCCACTTGGACACTGAGCTGCCATGGGTTACATCTGTGCAGGGGTTCTAGGTTATCTCCATGCATGGTCCTTGGTTGGAGTATCAGTCTCAGAAAAGATCCCTGGGCCAAGATTGATTGGCTCTCCTTGTGGAGCTCTTGTCCCCTCCAGGTCTTACTACCTTCCCCTTCTTTCATAAGTTTCCCTGAACTCTGCCCAAAGTTTTGGCTATGAGTCTCAGCATCTGCTTTGATAGATAGCATCTGCTGGGTAGGGAGTTTCAGAAGCCCTATGTGGTAGGCTCCTGTCCTGTTCCCTGTTTTCTCCCTCTTCTGATGTCCACCCCATTTGTTTTTCTGAGTGAGGATTGATCATCTTACCCAGGGTCCTCCTTCTTGCTTAGCTTCTTTAGGTGTACAGATTTTAGTATGTTATCCTATATTATATGTCTAATAACTACTTATAAGTGAGTATATACTTATAAGTGAATATATGTGTGTCTTTCTGCTTCTGAGATACCTCATTCAGGATGATCCTTTCTAGATCTAACCATTTGCCTGCAAATTTCCCGATTTCCTTGTTTTTAATTGATGAATATGATTCCGTTGTGTAAATGTACCAAAATTTCTGTATCTACTCCTCTGTTGAGGGGCATTTGGGTTGTTACCAGGTTCTGGCTGTTAGGAATAAAGCTGCTATAAACATGGTTGAGCAAATGTCCTTGTTGTGTAGTTAAATATTTTTTGGATATATGCCTAGGAGTGGTATAGCTGGATATTGAGGAAGCACTATTCCTAATTTTCTGAGAAAGTGCCAGATTGATTTCCAAAGTGGTTGTATAAGTTTACATTCCCACCAGCAATGGAGGAGGGTTCCCCTTTTTCCACATCCTCTCCAGAATGAATTGTCATTTGAGTAGTTTTTCTTAGCCATTCGGTGGGTGAAACATGAAATCTCAGGGTCATTTTGATTTGCATTTCCCTGATGCCTAAAGATGTTGAGCATTTTCTTTTTTTTTTCATTTTCTTTTTTTATTTATTATTATTAATTACACTTTATTCATTTTGTGTTCCCCCCATAAGCCCCTCCCTCCTCCCCTCCCGACCCCACCCTTCCTCCCCTTTCTGCATGCATGCCACTCCCCAAGTCCACTGATAGGGGAGGTCTTCCTCTCCTTCTTTCTGATCTTAGACTATCAGTTCTCATCAGAAGTGGCTGCATTGTCATCTTCTGTGGCCTGGTAAGGCTGCTCCCAAACAGGGAGAGGTGATCAAAGAGCAGGCCAGTCAGATTATGTCAGAGGCAGTCCCTCTTCACATTACTATGTAACCCACTTGGACACTGAACTGCCATGGGCTACATCTGTGCAGGGGTTCTAGGATATCTCCATGAATAGTCCTTGGTTGGAGTATGAGTCTCTAGGAAGTTCCCTGTGTTCAAATTTTCTTGTTCCCTTGCTCTCCTTGTGTATTTCACACTTTTTACATAGAATTCCATTCACTCTGCCCGCCAGTTGGCCATCAGGCTCAGCATCTGCTTTGATAGTCTGCAGGGCAGAGGCTTTCAGAGGCCCTCTGTGGCAGGTTCCTAGGTTGTTTCCTGTTTTCTTCTTCTGAATTTCAGAGGCCCTCTGTAGCAGGTTCCTAGGTTATTTCCTGTTTTCTTCTTCTTCTGATGTCCATCCTCTTTGCCTTTCAGGATGGGGATTGAGCATTTTAGTTAGGGTCCTCTCTTTTGCTTAGTTTGTTTAGATGTACTGGTTTTAGTGGGTTTATCCTATGTTGTATGTTTATCCTATGTTGTATGTTTATATGAGTGAGTATATGCCATGTGTGTCTTTTCTTAAGTGTTTCTCTGCCATTTGATATTTCTCTATAGAGAATTCTCTGTTTAGCTCTGTATCCCATGTTTTAATTGGATTAGTTGATTTGTTGCTTTGTAACTTCTTGAGTTCTTTATATATTCTGGATATTAGCTCTCCTTCAGATATAGGGTTGGTGAAGCTCCTTTCCCAATCTCTAGGCAGTTGTTTTGTTCTGATGACAGTGTTCTTTGCTTTACAGAAGCTTTTCAGTTTCGTGAGGTCCCATTTACTGATTGTTCTTTTTAGAACCTGTGCTGTTGGTGTTCTGTTCATCAGGAAGTTGTCTTTTTTGCCAATGAGTTCAAGGCTCTTCCCTACTTTTTCTTCTAATGCAACAATATTTTTTAAAGCAGATTAAGCATAAAGAATAAAAAATATTATGAATTGATGTTGCAAGCCACCAGTGTATACATACTTAGTAGATGCACATTCCTCAATATTTTTATAGTTGTCATCTCATTATATTCCACAGATGGTACTGTTAATTCTCTAGTTATATTCAGACAACTATTTTCAGTTATTTTTAGCTAATGGTGACACAAGAAAGTACAATTTCTGGACTCTTATATCCCAGAGCAGACTTCTGTGATGGACAAAGAGCTGTTTAACATTAGTCAGAATAGAGATATTATTTTTGAACATGAATTTTTTTTGTTGTGGGAGTTCAGTCATACTTTCATAACTGACATGTATCACAGGTTGAATATCCTTATTAGAAAGTCATAAATGTGTGAATAGTTGCAACATTCTAGTACTGAAGCATTTTCTACACAAAATAACATTCTTCTTAAAATAAGAAGAGTGTGCATACTAAACAAAAAGTCTGATTATGATATTTTGAGCCTGCTTGTATGTCATTGGTCAGTAGTTACTGTGTTACACATTAGTGTCTAACTATGCCTCATATGATATTCTGTTTGCAAGAATTCTCATTCTTTGGGTGTTTGGTTAGAACAAGAAACTTAGGTAAACTAGTTTCCATGGAATAAAATTTTACTTAGTTCCATACATTTTTGTGTGAGTCAATGACATTCTGGAGACTACACTTTTAAAAATGTCGGCAGCCATAAACTACTGGTTTCACTTATGTACTTCTTTTGCTAAGTTGTAGCTATGGTTGGTAACATCTCCTTCTTGTGGTAAAAAAGGAAAATCTTATGCAAAAACATTTTTCAGGCTTCAGTCTCTTAGTCATTATCTTATCTGGGAAAAGTATAAATACAGAACTTTAGAGTAGAAGGGCATCATTTTGTTTTAAAGAAAATCTTTCTATTCAATTGAAATTTTGAAAGTAGCTATCAACTGTATAGAATATTCATTTGAGTGGTGCTGTAAAGAACATTAACATTTCCCTCCTTTGAAAGTACTTTTAAAACATAAAATGTGCTTCTTAAAAAGATGTGAGGACCTAATTTTGGTTTGTAGCATTCACAGTGTGGCTCACCATCTAGACAAGCATACTTGCCCAGAAGAGAAACTCAGAAGCAACCTACAGTTGTGACTGCTTTCCTCCATTAATTCAAAATCAGAACAGGATGTGCAGGGATAATGATAGAACAGATAGAGTAGAGACTGAGGGAGTGCCCAGCCAATGCCTGGCCCAACCAAAAACCCACCCTATCGGAGGATGCCAACCCCTGACACTATGAAGGATGCTCTGCTAAACTTGCAGACAGGAGCCTGACAGAGATGTCCTCTGAAAGCCACTACCCAGCAGTACCTCAGAACAGATGCCCACTCACAGCCAAACATTGGATGATGCATAGGGAGACTTGTGGAAAGGTGGGAAGAAAAACAAAAGGACCTGGAGGTGACAGGAGCTCCACAAGAAGACCACCAGAGCCAACTAACCAGGGCTCAGAGGGGCTTGCTGAGACTGAAGCATCCATCAAGGAACATGCACAAACTGGACTTAGGCCCCCTACAAAGATGTAGTAGATAGGCAGTTTAGGATTCATGTGGGCCCTCTAGTACGGGAAGTGGGGACTGTATTGAACACAGCCTCAGTTGCCAGCTTTTTGATCACTTTCCCCTGGTGGGATTACCTTGTTAAGCCACAGAAGAAAAGAACACGCTCAAACCTGATGCAACTTGATGAGCTGGGGTGGAAAGGGAGCTCCCCTTTTTTCTGAGTTAAAGGAGAGGAAAGACAAGAAAGGAAGGAATGAAAGGAAAGAGGGACTGGGAGGGGTGGAAGGATGGGGCTACAGCGAGGATGTAAAGTGAATAAATAAAAAATTAAAATAAAAAAATCAGGACATGAAATCTGGAGACTATGAATAGCTGGGGGTGGCGGTGCTGCAGAGCTGAGAAGAACCTGATGTAGCTGACCTACAAAACTTGAGAATAAGGATTTTTATAACTCTAGGTTACACTTGCTGAATTTCAATGAGACAGTCACAATATTGCCTTTTTCAAGATCCTCATAAAAGATGTGATGTTAGGTTTGATTACACATCTTGCTTCATCTCATTGCTCGAATATTATCCTTATGAAATGCCAATGTTATGCTTAAGAATATATTAAAGAATGAGAGAGAACTACCAGCACACTGATGAAGGCATGCACATTTCACTCCTGTTATCTGGGCTTTAGTCTAAACAAAATGCAGCCAATTTTATTTTCAAGTCATAACCATTAGCCACACATCTTTTCACATCTAAGCAAAATGCACAGATGTGTGAGTGCTTTTTTCCAAGTTACCACGGTTCTTATTTTCAACTCAAGTACTCAGTTTCCTTTACCACAATTATTTATAGTGCCCATTTCCACACGAAACAAGGAGACAGGGGCAGAGTAATTTCTTTCAGCTATACTTACCTTTCCAGATACATTTTGAAATGTACACACAGCTCTGAAATGTAGCACATATATTTACCCACTTGGAAGTAGAAATTGAACTTTGACTATATGATATGGTTCAGATATTAAAAAACATAAAGTCAAAGTTATATATGGATCTAGGGAATCTCTGGATAATTCCTGCTGCTCACTCTTCATTTTCCAACCTCAGCAACCAATAAACCCACTGATGGAGAAAATGTCTATCTACAAAATACCTTTCTCTCCTTCTCTAGAATGTGGCTCCACAATTCCTCTCTACCTGTAGAAACCTTATAATCTTCTAAGTCACCTTTTTAAGTTCAATGACTTCCTCAAAGAAAGTCCCCCGAAAAAACGACTTCAAACTACTTCAAACTAGGCCAGCTGGTATGAGCTTCATACTACATCACTCAGGCTTCCCTATAATAATGGAAACAATGTATTTAATGTTTACCATGTTATCTGATTATATTATTCTACATAGCATACAATCACAATACATTTAATGTTTTACATAGCATATATAATTAAAGGGGTCTTATTCGAAGAATCACTTACATGATTGGCCGGGTAGGGTAGTACTTTACATTGATTGACTGATTGCACGTGTGTAGGTGGACTTTTGCCAGAGTGCATCTGTGGAAGTCAGAAGACTCTCCTTCCTTATGAGTTCTGGAGATTAAATTCAGACCATCAGGGTTGTTGGCAAGAACCCTTACCTGTGGTTCATCTTTCAGGCTATAATTGAATACTCTGCATGGCCATTTATTCTCTGGAAAAAGAGCTTCTTAGCACAAGAAGCTAGAGATCTCCAAAGCAAGGTGCCACCTCCCTGTGTGAGGCTACAGGCCTGGACGCACCCTGTGCAGTGCTGGTGTGAGTCTGAGCTGAAAGACTTTGATGACTTTGATAAATGATGCCAGTATTAAAGCATCCCACCAGAAAGGATGCAGTGCCACTTGCTGGCTGTTTTTCTCTTCTTATACTTTATTCCATCAGGGTCCAAAAATTACTGGATAGCACTGTCCACATTTGCAGTGAGTGTTTTCCTCTCATTTATTTTTCCATATGTCAACCTCTCTGGAAACTCTTTCACAGACATACACCAAAGTGTACAGTTCTAATCCCCCAGGGGCCTCAACTCACTCAAGTTGACAATCAAGATTAATCATCACATATGTCAGGTGATGTGGATGACTTCCTTCAGTAGTTTAACTCTTATCTTTAACATCGGTGATTGTGGAAATACAGTTTCAGAAACAGGACGAACAAAGTATATGGTGAAGTGTTCCTGGGTAAGACTGTAACCTGAATCAGAGGGTACAGAGCATGTAGCACTGATTATACAATTTGCACTTGGTATTAAGTGAATGCATCCTAGGATTTGTTTCAATATAATTTTACATAGTGTATTTTGTTATATTCATAACTGTATATTTCCTGTGTATATTGTGTGAATGTGATCTTCATGGACATGGGGAATAAATTGGAAGGAAGATAATATACTGATTCTGAGATTTTATTGTAAAGGATTAATTTTTATTTTATTTATTTTATTATAATTTTTATACCTTTTATAAATGTATAGAAGGTGCTTGGATTAAATCTACCCTCTTCACCCCCTAGTCTGTTCCCAGATTTCCCCTGCAAGCTACAAACTACATCCTACTCTCATCTTTATGTCATCATCTCTTCCTTCTTTTCCTCTTCTCGTCCTCCTTCTCTCTTTGTTCTGATTCTTCTCCTCCTCCTCCTTTTCAACTCACTAGGTACATTTAATCAGTTAGTGTTACCCTATTGCACATCAGCATAGGGTCATCCACTGAAGCATGGAAAACTTACCCTTATGTCTGTAGTTTAGGGCATGTCTTACACCTCATTAGACAAGCTCTTTTATGCATTGAATGGTGGTTAATACAGAGACATAACAGCTGCCCAAAGTGTTGAGTAGTTCATGGAGTGCTTGACATATGGTGAACTCTAGCTAGTAACAGTTGTATTCAGTGGCTAAAATAGAGATTTGGTTCCTTAGACTTATGCTGAGAGAAGAAAATGAGAAGGGGGAGAAACATTAGAATGAAGACTTTTTTAGTACTTCTGTTGTGATGATTAGAGATGTCAGTGAGATGTCTTAATGAACAACAGCACTTGTGCTGCAAGCATGAGGACCTGAGTTTGAATCTCCAGCATATATATGAAAAGCCAGGCATTGCTACACGTTCTTGTAACTCTAGCATTGGGATGCAAAGAGAGGTGGGAGTACACAGGCCACTCAGCAGAGCCTAAAGAGCAAGCCTCCTGCTCAGTGAGAACCCCTGTCTTAAGCAAGAAGGAAAGAGAGTGTGGGAGAAGGACACCTGGCGTCTTGATTTGTCATCTACATTCATATATGAGGGCACACACTGTACATACACTCCTGTACACACATACATACACACTCACATTCTCTCTCTCTCACATACTCACACACATACACTCACAAACTGTCACAAAGGATTTTAAGAATATTTTAATTCCATCTTTTTTTCTTTTTTCTTTTTTTGTTTTTGTTTTTTAAAGACAGGGTTTCTGGCTGTCCTGGAACGTATAGAGATCCACCTGCTTCTGTCTCTTAAGTTCTGGGATTAAAGCCGTTGCCTGTCTGGGAATTTTAATTCTTATAGTAAAGACAGAGGAAGAGGATTAACATTTTACCTACCACACTTATACATTATATTTACACAGCAATAAAGAAAAAAGAAGTAGAAACTGTTGCTACTATCCAAGAACCTATGGGCATGCTGTATGTTGATTGCTTTGCTTATCATAATGGCAAAATACTTGAAAGAATAGGTTCTGAGATGTAAGGATTATTTTGGCTGCTTTCAGGGAGTATATCCCATTAAGGAAGGGAAAACAGCACAGAAGGACTGAAGAAATTGTTGCTTTTCATGTAATGGCTAGACCAGGAAGCAGAGAGCTGCCTGGGAATGGAGCCATGCTGTACTCCTCAAAGATTCATCCCCAGAGACCCACATGCAAAAGCCAGGAACCATCTCATAAGGTTTCACAACTTCTCAAAGAGCATCACCATCTGTGTACCAGGTGTTCAAACACATGATGAGCCTGTGGTGAATATTTCAGATGCCAGCCTCAGTCATCAGCAGAGACTGCAGCTCATAGCTGTGATAGGGGGCGCAAGAGGTTTGGAGGTTCCTGTTGACACGTGGGCTTACAGAGCCCCTTTGTTGTAGTACTTGAGGCATCCTGATTTCTGCAGGATGGGCTAACACTTTAAGAATCTCCCACATCTGTAATTCTTCTGTTACTTCTATAGTTTGTGCTGTTTTATTTCAATTGTTAAACATCTGGCTTTTTAGGAACTTGGCCCTTATGTTACTGACAGGTATATGTATTTCTACGAAATAAAGGTAAGCCACCAGTCAGGCCCAATAATCTGATATTAGTTTGAGGCCCAAGGCCAAGGCTCAAAATGATGAGGGAAAGTGATTTGAAATAGAGCTTGACATTCAGGCAAGAAGCCAGAAATGTCAACTGTTGCTTGAGGCAAACATTTCTTTTCCAGGGTAAATGTTACAGCCTCTTATGACAGTGTGTCATTCAAGGCTAGAGGACAGCATGACATCATGGAATTCACTCTCATTAACAATCCATGTTTGTGTTTAGCCATGAGATATTTAATCCACCAGCTTGTTATGATCATCAGAAGATGCAAAGAATTTCCTTCATCCTATAAACAAGGCCAAATGCATCTCTCAGCTTCAGCTTTTCTTTTGAATATTAATGCTTAAAAATCCAGATTTTATTAACATTAGCTGTCATTGCCACACGTGGCTAATGCATTATAAAATAGTTTCATCTTCATTGCCTTTGACAGCAAATTAAAATTTTAATGAGCAGTTTTTAATAGACATTTAAATACACACATACACACAACCATTTTCAGTAGAGCTCAGTGTCAAAATACAACCTCTTTTGTTCTCTCTCTCCCAGACTCTGTGTATCTCTGAGGACATCGTCTAGACCTTTTAATCTGGTGGCTTCAATTTTTTCATTTATTCTCAAGGTAACTGTTTTGCAAATCTTCCTAGAGTTGCTGGATAAAGAAAGACTTTGTTTCACCAGGTCACATTGCAAGCATTTATTTTGTGTTTACTGAACACATAATACCAAAACAAATGTTAATGGTATAATCCTGGGCCTCTCACTCTTTCGAATAACTGGCTCTGGAGGCCTTGCTAGAACAGAAGCCAATCACAGAGGCAGACTGCTGAACCAGAGGAGAACATTCTGGAAGGAAGACAGAAAATAGATGAATAACGAAAGAGGAAGTAGTACACTCAGTAGCAAAATTCAAACTTAACGTTTTGTATTGTACATCTTGGAAACATGTCCCAAGCAACAGTAGCCATTTTTAAGCACTTCTGCTATATGTGTTCTCTGGGGATCTTGTTAAATGGTGAATCTGACTCAGTGGATATCAGGTATGGAACAAGAGTTTGCATTTTTATCAGGTTTCCTGTTATGCTGGTGTGTTTGATCCCTGCACCATACTCTGACAAAAAGATATGGAATACTCATGAAGCAATACAGTGTTTTTACTTCAAGAGATACAGTTTTATACAATGATGTATCTAGGCAGGTATTTAATGTTTCCCGATGAATAATGAATTAGTCAGCAACTTTGCACATTAAAATGCCTATCTTTGACTCTAACTTCATTTAAACTACCTTCTTCAGTCTCATTAGGACATCAAGATTAGAAGAGATCATCAAATGAAATCTTTCCTTCAGATTTAAGGAGACACATAAAGGGGTGGGAGAGATGATTGAGTGGTTAAGAGCACTTGCTGCTCTTGCAGAGGGCCTGGGTTTGGTTCTAGTACCTGCATGGTTGGTTGGTCCAAGGAATGCAATGCTTTCTTTTCCAGTCTTGATGGACACCAAATAAATATGTAACACACATAGATACAAACAAACTAACACTCATGTACACACACAAAAAAGTAACTCTTCAAAAATTGCTAGAGAAAATAATTATTGAAGGGGAGGAGGACCTCCCCTATCAGTGGACTTGGAAAGGGGCAGGGCGGAGATGAGGGTGGGAAAGAGAGTGGAATTGGGAGGGAATGAGGGAGGGGGCTACAGCTGGGATCCCAAGTCCACTGGACCAGCAGCCAGTATTCATAACCACTGAACCATCTCTTCAGTCCAGTATGTGTGTGTATATGCACACCCACATATAATGTGGATATATTATATAAATAATTATACATATATCATTGATTGTTTTCTTCAGCAATTTGAGGCTTAGTGGAATAGCATGCATTAAGTTATACCATAAACAGTTTCACACAATCAAATTCAAAAACCAAGACATTCAGAAAAATAAAGTATTGGGTATTATTTCAGACCTTCAAAGAATGAACACTTTCATCATGTGTTTATTTTTCTTTGATTATTTAAAAACTAGTGCTCTTGCAGTCAAAATACTTATTCAGCATCCAAATGCTTCTTACAAGCATCTCTCTTATCTTTAACAGAATAAAACGATCGTTAAAGATCTATTTTGTTATCATTACCTGCAGAATGAAGAAAAGAGCACAATATTTCTCTGATAACCAAGATTGAGGCCATGCAGATTAAAGGAAAGCTTTGTACAGAGAATAGTTCTTTTATGCACTTTTGATAGAGGAATTATAGAAGAGAACCTTGAACAGACATGGCAGTTGTCACACTGATGCACTTCTGACTCATTGCCATTTGATTTTAGAAAGACCATGAAGAAAATTTAGACACCAGATTATGAGACTTTCTCTAAAATCAAAAGCTATAACACAAAAGCAACTAACAGCATTTTAATAATCCTATCAAGTAACATGTATAAATCAGTGGCTATTGACAGCTAAATGGCTTTTTGTTGCAAAATATATTTTTGTACATAATTTTAAAAGATTTGCTTTTACTATTCTTAATTTGCATCTGTTTGTGTGTCCATTTGTGTGTGTGTGTGTGCAGTGTCTGTGAGTGTTGTTTCTTTGGGGTACATATGAGGGTATCAGGCCCCTTGTTACAGATGGTTGTAAGGTGCCTGGTGTGTTTGCTAAATCAAGGGCATTTGTGAGAGCAACAAATGTTCTTAACATCTGGGACATCTGTCCAGCCCTGTGTTTTTAGATATTAAATTTCACTGACTTATGTTAGGAGTCGTTAGTATCTGTTTGATATCTGGAGTTGTATTCCATCAGTACTTTATGATTGCTATTTCAATGTAATAAATTGCCAAATCAAGAATATATCCTTAGTGGTTTCTCTGGTGAGAAGCAGCTTTACCAACTAGGCTAAAAGACTGTTAGATCAAGTTTCTTTTGTCTTTAGTCATCCAGACAAGTATTTTAAAAGTAACTGGAGTTAAAATAGTGGTGAGCCAGCATGTGCATGAACCTTGCTTTTTTTTTTTTCTCAATGAGCAACAAGATCTCTCTGTACTTAAGTTTGGGAAGTTTCTATTTACACACCCAAACTTAAAAGTTCACTATTAGTTATGCTTATTTTACTGGTGTTTTTGAGAGCGTTCTATATTTCTATTGTTGTCTTCTTTATTTCTGCCGTTTTCTTTCTTTTTAAAAAATTAATTTATTTCCTTAATCACTTTACACCCTGAGTGCAGCCTTTTGAGTTATTTCAGAGCCAATCTCTGTATGCATTGCCCTTTGCTTCTTGCATTCTGTCACTTCATTCTCCTTATTATGGTTCCTCACAGATTAATTACTTTTACTTTCTGATAGTGCAAACATCTGTGCCACAGTTAATCTTTTGTTTGTGTCTTATATTTTCTTGACTTTTGGTATTCTTTATAATTCTGTATTGAAATCTGGACAAGTACCAGGTGGCAATAACAGAATTAACATTTGCTTGCAGGGATCATTTTCACCTGGTGAAAGATTAGACCACAGTTTAATGTTAGCTGTTTTAAGTGTGACACTGGGGTTTCTTAAAAAACCCTCAGAGACAACAAATGCCTTCTGGTCTTCCAGGTATAATTCTCTAGTGATAGTTGATTTCATACATCTTAAACAGTCTAATGGAGGCTAAGATACTCAGGTAAATATCATTTCTGTGTATGCTTGTGTGGATGTTTCTATAAGAATTGAACACCAGAATCTATACACTAAGTAAAGTTTGCGGTTCCTAACGTGAAATGAAAACCATTCAATCTGAGGAGGACTTGAATAAAAACACAAGGTGGAAGAAAGCAGATTTCCTCTCTGCTTTGGCTGAGATATTCATCTTCTGCTCTCAATGTTCCTGGGGTTGGGACCTCTAGTCTTGGGTCAGGATTTAAATATTAGCAACTCTAGTCTTATGCCTTGGAGCTCAGGTTAGATTACATCCTGTATTAGTCAGGGTTCTCTAGAGTCACAGAACATATGTAATAATTATATATATCATATATAAAAATGGCATCATTATATATGATTTGTTGGGATGACTTATAGGCTTCAGTCTAGCTAATACAACAACTGGTAGATGTGAATGGAAAGTCCAAGAATCTAATAGTTGCATAGTCCCACAAGGCTGGTTGGCTAGTCTTCTTTATATGCCAGAATTCCAAAGAAGCATGCTCCAATGCCAGTGAAGAAATGGAGATACTAGGAAGGCAAGAGCAAGAAGGCAAAGAGCAAAACAGTACTTTTTCTGTCCTCAAATAGGCTTCCAGCAGAAGATGTATTAATATTAAAGGCATGTTTTCCTGTCTCAAGATTTGGATTAAAGGTATGTATCTTCACATCTCAAAGGTCCAGAAGTGGAGTCACCCACTTGAAACAAAACAGAAAAAAACATCACACAGGTGTGCCCTCTATTTCTGGATTGTCTGTTGTTCATTACACAAATGGTCAAGTGGACAATAAAGAATTTACTTATCCCTAAAGCTCCTGAGTTCTATAATGCAACTAGCATATTTAGTGACTTCTCAGACTCTCTGATCATATGATATCATAGTTATTCATGATAAATCTCTGTCTGGGCATGTGAATATATCATTCTGTTTCTGTCTCCATGGAAAAGCCTGACTGATGTACCCCTGCCATTTACCACCACCCCACTCTTGTGAATTACAGAACAGTGAATGGTAGAAAACCACTCAGTATTTTCAGGACCAACTCACAGTACATATGTGGCTTTGGGCTGTGATCTTCAGTGTGTCTACAATGGTATAACACTTCTCACAGGGAAAGGGCTGACATTTTTTATAATTATCAAGATTAGAGATGTTAATGTAACATAGAAATAGGTCATCTTTTCAGCTGGGTGTGATGGCCTATGCCTGAAGTCCAAGAACTAAGGATTCTGAAGGAAAATTCCTCCCTCTCTTTTCTCTTTTTCCTTTATCCTGCCTCTTCCTACTTTCTCAGTTTTTCACACAGGGTGAAAATATATTATCTAGGCTAATATCACACTCAATCCTCCTACCTCAAGATGGTGAGTACTCTAGCGTTATTAGGGAAAAGATTCTCAATAGACCTTTATTATTGTTCTTCTCCACCTACCACAGCACCCTGAGATTTTGCTTATGGTCTTCCCTGTGAGAGCCTGATAAGTTATCTGGAGGGAGAGTGTAACTCTAAGGAATCCGCTCTACTGTAGGACCTAGTTCTCTTATGAGTCCATAACTATCTGCCAGGAATCCATCAGAATTACAGGTTCATCAGAGTTACAACACACACCAGAATTACATCTTTCATCAGAATTATATCGTCCATCAGATTTACTGGTTCAGGGTGCTCATTCATTTCTGGACAAAGAAGCCTGTGTTTAAGGGAGGAGATTTCTGCTGTGGGTCTCTGGATTTGCCTAGATTTGGGAGTAGTTTTTTTTTTTTTTTTTTTTTTTTTTCCTGGATTTTTGTCTCTGATAATTTCATGAAAAGCATCTATTTTCAGCTTGCTAGGTAAGAGTGATGGCATCTAAGTTCTTACATATTGAAGTTAAAACCAGAAGTTGGACATTAGATTTTTTTAATGTACATTTTTGAAGATGTCTTTTTAACCTTTAAAGAAGCACATTTAAAAAAATAGGCAGTGACCATCTAGAAAATTTCTGCAGAAACATTTTCAGCATAATTTAAAAAAATGACAATATTTTCAGTGATGAATGGAAGAGACATCTTGGGCTGTTGCTCTAGATAAAGATGAAGCTAACTCATAGAGGAGTGCTTGCAACATGACATCTGACTTCAGCATTTGAAGGACTGTTTGGTAAAAGTACAAGGTAGTGTTTTAGGAAAAGTTGTTAAAATTTTGTCAAGTCAATTACAGAGAAAGAATGCATTATTCCAGAAGTTTGTAAATAATGTAAAAGACCCTATATCTACACACAAACATCCACTCACACACACATCCTCTCACACACACACACAAACACGAACACACAGTTTTATTGCATTAACATACCATGTACTCAGACATTTTTGCAATTTTGGGTCACTTCCCATGTCTTATGCATATTTTCTGCTTAGTGTTTTTATTTCTTCTTGTTTTAGACATTAGGTGTTTCATTTTCAGTTGTCATAGCTGGTTCTTTCATATTCTTAGAGTGTTTGTATGTAAATCTTTTGAAGGAAATTGCCAATAGACCAAAAGATATAGTTACATACAAGTGGTTGAGTCCTTTCTGTAGGAGAGTTTGGAATGGCTGTATGTCTTGAGTGTGTACACGATGAGTGTAAACATCTGACAACAGAAAGTAACATATTACCCTGAAGCAGAATAGTTCAGTTTTTCAGACCCAACATTGTCCTACAGATCTTTAATTCACATCCCACTCCTGGACATGAATCTGTGTTTGTAGATTGTTGCCTGTTTCACATGGTGTGTTCTTGAGAACAGTTCTCATCTGTAACATAGGCTGTTATGGAACTTTCTATGTAGGCCAGACTCACCTTGAACTCATGATTTCTTTTCCTCTGCTCCTTATGTTTTAGGATTACAGTTATGTACCCTGACACTTTGCGCCACACAGTGTTTCATAAGACAATGTCTGGACAGGTATAAATAGCTGAACACTTTGTATTACATGTACCCAACATATGGTTACTATCCTCTGTAGTATCTTGAGGTTGGCATCTTGGGCATCTGTTATAATTTTATGCTTTTAGTTCCTCAGATTTGATTTGCAAAAGAAAAATCAAAAGCTGAGGAAAATTTTTATCTGTCATTGGATCCCATACACCTATATAAGCAAATGATTGATTAAATATGAATTAAATATAAATATCCCAATTGTGTTAAGGCACAACTATTCCATCTGACCTTTCCTGATCTCTGCATCTAAAAACTAAGCTTAAATGCAGAGCTTGTTCCTAGTAAGCAGTTTATGCTTTACGTTTCTCCACATCTTTTACTTTGATGATTGATGAGACTTTTAAACAAGATTAACACGTCTTTGGTTATCTTTAAGTTAGTCACTTATATTTCACTGATTGTATCTAACATGCATGATTATACTATTAAATACTTCATTGATCCATCCTAATATATTCCAACATGTTCCCCTATGACAAATCTCAGTCAATTCATAAGAATCTGCAACCGATTCTTCACTGACAGTTTAAGAGGAAAAAGATTGGTTATGCTCAATATATTTTACTTCTACAAAAATATCTTTGAAAAATATAGCACTATTGTGGCATTTTCTTAAAACAAGATTAAGAGATAAACATGAATTGATTAAAAAAGTTTTTGGATTTAAACGCTTTGAGAGTCATCCACTGAAGATTGGTTTTAGAACCTCCACTGGACATTGCCTTAGGTTTCTACTGCTGTAATCAAATGCTACACCATAATCAAGACAATGTGGGGAAGGAAGGATTTATTTCACTTCCGCTTCCACATAATATTCATGATTGATGGAAGTCAGAGCATAAACTCAAGCAAGGTTGGAACTTAGAGGCAAGAACTGAAGCATAGGTCATGGGGAAATGCTGTTTATTGGCTTGTTCCTTATGGTTTGCTCAGCTTGCTTTTTTATGGCCACCATCTGAGGGAGGGCACAGCCTCACCCCATGAGCTGTGCCCTCCACAAGTCATTAATGAAGAAAATGCATCACAGACTTACCCACCAAGAAATCTGTGTTTTCAAATTGAGGTTCTCTCTTCTCAAATGACTTTAGCTTTTATCAAGTTGACCTAAAACTAGCCAGCACAGACATCAGATTCTGCAAGTACTCACTCAACTTATCAAAGACTTCTATTATCATACAAAATATTTTATAAGAGTTAAATTTTCCTATTTATTTATCTTTCGTTCTAAGGTTCATTATGTGACCATTCTTTCGGAGGTCTTCTATATCACTATTTTTTTTTTTTTCAGTTTTTTTTTTTTCCTTTTACCTTTATCATATCTTACCAGGAGTGGCTCCATTGTCTTTCTCTGTGGCCTGGTAAGGCTGCTCCTCCCTCAGGGAGAGGTGATCAAAGAACCAGCCACTAAGTTCATGTCAGAGACAGCCCATGTTCCCATTACTAGGGAAACCACTTGGACTTTGAACTGCCATGGGCTACATCTGTGCAGAGGTTGCAGGTTATCTCCATGCATGGTCCTTGGTTGGAGTATCAGTCTCAGGAAAGACCCCTGTGCCCAGATTTTTTTTGGTTCTGTTGCTTTCCTTGTGGAGATCCTGTCCTCTCCAGGTCTTACTATTTCCCACTTCTTTCATTAGATTCCCTGAACTCTGCCCAAAGTTTGGCTATGAGTCTCTGCATCTGCTTTGATACCATGCAGAGGTATCAGAGCCTTTCAGAGGCCCTCTGTGATAGGCTCCTGCCCCGTTCCCTATTTTTTTCCCTATCATCCTAACAGGGTTTCAGCAGCATACCATTGGATATCCATCTAATATATTTTTACTGGGATTGTCACATTCATTTCCTTAGAAATGTTATGCAGCTTTCTTCTGTATGTATGCCATCCAAAATGCATTATTTAATGGATAAAAAGCTTATGTTTATGAGTTTATCTTGTATAAGTAATAGAAACCTGACCCTGAGTGCAGTGCTTAGCCTAGCATCCTGAGCGTAACATTTTAGCTTTTTATGGTATCCAACCATGCTTGGGGAGAAATTAAAAGTTTAAGCTAGGCTTTTCTCTGCACATTGGAGCGTTTTGAGCTTAAGTTTGATTGTGGGGAAATTTAGTGATTAAAAAGTAGTTACATGCTGTCAGAAAATTGGTGGCCACATGGACTTTAAGGAGGATGTCGCCTGTTAAGTCCATTTATTACATTTAAAGAGTAGTCTATGGTAGGAGTCAGGCTGGTCCAGCACCAACTGACAATTGGTCTTTTCTTCAGGGACATACTTCACAATGAATAAATATATCTTTAGGAAAAAATGGAACATTTTAAAATTTATTATAATAATTTCTTTTACTTTTGATGTTATCATATATCTGTATAAATTTCCTGATAGACAAGCTGTCATTAAAGCCGATTCTTCTGAAAATAAGCAGAAACCCACATTGTTAATTAACCTGCAGCAAGAAGGATGAGAGCATCAGATTTCTGCAAGTTTTCAGAAAGGCTCTCTCCAGACCTCCCTTCTGCCTTCCTTGGCCCTCACTGGAAAACTCAGCTCAGCAAGGACTAGTGTGTTGGCTAGTTTTATGTCAGCTTGTCACAAGCTCAAGTCATCTGTGAAGAGGAAGCATCAGTTGAAAGAAATGCCTCCCCGAGACTGGGCTGCAGGCAAGCCTAAATAGAGCATAGTATTAACTAATGATTAATGAGGGAAAGCCCCGTCTATTGCAGGATGCTCCAAGGCTGGACTGATGGTCCTGTATTCTATTAAAAAATGAGGCTGAGGAAGACATGTGAAACATGTAAGCACTACTGCTCTAAGGACTCTGCATCGGCTCCTGCCTCTGGTTCCTGCCCTGTTTGAGCTCCTATCCTGACTTCCTTCAGTGATGAACAGCACAGTGGAAGACTAAGCTGAATAAACCCTTTTCTTCTCAAGTTGCTTTGGTCATGGTGTTGCATCACAGCATGATAAGTCTAAGACAACAAGGTGATAAAATTGACTCAAAGCCTTAGTAATGAATGAGCGAAAGAGTCAAACCTATTTAATCCTCTGTTCACTCTTCTCTAGAACTTTCCTAGACAAAAACATCATTTTCAAGAAATAAGAAAAAAGATTTTTTTTTAAATTTAAATAAAACCTAATATATTTATATAGCTTACTGACTGTCCTCTCTTCTACCCCTGACATTTTTCCTCCTTTCAAATTCATGGCCTCTTTTCTTTAATTATTATCATTTTACATACTCTCTCTCTCTCTCTGCTGAGTCAGTTTATATATATATGGCTGAGGGTCAGTCACTATTGCTGACATTCTATGAATTTTAGGCATAGGAGTAGGAGGGTTCCAGCTCAAAATGACAAGAAACAATCTACCTCACTGAATATTTGCAAAGAAAATTTCATATTCACAAGGTTTTATTTCCTGTTTCCTGTAGATGGCACTAAATCCTTAGACATGTTCATAAGGCTCTGAATTTCCGGGAAAGGGACAGGCTGTTCATAGGCCTACTGTTTGCAGCTGAAAGCTCCTAATTGTTTTAGTGTTGCTACAGTGTGCAAGATTTGATGCTAAAACAATCTCTTAATATATATATATAAATTTACATATATACATATAGGTATGTATACAACAAACACATTTCAGCCACTGACAACTGTCACTGTGCCCTAACCTTGTAAGAGGCATGGGTTTTTGGTAAAAGGCAAAGGACAGTTACTTTATGGTTTTTTTGTTTTGTTTTGTTTTGTTCTGTTTTAACTTTTAACAATGGTCATGTTTCGCTGCTTTTGTTTTCTTTTTCATAAAATCCTAAACCTGTTAAAGTGCCTTTACCTATTGTCCTATTGTTCCTATTACTTGCTTTCGGTTCCTCCTTTGTTTTGTATGGCTGAATGGCCATCTATGACAACTGTAAGGCGTTCCTAGTATTCCCCTTAAGTCAGTTAAGGAACATTGCATAGCTGTGGACTGAGAGGCATTTTATTACTTCCCCATATGGTTCCAAGGGGAAGTTAGAGTACAATGTGACTAACCAACGGGAAACTCAAACACACACACACACACACACACACACACACACACAGCAAAGGGAACAAGGAAAAAAACAAAACAAAACTCTTCTAGGGGCTGGACTGTGATCCAAGAGTGTGCCTTCCTGCCACTGTCATTGTTTATTGATTCTAGTCCCCAGCAGAGAAGTTTTATGGCCTCAGAAAGAAATTATAAAATAATGCTTAAGCATTTCTAAATATCAATGTTAATGTAAAAAATGATTTCTATTGGGTAGATTTACTCATGTTTGAGATGACATTTTAAGTTCTCCAACAGGACATAAAATATGTTTTATTTCTCAAAAATAAGAAAAGGAAATCTTCAAATGTTTCTGATGCATTTCTTTCTTTTTTTTTTTAAACCACCATTTCCCACTCCTTGCCCATTATTTCTGATCAGCTTTTCTTTAATTAAGTAATAATTCTCAGGCAAAATAAAAAGTAAATCATTGATATTCACTGTAATGTGCATTATTATCCTGGGTTTAAGACACTATAAATATTTTGATGTTCATACAGGATGCATGACTAACTTCAAAGTAAATTCCAGGCTCTATATTTTAAAGTTATATATTAAAACATCTAGCATTCTCAAATACCTTTTAGTGCTATGACATCTTCAATCATCCATATATTTCAAATGGATTAATGCACAAATTTGAAATGTGACTTCATTTTGTTGATATATGAGTTTTAATTTTATATTTCAACTAATACTCAAAATATTACAGTACTCAATTTTGTGGACTGTTTAACTAACATATGTATCATTTATTATTAGTTTTTACCATTTGGAAAATGAAAGAAAAGAAATATTGTTGGTAAATAGGCAATATATGATATATGTGCTTACCAAGTCAGCAGTCAGGATTATTATTTTAAAAATAATAACATTAAATATTATCAAACTTATATTTACTATTACACAAATAATTCCTTGCTTTGATTTATTGGTAGTTCTTAGATGGCACCTTCTCTGTTCTTAAGACTGCATTTTTCTTAACACTCCATTAAAACAAAAAGTGCCCTAGTCAAGCTGTTAACACTTTTTACTGTTTTGTAGAAAGAACTGCATTGCATGCCTTTTTCCATTACCTAAACTTCACATAGTTTAAAAGCTTTTGAAATACTCAAGAATTTGCCAGTTTTCATAATAATAAGAGAGAATTATTTTGTAAATACAGTATATGTTCACTTTTCTTTTACTTTGTTCTATACATGTTTTAACAGTATAGTTTGACAATCTGAATTAAATCTAAAGATAATGTGAACCCTGATGTGTATTGTCCTCTATTTTTCAGGAAAAAAAAAAAACATCAGAAAACATAATTCTGTGTCTTTGTGGTCATACTGTCTGTCAGTCTGTTATCTTAAAGATGGAACTGAAAAAATGGGAATGATATTTGAGTGGGGAAGACTTTTAAGTAGATTTCTATACACTATAAGCTAAATATTAGTTATCAGTCAACGTAATGATTCCAAAAGATCAACATGAGTACATTGTGAATACAAATGTGATCATTGATAAATTTTATTTTTGCATGTGTACCTATATAAATTTATACTTAAATTTTTTTTTTTTTAGGGTTTTACAATCTGTCCTCACTTAAATTGGTTATTTTAAATTTTCTTTGGTTTGGCAGAATTTGAGAACAAAAATGGATAATGGGCTTCCAGTGTCTTCTTGCTCACTGCCTTTCTTAATAAGGTATGGTTTCTATAGCCATTTTCTGGATTTGATTATGCCCTTATTGACATTTTCATTCTTTTCCCTGTTCAGCCTTAATATGTTAAACTAGCTGAGATCTGGACCAAGGTGACCCTCCTTTGGAAACATTCATGTTTGACTGTAAATATTTACCCCACTCATAAAATTTATACAAGCTCAAAAGCAACCAAAAAAGAACATAGTCATTCCTGTCACTCAATTGGAAATGGAGAAATAGAAAAGAGTATTTATTAGTTTGTGCAGGTATAGAAGTACTGTTGTTGTTGTTGATTTCAGGTGAAGCATTAGAAGTCCTGTAATGGATTTATTTTCTGAATAATAGTTATTACTTTAGTTTTACATCCATGCTGCAATTGTTCGACTGTTTCTAGGTATAGGTAGATGGAAGGAGAGAGGAGACAAAGTAATTGATGGGATTGGCAATCCCAATTGCACCATAGTATTCATACTAATGAAGAATTTCACACTGGCCAAAACAGATTTGCATTTTCTGAAGCATAACCCTCACAATCATTGTAAAGATATCACCAGTGGTCCTGGTTTCAGAGGAAGTTTGAACTCCTAGGGCTCTCATTCTCATAAAAAACCCTAATTGTTTTCATAAAACTATGCCATGGACCTGTTAACCATTCTTCCTGGGAAGTGTTAAATAAGGATTCATTTAAAACACCTTTGCCTATTGTTATCGCCATTGTATTGATCAGCAGTTACACTGTTTATCTTCATGGTTATTTCCAAACATTGAACATACTTACATAACATTTGTAGAACTGGGAATATACTGTGTCCTAATTCAAGGAGCGATTTTGGTTGTCATTACTCATCCACGCCTTTGTTGCTGTCCTTTCACCTCCAGCTGGCCCTGGAACATGGCCTGAGGTAGCAAGTGTGTAAACTCTCCAAACCTCACCTTTCCCAAAACTTGACATTTATTTTCAATGGGTTGGTAGTAAAAGAATAAGGCTATATTTCTTTTCAACATCAGAATTATTTAAACTCGCCAAACCTATATGTCCCTTTTGTTTGCCCTAAAAGAGACACTTTTATCTCCCTTTCCATAAACACAAAAACACCTTTCCATGTGTGTCTGGGTAGTTCAAAGAGACTCGTGATGTCAAATAAAGGACTATGCTTTTTAATTACTTCTTTGATGCTATACAAAAAATGCATTTTTTAATAGAAAGGAATTTTCTTTGTTCTTTGTTCATTAATGTACTTTTATTCATCACAACTTTGATTCAAATCATCCCTTTCACAAAAAGCACTCACGTTGCTTCCTGCTCCTTGGCAGGATAGAGTCATGCATATGTATGACACATCACAAAGTGTCATTTTGGGAAAGACTCTGTTAGCATGCCTATGGGAAGAAGTATAGTTAGGTGATTGGAGCCAGGAAAGCCGCTTCATTTTGCAGCTTTTAGCTTCCTGGAGTGAATCTGGTGTTGCAGGGAGGGATTTCATTTTAAATACTAGTTGTCAGAGCCCAAATGATCCATTTTTTTAAATACCATAAAATCCAAATTGGTATGCGTTTAAGGAAAAAAAAAAAAGCATTATCTGTAGCCCTTTTAAGACACGTGGAAAAAACGAATAATGCATATAATGTAAAGCTCACAATTTCACATTATTTTTAAAGCATCATAATTACCGGCATTTATGCTCACCTTACATGGGGTTCAGAAAGCATTTTTGAAAGCCTTTCCAGGGAGCAGGGGTGAAAACAAAACGTGCTGTTAAAAATATGAACTAGCTAAGCTTCTCAAATGGCTGGCTTTAGAACTGCCAACAGATGGCGCAACAATCCATTTTAAATTTACCTCCGACAGAAAAAAACGTCAATCATTTCCTTCAGCTGCCTACGAATCTTTGATGGTCCTAAAAATAAGACATTATTGACAAATAATATTTAAAATGTAGTCATGAAATATTTAATAATCGTGTCATTATAATTATAGCACTGCTATACGTGATATCTGACTTTGTTTTTTTCTTAAGCTATTTCTGATCCAAGTCTTGCTCTAATGGCTAAGAATTCTGAGATTTGTGACTTTGAACTATCTACAGAGGAGAGGCTTAGGAAGCATTTTAGTTATCTAACTCAATCCATCATGGATTGAATTAGCCACACTGTTGGCCGAATTCTACATTAGCCCTGTAATAAAAATTTGGAAGGTATGTGACTATTAATGACAATATATGTCTGCCTATGTTTATTTAGGACACTCTTCACACTTTCTGAGGCCTTAGTCATCTGAGGAATGGCATTTTCAGTGAGAACATAGCCTCCACCCATTTCTGTTGTGTGACCCAAGCAAGATGTTTTGCCAAATGTTTCCTGTCCAGCCACTAGCTAGTTTTTGTAGTAAAGAGAAAGAGAGATGTTGTCCACAAATTAATCTTAGACTATGAAGATAGTTCCTGTAGAGGCAAAACATTTTACAGTAAAAAGAATGATTAGGAAGATAAAACTTTGATAATGTTGCCAGAAGGCTAATAGAAGTATATATAGTCATTCCTAATGGAAAGCGTGCCTACATTCTATAAAAAGGAAAGCAATGGCAGGTTGAGGTCAGAAGAAACATTACTGTACCTATACTAATGAGCACAGGTCATACATTAAAATAACAGAAAGCTGGTGACAGCTATGGACTTTAAATCATTAACTTGTACATGAATGCAGGGGTCTCCACTGGAGCATAGTCAACATGGGACATTATTAACAAATACATAAAAATATGTTAAAATTAATGTATTGCTTCTCGTTGCTTTTTTGTGATGATAATGCCAAATGGTACAAAGGCTCTCTGACAGATTATCAATGATAATTTCTACTGAAAATAATTAGAAGCTTTTGCTGCAAAAGTGATGTTCTAGTTTTCTTTCTGTTGTTTTGGTAAAACACTGATCGAAAACAACTTAGGGAAGGAAAGCGTTTATTTCATCTCAGATTTTAGAATCCATCAATGAAGGAATTCAAGCCAGAAACTGCAGTAGGAACCTGAAGCAGAAATCATGGAAGATTGTTGTCTGCTGTTTCACTCACAGGCCCATGCATAGCTTTCTTACACCTTCCTGGAATACCTGCCTAGCTATGGTGCCACTCAAAGTAGTCTGGGTATTCCAACATCAACTGACTATCAAGACTACCCCTCAAGAACATTCCTGATCACTCTAATATTATCGGGGAATTACTCATTTGAGGCCCCTCCTCTCAAATGAGTGTAGGCTGCTTCAGGTTGGCTATTAAAGCTAGCCAGGACAGATGAAATAAAAGAATTTCTAGGAAATCAAAATTTCTTGAAGATAAATCCATGTCTATCTTTTCTTTTCTTCTCTGTACAGGTAATATATTTTATTGTTGCTTCTATTTCAGTTTTTTTTCTTTATTTTTAAAGACATGTCTTATTGTTCTTGGGTTGGCCTTAGACTCACTATACATCAGGCCACATTGCACCCTTTATTCTTTACATTCCAAATACTGAGAATATACAGGATTTCAACCCAAATCACACCATGGGTAATACTTTCTATCAATCAATGAAAAAAAGAGTGGCATTTTAACAATAAAAGGAGTTTTCCTTGTGTCATAAAAGGAAATACAATACTAAAAACAACCCTCTCATGTTCACAGAACGGTGTCTTACAGTTGTCCTAGTACTCAGCATGAATCCACCACCTCTAAACGATAAGGTTGACTGTACAGTACCTGAAAACACTATGGCAGTTGGCATGCCAACATGGATGAATGAAAGCTTCACAAGTCTCACCTCGTACCCCTAGATGAGGGCAGTCAATAGCTCCTGAAGAAATGAAAGCCAGCTCTCTTCAGTGATAATACCTGAACCTAGTGGTCAGCCCTAAACATATGTACATACAAGCAACAGTGAGTAGACCCAGCATGTTTTGGTGTGTGTGTGTGTGTGAGAGAGAGAGAGAGAGATAAAGAAAGAGACATAGACAGAGGCAGAGACAGAGAGACATAGAGAGAGACAGAGACAGAGAGAATATTAATTACAGAAGAAAGGGTCATGAATTTGAAAGGTGATGTTTTTGAGGGATAATGTTTTGAGAGCTGTAGGGGTAGAAATGACATAAAAACAGTACTCAGAAATGACATTCTCAAATTTAAAAACTATATTACAAAATCTTGAGTATAAAAATTATTTTATGGAATTTATAAGTATTATAATATTGTTTCCCTTTGAAAGTGTTTGACAGTTGGCCAAGATCAGTGTAACAATTTAACTAAATTTCAGTTTACAAAAGCAGTTCATTGGGTTCTATATTCTCCAGAAGCAAGATCAAATGAGTAACTGCAGATAAACTATCATGCCTGTTTTTGGCTAAAATGACCAATTATTATTATCATTATATTTGTTGTTGTTGTTGTTGTTGTTAGCATTTTTCCCCAAAATGTTCTAAAACAGCTATGCAATTTTCAGCATATGTTCTTTTGAGCAGACAGACTGTTAGCAAAGAACTGAATGTCCAGGGCCTGGTTAACTCATAGAAATGAATGGCCAAATCAGATGTTCTCTCAAAGCCTCTGGGCTTGAACATTGGGTAACTTTATCATATTATCCCAAATAAAGAGAGCAATGAAACATCTCGGATTTTATTTTCAGTCCCCAAAAGAATAACTGTAAAAATATTTCATTACTTTATAGGAAAATATGATAGAAAAATTTCATTTTTGTACCTATTTAACATTGCAAATGGTCTATTAGGAATCATTTCTTAGCTCATGTCTATTTTGTTAGGAAATATTCAGGACTGAAATATTAGCAAAGTATCTTCTTGGGAAAAATTATGGATTGTTTAAATAATAGGATTAATGTTATAACAATTTGCAATCTTATCCATATTTAACTGATTTTGCATATCATGTTCTCTTTGGAATTATGTATAGATTAATTTTGTATTTTTAAAAACTTAAGTATTTAAAAACATTAATGACTTAATATTAGGAATCATCAAAATATTTTGAAACGTTTAGATTGAGACTTAATTATCAATTAATAATTAATTAAATTCTTATCAATTATGATTTATTGATTATATAGCTTTACCCATGCTAAAAACCTGACATTTTTATATCTATCCATTGAAAACCCTAAGTTTATGCCAAGTATAGTATGTGAGCCATTCTAGGTCTCAATTTCAATATTGAAAATGAAAGAAACCTACTGGGCTACATGAGAGTGTGATGGCTGGTGTTACACAAAGCTATATTAGTGACTCTGGCACCTGGTCACCTGATGGGTGAGTCCCCAGGTCCATACCCCACATCCACTCCACACAATGTCTGAAGTGCTTCAAAATTAAGATATAAAATGATTTTTTTTTAATTTGTAAAGCAAACATATCATGAATGTATTATGTTGCTCTGAGCAAGACATGAGGCAACTGCCAACAAGAAAACAAACACATTAAAGATGATACAGCCATTGTGTGATGTTAGCCACTAGTAATCTGGGTTATAAATAACTTTTCATTAGTTCAGGCCAGTAGCCACAATTTAAAGAGTTATGGAATAATTTTCTTGTTTTCCTACCTTTTGAATTTCATAATTGTGAATACAGAAAATAAATTTGCAAAGCCAAGGTGATTATTAATTAAAAAAATAGAAACACAAAAGGAATGAAGCTTATGTTCTTTGCACAACAATGATACACAGCTCTATCCTTCCTAAGTATCCTGGCAACACTTACTCTGCAAGTCCCATGGAAGTTATTGAAAAAGTTATAAATGGAAATAAGGTCAAAAAACACCCCAGAAGGATGAAAAAGAGAGCTGTAGCAGTGAAATTATGAGTAAATGGAACAAAACCAAAGTCTGAGGATTAACAGCTCATCAAATTGATTGCTTTAAAGGGTGAATAATCTGTTCAGAATAAAAAATAATGGCATTATATGGCAGAATAAATGCATTTGTGGCTATTGAAAAAAAAGTAAATTTCTCCAGGACTTGGAGAAAATGGCCTGCTACTGCCCTACCATCAACTTTCTTCATTTAGAATCTATTATATCTATATCTATATCTATATCTATATCTATATCTATATCTATATCTCTACCTATCTACGATATACACACATATGTGTGTATATTTATAAATATATATTTATATATAAATATACACATATATGTTTGTGTGGTGTGTGTTATTTCCCTTTGAATAAAATAAAATTATTGTGATGTGAATTAGTACCTTTTGGGCAATTACAGAGGTTTTTCCCTTTACTGTGTAGAGATACCTATTTTCAATATCAGTTCACAGATAAACCTTGCATTTTTATGGAGGCATTCATCTGAAGATTTCAAACCCCAATTTTCATCTAAGTTACTTCACATCTAGCTGTGTATGTGGATACTCTGAGGGCAGATAGTGTTGTCTCCCAGGGGGACTGTCAAGAGCTGTGACATGTGTAAGGTTTTATTGTACTTATAACAGCTATGTTTGACCTCCAGTTTCATGCTGAGTTACAGGGAGAGAATGCTGTTACTGTTGGTGTATCAGGCACCTTGAATACCATGTGCTTTCAGTGCCTCTTGTCTCCTAAGTCCATGGGTGCATGCAGTGAGGCCTGGATGCAACAATATGCAGAGAGTATTGCAGGAAAAACCTCTGATTTTATATAATTCATGGTATTGTTTTAATAGGCATAAAGTGTATATTTTATATAAGTCTCATTAAAGACAATCTTCTTCAATCTCAGCATCCTAGAATATACAAATTTTCAGGGCACTCAGTATCTCTGAGCATAAGATTCACCAAAATCTGGAAGATGTGGATAATGATCTCTCTCAACCTTTGCTAGAATTTACTAGTTTATCTACTTTTGGCCACTATAAATATCTGGCCCAATGAACATTAAGACAAATCAGCACATACGTCTGGCAGTATCTACTCAGGGTTTTGCAACAGGATTAGAAGCATCACAGGAAATCTGCACTGGGGAATAAAACATGTACCTTATCCTTACATCAAGTCTTAGGTTTAAATAGATGAGCATACTACATGGATGGAACACGACATGCGATTCCTCAAGCCGTTCCTTTACATATGTGTTTCCATAAATGTTCTCATTATTGACAGATGTAACAGAGTCTTTATGGACCAGAATGAACCTTTATGAACTTATTGTTTCTATAAAGTATTTGTAACTCAGACATAATCCATATGGCTCTAAGTTGGAATTCCAGGTAGTTTTCTTATTAGATTTCTAAATGCCTATTTTCCACATGCTCTGGGGCATTGATTTTACAAGAGCAGGATGTATTAGTCATTTTACTGACTCTACAATGACCCAGAAAGAAGACATCTTGGATAGTTCTATCATCTTGCCAGTGAGTTGACTATGACATTTATGGCTTTTGGGAATGCTGTTGGTGTCATTGATCACTTCATTTGAAAATGAAAACTTTCATGACAACTAGTCTTATGATAACATTTTTTTTTGTTGAGATGTTGGCCCTCAAGATGTGTGGAAATAACAAGTTTTCTAAGAAGATCTTAGTAACCTAGGAAATCTTCGTGTTTGAATAACTTTCATGTTCATCCAGTGGTTATATATTGTTTCCTTCAGAGATTGAAGTTGTCTATGATAAACACTAAGAAAGTCAACCCATTTAGAGGAGACAACTAAATGATTTTCTGAAGTCCATATAGTATTAGGTTACTTATGATATCAAAAGAAAGGAAGTGTTGTTTATATTTAAGAAGATGGCCACTAGGGCCTTTATTAGTTGAACCAACAGGCTGGCAACTCAATCCATGTGGTCTCTTGGTCCACTTCTCATTCATCTCTTCATTTTTACTAGATGGCCTATGTTTTGTAACCAAATAAGTAGTATTAAGTTTTCTTGTGGAAAGACTGGAGGCAGATATGGGAATGGAAGAAGGGAAAATTACCAGATATTACCATGTCTATTTTAGGAAGTACAATGGTTAATGTTTTATTTTTATTTTTTAAATTTTATAAACTTTATTTATTCTTTTATTAATCACAATTTATTCACTTTGTATCCCAGCTGGAGCCCTCCCTCATCCCATCCCAAACCCACTTTTCCTCCCTCATTTTCTCCCATGCCCCTCCCCCAGTCCACTAATAGGGGAAGTCCTCCTCCCCTTCCATCTGACCATAGCTTATCAGGCCTCATCAGGACTGTCTTCATTGTCTTCCTCTGTGCTATGCTAAGGTTGTTTCCCCCTTCAGGTGGCAGTGATCAAAGAGCAAGCCACATAGTTCATTTCAAAGACAGTCCCTGTTCCCCTTACTAGGGCACCCACTTGGACACTGAGATGCCATGAGCTACATCTGTGCAGGGGTTGTAGGTTAACTCTATGAATGGTCCTTGGTTGGAATATCAGTCTCAGAAAAGATCCCTGGGCCCAGAAATTTTGGTTCTGTTGCTCTTCTTGTGAAACTCCTGTCCCCTCCAGGTCTTTCTAACTACCCTCTCTTTCATAGGATTCCTTGAACTCTGCACAAAGTTTGACTATGAGTGTCAGCATCTTCTTTGATACCCTGTTGGGTAGAGTCTTTCAGAGGCCCTATGTGGTAGGCTCTTGTCCTGTTCCTTGTTTTCTCCCTCTTCCAATGTTCATCTCATTTGCCTTTCTGAATGAGCATTGATCTTTTTACCCAAAATCCTCCTTTCTGCTTAGCTTCTTTAGATGTACAGCTTTTATTATGATTATCCTATATTATATGTCTAATATCCACTTATAAGTGAGTACATACCATGTGTGTCTTTCTGCTTCTGGAATATCTGCTTCAGGATGATCTTATCTAGTTTCCACCATTTGGCTATTCTGCCAAAAGCAATCTACAGAATCAATGCAATTCACCACCAAATCAAAACACCAACACAATTCTTTACAGAACTTGAAAGAACAATTTTCAATTTCCTATGGAAAAACAAAACAACAACAACAACAACACACACACACACAACAACAATTGTTGAAACAATCCTTTATAACAGTACATCAAATGGAGGTATCTCCATGCCTGATCTCAAGCTGTCCTACAGAGCAAAAATAATTAAAACTACCTGGAACTGGCATAGAAACAGATGGTGGATCAATGGAATCAAACAGAAGACATAGAAATAAACCCACACAACTACAGATACCTGATTTTTGACAAAGAAGCCAAAGCCATACAATGGAAAAAGACAGCATCTTCAACAAATGGTGCTGGTCTAACTGGATGTCTACATGTAGAAAAATGCAAATAGATCCATATTAATCACCCTGCACAAAACTAAAGTCCAAATGGATCAAAGACCTTAACATAAAACCAGATACACTAAATCTGTTAGAAGAAAAATTGGGGAGGAGCCTTGAACTCATTTGCACAGAGACAACTTCCTGAACAGAACACCAACAGCACAGGCTCTAAGATTAACAATCATTAAATGGGACCTCATGAAACTAAACAGCTTCTATAAAGCAAAGGACACTGTCATCAGAAAAAAACAACAGCCTACAGATTGGGAAAGTATCTTCACCAATACTATATCTCACAAAGGGTTTATATTTAGAATATATAAAGAACTCAAGAAGTTAAAAAGCAACAAATCAAGTAATCAAATTAAAAAATGGGGTATAGAGCTAAATAGAGAATTCTCAATAGAGGAATATTAAATGTCAGAGAAACACTTAAAGAAATGTTCAATGTCTTTCAGCATCAGGGAAATACAAATCAAAACGACCCTGAGATTTCACCTTACATCCATCAGAATGGCTAAGATAAAATACTTAAGTGACAAAATATGCTGGAGAGGTTGTGGACAAAGAGGAACTCTTCTCCATTGCTGGTGGGAATGTAAACTTGTAAACCAATCTGGAAGTCAACCTGGTGCTTTCTCAGACAATTAAGAATAGTGCTTCCTCAAGATCCAGCTATACCTCTCCTAGGTATATATCCAAAATAAGCTCAAGCACACAACAAGGACATTCACTCAACCATGTTTGAAGCAGCTTTACTCATAATAGTCAGAATCAGGAAACAACCCAGGTGTTCATCATCTGAGGAATGGATACAGAAATTGTGGTATATTTATTCAATGGAATACTACTTAGCAATTAAAAACAAGGAAATCAATGTTTTATTTTTTAATTTCTTCTTCTTTCATTTATTACAGCCACACCACAGTTTGCCCTCTCCTGCAAGTCTCCCACCCTGTCATCTCTGTTCTCCTCCACAAATGTTCCTCCTCAACTTTCTTAAAAAAGAAAAAAATCAGACCCTCCCCAGGGATATCAGCTGAACCCAGCATGGCAAGTTACAATAACACTAGGTACATACCTTCATCAAGGCTGGATGAGGCACTCTAGTAGAGAAAAGGGTCCCAAAAGTAGGCAAAAGAGTCAGAGCCAGTATCCTACCCCCAGTTCTCACAAAACACCAAGTTAAATAACTGCAACATATAGGCCAAAGACCTAGGTCAATCCCGTACATTTCCATCTCTGTTATCCCCTATGAGCCCTGCTTAGTTGACTCTTGGCTATGTCCTTATAGTGTCCTTGATCCCTGTGGCTCCTACAATTTTTCCTTCTCCTTTTCCATGGGATTTCCTGAGCTCCACGAAATGTTTGGCTGTGGGTCTTTGCATCTGTCCTTTCATTTGCCAGATGAATCCTCTCTGATGATGATTACTCTAGGCTCTGGCCATGAGAATAGCAGAATATCCTTAGAAATCACTTCAGTGATTTTTTTTACCAGTCATGTTTGATTATATCCTAGGTTTCCTGTCTCTTGTTTCTGGCCATTCTGGTAGTGTCAGATGGGCTCCACCTCAAGTTGGACCAGTGGGTGGACACTCCCACAAGTTCTGTGCCACCTTTACCCCAGCACAGCTTTCAGGCAGGATAAATTGTAGGTCAAAAGTTTTTGTGGCTGGGTTGGTACCTCCAGGAGAAGCCTGACCTGGTTATGAAAGATGATTTGTTTAGGCTCCCTTTTCAGCTTGTATAATGAACTTCTCATGAAGCTAAGAGAAAATTTGATTAATTTTCCTCCAGAACCCCCAGATCTTTTAGACTTTTCTTGTTCTCAATGGTTTGAGAGTACAACATTGGAGAAAGATGAAGGATATGCTTGACACCTCATATTTACTCTTACTGTTGGTCTTGACACTCTGTCTACTGTTACTCATTCTATCTCTAACTACACCTCATGCAATGATTTCCCTGTCGTATAAAGAAGTTTTCTAGGGAAGAGTCAGGTGTGAGAAAATGAAAGGCTTACAACATTCATTACTATCATTCCTTTGTGTCATGTAGTCCACTTCTGAGGGGTCAGCAACGTTTAAATGTCAAACCAATGATCATTGTCTGGTGATTTTAGGTACCTTAGTTTCCCTGGGTCACTATGGTGAAATAGTAGAGCATGGAGGATTAAATAACAGATTATGATTTTTATTTCATCCTAAAGCCAGAAGTATGAGATCAAGGTGCCATTTGTGGTGAGGCACCACTACGTCACCTGATGATAGTTTTTTTTTTTTTTTTCTTTTCTGGTTTTATAGAGTGGAAATAGGTATTTTTAGGTATTTCCTCTTACTTTAAAAATATTACATATATATGACACTGTACATGTGTGTGTAGGTACCCACAGAAGCCAGGAAAGCACATCAGACTCTTTATAGTTTTAGTTACAGGCAGTTGTGAGCCACCTACTGGGAACTGAACTTTGGTGCCCTGGAAAAACAAAAGTGCTCTTAACTGCTGAGCTATTTCTCTAGTCTCATGGCAATATTATTTTTTAAATAAGGCCACAATAGAGTGCAGGGAATCTTATGAAAAAAGGAGGAGAGAGAAAGACCTGGAGGGGACAGGAGTTCCACAAGGTGAGTGACAGTACCAAAAACAACTGGGCCCAGGGGTCTTTTCTGAGACTGATACTCCAACCAAGGACCATTCATGGAGATAACCTAGAACCCCTGCCCAGGAAGGTGCAATATGAACAACTTATCACACAGCTCTTGAAAACAATACTATGCAGGCTGGAGAGATGGCTCAGAAGTTAAGAGCACTGGCTGTTCTTCTGGAGGTCCTGAGTTCAATTCCCAGCAACCACATGGTGGCTCACAACCATCTATGATGAGATCTGGTGCCTTCATCCGGCATGCAGGCATGCCTGTGGGCAGAACACTGTATACATAATAAATTTTAAAACTTCAAAAAACTAACAATTCTTCATAAGTTAACAAAAAATATAAAAAATAAGATGCACAATTATCAAACTACAAACAAGAACTCCCAAAATGTACGCTAAGTTAGTTTTAAAACTATAGAATGTTGCTCAAAGCAGATGATTTTACTGGAAGAGCAACAATGTAAAGAGATTTAATGTAAACTGGCTTAAGTCACAATTGGCTTTTCAGAAGGAGGTCTGATATTAAGTACAGAGGTGCTTCACAGTTATTATGGCTAAGGTACTATTTAATTTCCTTTTTGATATGACAAAAGCAGCTTAGAGAAGGAAGGGTTTAATTTGAGGGGACAAAGTTCATAGTGGAGAAGTCAGGATGACAGGAGTGTGAGGTATTTGGTCACACTGCATCCACACTCAGGAGGCAAAGAAAATTGAACAGGAGTGATCAACCCATTTCCTCTCTCTTATTGTCCAGAACGACAGCCTATGGAATGGTACTGTCCATATTTAGGATGGGGCGGGCACTTAGGCCCTTCTATTCTAATTCACATAACCTTGAAATGCACTCATAGACTTGCCCAGATGTGTGTTTCATGGTGACTCTAAGTGGACAGTGATTAACTATCAGAGACCATGTAACATGCTATTTGTTATTTTCATGTTTCATGTGTATACTTATGGTTTATCAAGTACCTTCAAACTATCACCACTACCATCTACCTTGTGAGCCATTTTTATTATTACAAACTGAACTTAAACCAATGACATTGACTCCCCACTCGTTCCACCTAGACTGGTACTCACTAATGTACTCTCTCTCTATGATTTTGGCTATTCTAGGTTCTTCACTTAGGTAGCATCAGCTATTATTTTCTTTTACTGAGTGGCATATTCACTTAACATAATGTCTTCAAGGTTCAACCATAATATAGAATATGTCAGTATGTTTTATTTCTTCAAATAGCATTCATGAACTGTGTTTTTTAACATAAATTTTTGTTGCCATTTTTTAAATCAATTTGAATCCTTCAGATTCTAATTACATGGGTTATGTATGGTTTTGAACTGATGATTTTTTTTTTCAGCAACTTCGGAACTCTTGAGTACATGAATAAGATCTGAATGAACTAAAATACAGCTGTATGTAAAGATATGGTATCTGTTATACTGTAGATATGGACATGCATCTATAAAGTATAGATAAGGGTATGATGAGAATAAAGTTGATTCTGTTGACCTTGACCAGTATATTAAAAATTGACCTTTGTGATAGTTTTATTTTACAATAAAATGCAGATAGAGTACTTGATCATAAAATGTTTATTCTTGGAGCACCAAGGTGAGGAAGAACTTGATCTTAGAGAAAACTTCCCACAGAGACAATCAGATTTTATGCCCTCCAATGTGGCTGTGGATCACAGCGAGCAATAACGACTGTAAATCTGCAACTCATAACATTTCAGTCAAACACACCCAGCCTTTATTGCTATTGTTCACTTGACCTCTTCATCATTTTTCTCCCCACCTGCTCGCCAGTATCACCTTGTTCTTCTGGAGGCTGTTCTGCAGCCAGCTTGCGCCTCGCTAACAAATGAGGTGAAATCGATATAAGCAGGCATTGGAGGCATGCTGAATTGAAATCGCTTGCCTTGGGAGCAGCAAATTAGGTGTGGAACAAGAAATAGAACTCCGGAGTACACCTTTCCAGTCATTTAGTTCAGCCAGAGCCAGCATCCTTCAATGAATCAATCAACATTTACTTATCTGTCCCCTACAGCAGTTTTGCAAATCGTTTTCAAAGATCGTTGAACCACTAACAGTTTATCCACTCTGCAATATATGCAGCTTTTCATATCTGCTATGGTTAGGCCTCTCAGCTACATTCAACTCTTTTTACTGCTCTCTATTTCAGTAAGAAAAAAAAAATTATGCACCTTTCTAGGGAAACTATTCTTACCGTGTAATTGCCTTTTATGTTTAAATATGTGTAAGATCTTCTTACAGAGAACCTGTCTTCTACGGTGGGGTACCCCCACTGTAAACACATGTACTGTAAATGTGTCCTGGATATACTTCACTCTTCAGTCCACTCTGATGAAATTGCAGGCATATTTTTCTTTCCTGCAGCTTCTATTAGTGTGCGATTGGTGGAGGGTCACAACTAGAGTTTCTTGGGTCAGCATGGTCTTGAGATAACAAGGAGTGGCTGAGCGGGATTTCAGCCTATAGATCACTTGATGTTGGAGTCTTAAGGATGTTTTCTCTGCTTTAGTTCCTTCTGCTTCAGTAGATGTTGACCTCAGGCAAGTTTCCTTATGCGACTTCATATTCTTTGTTGAAAAAAAAATTTCTAGATCTGGAGAAATGGGTCTGTTATTCCAACTATTCTGGAAGCCAAGAGAAAAGAACACACTGTGAAGGCCAGCCTCTGCAATGAGATGCTGTTGAAAGATAAAAGAAAGAAAGGAAGGAAGGAAGGAAGGAAGGAAGGAAGGAAGGAAGGAAGGAAGGAAGGAAGGAAGGAAAGAAGGAAGGAAGAAAAGAAAATCTGGGGCTGTAGGTCATTTAGTCTAATGTGGCAGGTGTGAATCTGTGAGAACCCACAGGTTTAATCCCCATTACTGCAGAAAGAAAATAAAGAAAAATGGAGGTGTTATGTCTGTCCTAACAACGTGCTTGTTACCCTTCACATATCAGTTACCACACTGTTCTTAACTATATGAGGAAGAATATCACAGTTAATACCTTGTAAATGAGACCAAATTAGTTAGAGGTAAAAGCCAGAATGAACACTTTAAGCAACTAACTAAAGACTATTTTCTTATTTTCCAAACTAACAAAAATGTTGCCTGCTAGTAATACGTATAATCCTTTCTTCACTTATATTTAAAGGATGGTGAGAAAACATGTGTTCCTTACATCTACATATGTAAATATACTTACGTATTAAAATAAATAAACATGCCTCTTACCCTTATTTCTAGATCTGTTGTTAGAAGAAAATTGTGTACAAAACTTTGATTGTGTGTACTAGCTTTAATTTTGAACTTTAAATATTTTATGTTAATTTGGATGAAGAGATCACTCAGCAGATACAGTGGCTGCTTCACAGCATGAGTACTGAAAGGTGGTTCTCCAGCACCGTGGCTAAAGCCAGGGGTGGCAGCACGCACCTGTAATCTCACTGCTGCCACCCTGCAACAGGAGTGTTTTGGGGCAGGACTTGCTGGCTAGTCATCCTAACTATCAGTGGACAGTCGGGTCAGTGAGAGTCCCTGTCTCACAAAAATGAGGTATCTGTAGAAGACATTTAATATTGACTTTGACCTTTTTAAGAACTCCTCCCATATATCTCATACACCATACAGTCACAACAAAAATAACAAATTAATGAAAGTTACTGTAGTTATATTTAAAATGTGATAACCACATATTTTTTAAATTTTTTATTTTATTTTTATTAATTACAGTTTATTCACTTTGTATCCCAGCTGTAGTCCCATCTTCCATCCCCTCCCAATCCTACCCTCCCACCCTCTTCTTCACCTATGCCCCTCCCCCCCAGTTCAATGATAGAGGAGGTCCTCCTCTCCTTCCATCTGAATATAGTCTATCAGGTCTCATCAGGACTGGCTGCTTTGTCTTCCTCTGTAGATTGGTAAGTCTGCTCCCCCCTAAGGTGGAGGTGATCAAAAGCCAGCCCATGAGTTCATGTCAGCGAAGGTCCCTGTTCTTATCATTGGGGAATCCTCTTGGACACTGAGCTGCCATGGGCTACTTCTGTGCAGGAATTCTAAGTTATCTCCATGTATGGTCCTTGTTTGTAGTATCTGTCTTAGAAAAGACCCCTGTGCCCAGAGTTTTTGGTTCTGTTGCTCTCCTTGTGGATCTCCTGTTCCCTCCAGGTCTTTATATCTCCCCCTTCTTTTATAAGATTCCTTGCACTCTGCAAAGAGTTTGCAGAAAGAGACACAGGGAATATACTCACTTATAAGTGGATATGAGACATATAATATAGGATAATCATACTAAAATGTGTACACCTAAGGAAGCTAATCAAGAAGGAGGACCCTATGTAAGATGATCAATCTTCATTCAGAAAAGCAAATGAGATGGACATCAGAAGAGGGAGAAAATGGTAGGCTCCTGTCCAAGGGACCCAGACTCTCTTCTGTTGCCATCTATACTCATGTGACACACACAAACACATAAATAAAATAAGAATATTAAAAGGAAAATATAAGAAGGGTAGCTCAACTGGTTTAAGTATTTAGAAAATAGCAGTTTATGTTCTTTATTTCTTTGTATGCTTCATATTTTAAATCAGAAGTTTTCTCTCGTTGAAATGCTCAATTTCTGAAAAAAATTCTACATATACATGTAAAATCTGGATGCAAGCTATTACACTGTTTTATGTGTAAATTTGTAAACAAATTATTATTTAAATGTTTCAATACATTATGGAATCAATCTTAGTTAAAAATTAGTTATTAATTCACACATGCACACACACAGTAGCTTCTGTAATATAAGCTATTATTCCAAAAATACAGTTATTTGGCATGTTACTTAATGATTATAAGCAGGAGCTTTATGACTTAAGTCCTATATTTGTCTTTTCAGAGTTACTCACTGTCTGTTCAAGGCAGATTTATACCATATACTTCACATACAACAGCAGACTCAACTCTTTCAATAAAAAGATTTCATGTAATTAAAAAAAAAACTCTTCCCATCAAATGGCTTTTCAAAACCTCAAGGTTTTGACATTTTTATGTGTTTTTATATAAACATGGAATCTTCAGTAGAGCTTACAAAGCAATTTAATTTTCACCAATCACTGCGCTTACAGCAAAAGCTCTTGTAGCAGGCAGGACAGGTGAATAGAAGAGGTGAGGTCAAAGCATGGGGGTCACTACATGAGACACAAAGGATCTTTGGGTAAGAGATGTGATCTTAATTGTGTTTAAGAAGAGAGCACATTTCAAATATGGCAAATGAGCCACTCAGGTTAAAAAAAAAATGCTCTCCCATCATGAAAGACAGAATTCTGCCCAAAATGGGCAAGCTTAAATGCAAGACAAGTCAAGTGCCGAACTCTGCCAGGACAGAGTAAGCAAGTCCTAAATACTTCCTGCTTCAAGTTTATGGCTGTCAAATATTCTGAGCCAGAAGGCTGAAGATGATGCTACATTATAGAGAGTTTTGGGTGACTGTCAATTTTTTATTTTTTGGAAGCTGCTAACATACATTTCCTATTTACTCTAATAACTAATTTTATTTCTTCTCAAGTCTTTGGTGGGGTTGAAGATCAAATAATTACAGTTCCAAAATTAAGCTTAAGTTGCATAGAATTAAAAAAATGTTTTCATGTAGGTAATACCAATAAGTATAAAAGTTAATTTAGGTACTGAACTCTAAACTTGTCAAGATAGGATAGATAATCAAATACTTTCTCCTAAGGTGTTAAATACTCATGGACTGGACATTGCACATATAATCTTAGTCAATAATTTTCATAACTTTTATTATTATTATTATTGTATTGAAAGAAAAGAAGCCTTTTATTGAACTTAAAGGGGGAAATGTTGGTATAATGTTCTTTTGGGATGTATACAATTTACCCTTGTTCATTCAAATGTTGATTTCTCTGCCCCACTATCTGGTTTCAATCTGGACATTACATTGTGATGCTTATATATATATATATATAAAAGGAGAGCACATGAAGTCTGAAGGAAAAGTGAAGGTTGGGAAGGCAAGGAGGTATGGATTTGATGGGAACATGTATGAAATATTTGAGTGCTCTATTTTTTTCTACTATGAAAATGTGTTACTTCTCAACTCTTTTAGCGAAAAATAAAAAAATGTTGAAGTGAATCTTCTTTTTTTTTTTTTTTTAGAACATAAAAGTAGTACATAAGATTTTCAAATGCATTACTCAATTATTTAGGTCTGTGAAGGTACCTTACTAATGCATGATTTTGTAATTTAATGGCAGATTCTATTCAGTGAGAAATACAAACTACATCAGTACCAAAGTTAATAGGATCAGAGCCTACGCCCTGATACCCTTAGTAAGTCAGCTTTGTGAACCCAACCTTAAACTTGCCAATTAAATGACCAAGTAATAGTGACAAGCAGAAAATGAAGATTTATCCAATGTGGGCATATTGGGAAAAGGAACAAAGAGATGTAGTGACCAGCTAAAACCTACCCCAAATTCATCTTTGGAGGTCCTAACATGAGGTTTAGGTTTAAGTAGAGGGCCAGAGGCATGTTTAGCTAAGCAGTTCCGGTCCAGAAATGCAGTCCTTCCTGCATGGAGATCTAGAAATTGTCAGCAGACTATAAAATTTCTTTCTGAGAGACATATTCCTTTTCAGGATGGTACAAGGCATTTGCATTTTCCCTTTCCAAGCTCGAGATTGCTGGGGAAAGGCCCAATTCCTAGGGTGCCTAGTTTCAATAGCCTTCTAGTTAAACAGAGGGACATGAGTTTTTTGTGTTTTTTTTTTTTTAGAATATTGTTGCACCTGGCAGAATGATTGCAATGTGTTAACCTGATTAAGATAATACCAAACATCCAGGATGTTTCATTGTCATGATGTCAAGTTTAAGTAACTGGTAACAAATACAGGGACATTTTCTGGATTTCTAGGCTCAATTTTAAAACCTGATTCTTTTTGTTAGGGGCATTCTCCTCTGTGAAGCTTCAATTCACATGCCAGCCCCTGACAACCAGATTTCTTTGAGATGGAACAGCATTCAGTTTCCAAATGCCAATGTCAGTCATCCTTAATTTATCAAATGTAGTATATGGTGCATGCTTTTCTGTACCAATTTATGAGGCTGTGTATCATGATAGTGTGTCACATTGCCAGGATTATTCTCAAGACTATGAAGAGTGTGAACACTGAATCACTATAGATTAACCTGCCACTGGAAATTGACCATAATGTGACAATCTCTGAAGGGTCTCAGCCAGCTCAGCTCCAGAAGATCCAATGAATTAATACCTGTTACTTGTTTAATTGTGGTGTTCATCGTGCATTTATACTTTTCTTCTTGATTGTTTCTATATATGCATTGCTGTGTTTTAGTGATCATATTAATGCAATTTAGCATTGATTTCTGTATCAGTGAACAGTTCTAATTAAAACTCAATTGAAAAGAATGGTTTTATTCCTGAGACCATATGTGTATTACATGCACATTAGTATGTGAATGACTGCACCCCTGCATGTGAATGTGGAGACCAAAGGAAGACATCTAGTGTCTTTCATTATTATCATTTTTATTAATTTAAAAACTAGATATGTTCTAAAATTTGTCTGATATATTTTAACTGCTATTTCTTTATGACTGCTTTGAGACAAGGTCTCTAACTAAAGTAGGAACTCACCTTTTTGATTATGCTAGCTAGCCAGCCAGCTTCTTTAGTAGTTGCTGGTCTCCATCTTCCAGTGCTAAAGTTAAAGGCACATGCTGTCATGTCAAGTTGTTTATGAGGATGCCAGGGATTCAAGTTCAGGTTCTCATATGTTCAGAGCAAACACTCCTATCCTCTGAGCTATCTGTCCAAACTTCTTCAGGGTCTTTGTCTCTGATATTTGTGTGTGTATTTTTTTTTTTTTTCACAAAGCAGTCAGACCATAATTAACAAAGCGCTTCTAAACAAAAATAACTACATAGTAATAATAATTAAAAAAAAAGCTTTGTGAGAGAAATGGAATAAAAATTTCATTCTAATAGTAAGAAAAGAAGTAGAAAATTAGTACTTGATTGTATCAATATCTGTTCTTTTTAGGGGATGTTTTAAGATATAAATCATCATAGTATTTAGAGGTCATTGGTAAATTTAAAAACATGAATTAATTTTAAGAAAATGAATTAGTTCTTAAAATTCTAACTACTTGCAGCCTTGGAGATTTCTCTCTTTACCATCCTCTCAGGTTATGATAAAACCTTTACAATATTGATTGAGAAAACTGTATTTTAAAGTTATTTCAGATATTAAAAGCAAGGAGAAATTTCCATCAAGCTAGATAAACCCTTAAATTTTGTTTCAACTATAAACTCATGATGTTCTTTTACCTTCTTTGTAACAGGAGCATCAATTTCAGCCATTATTATGTAAAGAATGCTGATTCAGAGTAGAGACAGAACTAACAATGGCCTCACCCAACAAATCTAAATCTAGAGATAAAAAAAGATTTGAGACAATTTGAGAGAACAAAGTTCATTCAGACCAATGGGTGAATTCAGAATTCTTTCTCCTATTTAATTCTTTGAACCTTTCAAATCAAAGAAAGCTCTATACTAGCTTTGGCTGAAATTCGTCAGTCTTCACCAGATATAGTTTGCAGGAATTAGGTTAATCACAAACTAATTCAATAAACACAAGATATTAAATGATATGGTTCCTTGGTGTTAGTTATGTGTTAAGGAACAAATTAGAAAAGCCATTGTATAAAACAGTATAAAAATCTATTTTAACTGTTCTAGAGACTGGAAGACTAAATCATGATGTCACCAGGGTTAGACTATTTGAAGTCTCAACTGGAGGATTTGTTCTCACCTCTTCCAGTTTCACATGACCCAGGGATGCTCCTTGACTTGTAGCAGTGTGACAGAAAGCTCTCTTTGTGCTCAGGTGTTTTCTTTTCTAAGTCTGTGTCCTTTTATGTTCCCTACTAGGATGCTTTGTTTGAGTTTCAGGATTGACTCCTGTCAAATATCTTTTCCTGAAACATTATCTTAATATATTTGAGTTGTTCCTTTCCTCGGGAAGATTTGCACAAACATATATTACCTTCAGATAAGAAAATGAGGAGAGACCAAAATAAGCATCCCACTCAACTGAGCTTGGTAAACGGTTTATTGGGCTCACTTACAGAGCATGGGTATGGAGTTACTTATAAGAACATAAGTGACTCCCATTTAGCTGAATCACCAGAAAGTTCCACAAACTGCACTATGGAGGCCTGTAATCAATGAAGTATACACTCTAATACTTTTAAATATCACAGGCATTTGGAGGGCAGGCAGGGGCCCTGTACCTCTTCTCTTTTTTCATCTATCTGGGAGTATTTACAAACACCACTACCATTACTGAAGACCTATCACTCTATTGTTTTGGTCTTTTCAATGCCCTGACTATCTGGAATTCTGTAGGTCACCATAGCCACTTCTCTTTCAGGATGGATATTGTTATGTGATGCCTCAGAGAATGACTACTCTCCTAATATGTACAAAAACTCTATTCCCAAATACTTAACATCTGGACATTCCAAGTAGACTTTAATTTGGTGTCTAATTGACCTGCTCTTAATTGTCCCATCTTGTGTAAACAGTGGTGTATCCGGTTTTGCTTGGCTTGGCAGACTCCACTTTACAAAAATTTCTTGACTACATTTTGGTGCAAACACAAAGGTGGTGTGACTTTATACTTGGATGCCATGTAATCAACACTATCTGACTAGTATCACATATGAGTCACAGACTTATCTGATCACAGATTCCTGAAAGCAATTCCTATGACCTTCTCACTATTGTCTCTCGGTAATGTCTTCCAGGAGCTTCTTGAATTCAGATGAGACCTGTTTGGCCCTTTGAAGTAATTATGTAAAATTCATATATGCACTCATTTACCATGCAATATATAATCTGAGAGTTAGTAGTTAAGACAGGAATTAAAGAACCTGTGTTTGCCTCATCTGGCTATCAAGAAAAATTGAGACTAGTTGGAAAATTACTGCTAATGCAATCAAGCTAGCTTGGGAGGTCATCATTATTCAGTAAGTACTGGTACAGGAGGAACACACAGTTGAGTTCATCTAGGTTCCTAGCACAGTGTGCTCTCATTACACGATTTGACTCACTGAAGTTTTCAATAGTCAGAGATATCAAGTGACCCAGAGTCTTAAAAAAGAAATGAAAAAGAAAACTTAATGATGAGGGAATGTAAGTAAACAGACATCAAAATATGTCAAACCTAAAATCTCATCACCAGAGCTCATCAGATGGGTCAGTAGGTTTATCATTTGTCACCAGGCTCAAAACCTGGGGCTCACTGTTGGAAGAAGAGAAGTGACAATGCATGTTGTCTTCTCCCTCCACATGTAAACAATGGCAATGCCTCCTCCCACAAATAAATACATCATTTTAATTTTTCTAAAGTTCAAAACATGATTACAATTTATCAGTTCACAAGTGTGGTCCTCTGCTCCTCACAATCCTTGCATCTCTGCTAGCCACTATGCCACCCTTGCCCTCATGAGCACTCACAGCACTGCCATCATGATCTTCACACATGCATCATTTTGGCATTGGTCTCACTTAAGCAACAGGAGAGGAGAATGTGTTATGAGCTTTTCCTTCAAAGCTTTCTGATGACTTTGCCTTGAGTGACAGAGAAGGCCTTCCATCTGAGGGAAGCTCTCTGTCTAGTAGATTGACCCATAAGGCCTATGCAAGTATACCCTGCAGGTATTAAGGCCTGGGATGCTCAATTAAAATGTACAATCTGGCTTTCAGTGTCCTCACAACTGACCCTGAACAACAAAATATGCTTCAATGCTAAAGGCAAAATTGGTCAGGTCATTTCCTGAATCCTACTGCTTGTCTTAATGTCTGAACTTTTACATTTGTGTTACTAATATATTATCCAAGGAATGTCAGTGGCTAAGTTATGTCTCCTTTATCAGTATGAAACATATCAGTGGCTTTCATAAAATATTATTTAAAGTTCTCTAAAATAAAGCTAATTATCAAAGGCATATTATTTGAGATTTTAAAATGCTGATGCATAAAAACTGTATTTACGCATCTATGCATGTATGTATGTATGTATGTGTGGTGTTTGTGTATGTGCATGCATGTGTCCAGTGTACACCAGTGCCTGTAAAGTCTAGAAGAGGGTGGTAGATGCTCTGGAACAGGATACTGTGCACAACCCAACATGAGAGCAGTGAACTGAATTCTGGTACTCTGCAAGAGGTAGAAAGCACTCTTTACCTTTGGGCAATTTTGCCTCTCCTAGTTGAGACCTTTAAAAAGGAACATGGGGCATCACCCTAAGCATGAGTATGTGGAGCTGTACTAAGGGATAATAAAAACAGGGAGGGAAAGGGAAACAAAATAATTTCATTCTTTGCCATGATTACTCATGGCAAGTTTTTATGCAACCATAATGTCACTGGGACCTTTCTTGAGATTCTCTTGGTTCCTGATTCCTTGGACCCTCCATTAAAATAACTGAGGAGATACGTCATGGTTTAGTAGGTAAAGTACTATTTGTGTAAATATGAATCTGGGTCTAGTGACCTTGAAAGCACATAGAGCTACAGACCAACCACATCTGTAGCTCCCATGCCCCTACCATGGAACAGGAAGTGGAAACATGAGAATCCCCAAAGCATGAAAGCCCAATTGGCTTGTTATATGCAGTGAACCCAACAATTGAGACTAAGTTTCCAACAGAGATGACAAAGGTTGACACCTGAGGATGTTCTTTGACCTCCATGATCATTCTGTGACATTCCTTCTGTATGTATATTCACACACATGATCATGTACACACATACACACATACACATACCACCACCACCACAACTGACTTCTGGACATTCTGAGATGTCATGTCTCCTTCCAAGGCCAGATGTGGGACTCAGATCCATTCTTCTGATCAGTAATTAAGTCTTTGTTTTTTATGAGCTGTTGATTAGAGGCAAGGCTCCAGGCCTAAAGTCCTCTAATCCTGGTAAAAGGAAACTAGACAGCTAATAATTATGTGTTTCAACTGAATTAATTTCTCTGTTCTCTGGCAAGGTGCATTACTGTGGATTGAGTAAAAGGAAGCTCATCCACACTGTACATTTTAGGGAATCCACTTGCTGCCAGCAGAGGGGCTGTGACATTTTATTGATCAATGGACAGAATCTTGGAAGTCTATTGATCCACTTGTATCTGTGGCAAAACATTTAAAGCATTATCACCGGCATTCTTAAAACCTTCCAAGCCACCATATTTTATGTAAGCTCAACTGTGTAATTACCTTGGACCAAAAATTAAAGCCAAATAGATATTCTGTTTTTTTGATCTTCTTCCAGCTGGAATCATTACCATAGTATTACTATTCTGCTAAAGCTTAAATCAGCAGTCATATCTTGTCAGGAGGGAAGCATAGGAAGAAATGCATGCATCACAATGGACAAATCAATGATTCACTCTTCATTATCATAATGAATTGCTTAAACTAAGAACTGTCCAATCTATGTGTGCATGCAAATGTGAGAAGTGAAACAGGATATGCCACCATAAGAGACTTACTATCAAACTGTGGAAGCCAGACATTATTCTTTCTAAAGGAGAAGACAGAGAGAGGTCTTTGATTGACCTACCCAAATGGATCAAAAAATAAACTGCAGTAGCACTTAGTACAAGTACATGCCACTACAAGAGAGAAATACAGCCAAGAGAAAAGTGTTAATGAATTAAAAACAATTCAGACAAAGACCACAGAGAACGAGAGTTGTTGAGTTGATTGCAATAAAGAAGAGTATATACCATAAATTGTGGTCCCATAGTCCTGCCACAATGCTGTCCCTGTTATCATTAGCTGTACCACTCAAACTGTTATACAAAATAATCACTTCCTGCCATAAGTTGTTTTTACCACATGTTTCAACACAGTAGTGAGAAAAGTTGCTAACACAACATGGTTTATGCCTCAGGATTCTTAAGGTAGAATAGGTACAACTTTGAGCTAAAGGTAATTGTACTCAAGGCCTACTCAGGAGAAGGGAATTCATGCTTGGTACTTGAAATATAACCATTTATTTGTTGCAGGAGAAGTCATATACCACAGAGGAGAACATGCTATTGCCATTTTCTTATACCAATATAATTTCTAACTGAATTCTAAAGTCTATCCTTATATTCATGGGTATGTATATATCTTCATCAAATAAGTTTCCATTTGGGACAGGGAAGTATTATGTTGATCTGCAACTGATCATTGATGATAAGGTTATCAGTGAGTTGGGCTGCACAATTCCAATTGATATATCTGCAATGTAACTCCTACACTTAAATCTCAGGGAAAATTGCAGAACAGGGGGTGGAAAATTGTAAGAGTAAGAGAGCATGGATACCTGCTACTAGACACTATCTTCTAGATATGACAGGAAGGCAGTATCCAATACATTTTAACAATATTGTTGCTTCACTCAGACTTGCATAAAGACATCACTAGGTCATATGTTCTACACTAAGATGAAGAACTGTATGTAGTCTATCACTTCTGAGAGATCAGGAATACATTTTCTTCAAGAGCAAGTTCCCTCTGATTATCCAACCCCAAATGGTCAGTCCCAAACACATGTACATATCTGTAAATACACTTAGTCTGCTGTGTATGTGTGTTTAATAATTTTTGTACAAAAATCATAGTTTTGAGAGGGAATGGAAAGGGCAAGGAAGTATCTGGAGAGGAGAGAGAAAAGGACAGAAATGATTTAAATACAGTTCTCATGTATAAAATCTGCAAAAACATTAAAATTAAAATATTCATGTTGAACTGAATTCATGTGCTGTATAGGTTATTTTTTCTATTATGCCATCAATGTTGTGAACATTACTTGTTCTTTTTTACTTATTCTCTCATATATTATAGCCTGACCAGTCTCCCTTCCCTCCTGCCTTCACAGTCCCTACCCTGCCCCCATCCACTCTTCTTCCATTTCATTCATGAATATCAACCAAACATGGCACATCAAGGTGTAGTAAGACTAGGCACCTCCCCTTGTATTAAGGCTGGGCTAGGCAATCCACTAGGAAGAAAGGGTCCCAAAAGCAGTCAAAAGACTGTGAGACAGCCCACCCCCCCCCTACTGTAAGGAGTCTCACAGAAGACCAGGCTATACTACTATAAGTAAGATATAGGCAGAGGATGTAGATTAGAGTCATGAAGACTTCCTGGTTATTGATTCAGTCTCTTTGAGCTCCCATGAGCCCAGGTTAAATTGTTCTGTGGGCTGTGTTATTGTGCTGTACTTGATCTCTCTGGTTCCTGTAGTCCCCACTTCCTGTCATCTACAAGATTCCCCAAGCTCTGCCTAAAGTTTGACTGTGGGTCTCTGCATTTGTTTCCAACAGTTGCTGGATAAATCATCTCTGATGATGATTATGCTAGGCTTCTGTCTATGAGTATGGAAGAATACCATTAGGAATTATTTCACTGTTTTTTTTCCAGTTGTGTTAAGTTCTCTCCTAGGTCACTAGGCTATCCAGCCTCTGGGTCCTGGCCCTCCAGGCAGTGTTGGGGATGGACTCCATCTCATGGTATGGCTAACAAACGACCAGTCATTGGTTGGCCACTACCACAATTTATGTTTCACCTGTACACCAGCATATCTTGTAGGCAGGACAAATTGTAGGTCGAAAATTTGTGGCTGATTTGGTGTGCCAATTCCTCCACTGGAAGGCTTACCTAGTTACAGAATATGGCCAATTCAGGCTCTGTATTCCCTATTGCTGGGGGTCTCAGTTAGGGTCACCTCCAAAGGTTCATGGGAATTTCCATTGCACTAAGTTTCAAGCTAGGCCCTGAGATGCCACCCTACCCATAATTCCAGTTATCTCTCTCAGTACTCTCTTCCTCCATCTTTCCCACCATCCATTCTGTACTCCCATCCACCTGCAATATCTATTCTATTTCAGTTTCCTAAGGAGATTGTTGTGGATGCTAAAATACTCAATGAAATACTTGCAAACCAAATCCAAGAACACTACAAGATTATCCACAAAGATCAAGTAGGCTTCATTCCAGAGATTCAGGGATGGTCAATGTAATCCACTATATAAACAATCTAAAAGAAACACACACACACACTGATCTCAAAAGATGCCAACAAAAGCCTTGGACAAAATCCAACACCTTTTTAGGTTAAAAGTCTTGGAGAGTTTGGGGATACAAAGGACATAACTAAAGCTAATAAAGACGGTATATAATAAGCTGATAGCCAGCATCAAATTAAGTGGAGAAAAACTCAAAGCAATTCCATTAAAATCAGGAACATGACATGACTGTCCACTTTCTCTATATAAACTTAATATAGTACTTGAAGTTCTAGCTAGAGCATTAAATAAAGAAGATCAAGAGGATATAAATTGGAAAGGAAAAAGTCAAAACATCATTATTTGCAAATGATATGATAGTGTCCATAAATGACCCCCAAAATTCCACCAGGGTACTTCTAAACCTGATAAACACATGCAGCAAAGTGGCTGGATACAAAATTAACTAAAAAAATAATCAGTAGCCCTCCTGAATACAAATTATAAATGGGTTGAGAAAGAAATTTCAGAGACAATATCCACAAATATATTGGGGTGACTATAACCAAGCAAGTGAATGAGCTATATGACAAAAATTTCAAGTTTTTGAAGAAAGAAATTGAATATACCAGATGAAAAGATCTCTCATGCTTATGGATCAGTAAGATTAACATAGTAAAAATCACTACCTTATAATGTACAGATTTAACATATTACCATCAAAATTCCAACCCAATTCTTTTCAGACACAGAAAGATCAATAGTCATCTTCATTTGGAAAAACAAAAGACCCAGGATAGATAAGACAGTTATGAACAATAAAAGAACTTCTGAAGGTATTAACATCTTTGATTTCAAGCTCCACTATAGAAGACCTCCTAGTATTGGCATAAAAAATAGACATGTTGATCAATGGAATTGCATTAAAGACACAGACATAAATCCATACACCTGTGGACACCTGGTTTATTTATTTTTTTACCAAAAGCCAAAATTTTACAACAGAAAAAGGAAACATCAAACATATGGTGCTTGTCTAACTGGATGTCAGCATGTAGAAGAATGTAAATATATCAATCACCCTATTCAAAACTCAAGCCCAGGTGGATCAAAAACCTCAACATAAAACTAGATACACTGAACCTTATAGAAGAGAAAGTGAGGACTAACCTAGATTGTATTAACACAAAAGACAACTTCCTGAACAGAACACCAATAGCACATGTATTAAGATTGACAATTAATAAATGGGACCTCATGAAACTGAAAATCTCCTGTAAGGCAAAGGACACTGTCAATAGGACAAAATGGCAGCCTACAGAGTAAAAAAATATCTTAACCAACTCCACATCTGACAGAAGGTTAATTTCCAAACAGCTCAAGAAATTAGACATCAACAAAGCAAATGAAAATTTAAAAATGGGTGCCCCTGAGGGGGAGAGCAGCCTTACCAGGTGACAGAAGAAGACAATGCAGCCACTCCTGATGAGACCTGATAGACTAGAATCAGAGGGAAGGGGAGGAAGACCTCCCTTTTCAGTGGACTGGGAGAGAGAGGGACACAGATGGGGAAGAGGGAGGATGGAGGGAGGTACAGGGGGATACAAAGTGAATAAGCTGTAATTAATAAAAATAATTAAATAAAAAAGAGATAATGTCAAAAAAATTAAAAATGAGGTACATTTCTAAACAAATCAATTAATCCAATTAAAACGGGGTACATATCTAAACAAGAATTCTAATTAGAGGAATGGCTCAGAAGCACTTAAAGAAATGCTCAACATTCTTAGACATCTGAAATGCAAATCAAAATGAGTTCTATCTTACACCTGCCAGAATATAAAAAGTACAAGAGACGTCACATGTTGGTGAGGATGTGGAGCAAGGAGAACATGACTCCATTGTTGGTTGTAGTGAAAACTTGTCCAGGCACTTTGGATATCAATATGGCCGTTTCTCAGAAAATTGAAACTCTTTTTCCTCAAGATCCAGCTATACCACTTCTGAATGCATACTCAAAGGGTTGCTCCGTCATCCCACAAGGACACTTGATCAGTTGTGTTCATGGCAGCTTTATTTGTAATAGCCAGAAACTGGAAACAACCTACATGCCCCTCAAGAAAAGAATGGATGAAGAAAACGTGGTACATTTATACAACGTATTTCTCAGATGTTAAAATTTTTCAGTGGACTTGGGGAGGGGCTTGGGAGAAGATGAGAGAGGGAGAGTGGGATTAGGAGGGGTTAGGGAGAAGGCTGCAGTGGGGATATTTAGTGAATAAACTGTAATTTATAAATATATAAATAAAATTTAAAAAGTGAAAAACTCTGAATCTGTTTTAATTTTTCTGCATGTAGACATCCACTTGGACCAGTACCATTTGTTGAAGATGCTGTCTTTTTTCCATTGAATAATTTTGGCTTCTTTGTCAAAAATCAAGTTTCCATAGGTGTTTGGGTTTATTTCTGGGTCTTCTATTTGGTTCCATTGATGCACCTTTCTGTTTCCATGCCAATACCATGCAGTTTTTATTACTATTGCTCTGTAGTACAACTTGAGATCAGGGATGGAGATACCTCCAGATGATCTGTTGTTGTACAGGATTGTTTTGGCAATTCTGTGTTTTTTGTTTCTCCATATGATTTTGAGAAATTTCTTTCAAGATCTGTAAAGAATTGTATTGGTATTTTGATGGGGACTGCATTGAATCTGTAAACTGCTTTTGGCAGCATGGCCATTTTCACTATGTTAATCCTACCAATCCATGAGCACGGGAGATCTTTCCATCTTCTGATATCTTCTTCAATTTTTTCCTTCAGAGACTTGAAGTTTTTTTTTTTTTTTTTTTTTTTTTTTTTTTTTTTTTTTTTTTTAAACAGGTCTTTCACTTGTTTGGTTAGAGTCACCCCAAAGGACTTTATGTTATTAGTGGCTATTGTGAAGGGTGTTGTTTCCCTGAATTCTTTCTCGGCCCCTTTGCCTTTGGTATACAGGAGGGTTTCTGATTTTTTTTTTTTTTTTGAGTTAATTTTGTATCCAGCCACCTTGCTGAAGGTGTTTATCAACTGAAGGAATTCTCTGGTTGAATTTTTGGGGTCACTCATGAATACTATTATATCATCTGCACATAGTGACTCTGTATCTCCAACCAAGGACTATGTATGGATATAGCCTAGAATCCCTGCTTGGTTGTAGCCCACAGTAGCTCAGTATCCAAGTGGGTTCCCTAGAAACCGGAACAGGGACTATTTCTGAAACTAACTCAATGGCTGGCTCTTTGACCTCCGTCCCTTCCCCCACCCCCCGAGGGAGAAGCAACCTTTCTATGCCACAGAGGAGGACAAGGCAGCCTGTCCTGAAGATACCTGATAAGCTAGGGTCAGATGGAAGGGGAGGAGGACCTTCCCTATCAGTGGACTTGGAAAGGGGCAGGGAGGAGATGTGGGAGGGATGGTCCGATTGAGAGGGAGCGAGGAAGCAGGCTACAGATGGGATACAAAGTTAAGAAACTGTAACTAATATTAAAAAAATAAAAATTTAATTAAAAAAACAAAAAAGCAAAAAAACAAAAAAGCAAAAAAAAATTAAAAACAAAAACAAAAACAACAAAAAAGTATAACAAATTTCCAAGATATTTGCCAGCAAATGGATTGCATTATGAAATAACATCATACAAGGTGAATAAATTGTAATTAATAAAAATAAATAAATTACAAAAAGTCATTCTGAGTGATAGAACCCAGATCCAGAGAGACAAATATAATATGCACCCACTTATAAGTGGATGTTAAATGTTAAGTAAAGGATAACTGTGCCTGTACCACAGTCCACAAAACTAAAATCTTGGAGACTAAAATCTTCAATGCTGAAATCTTTGAAACCATGAGCAGTATTTTCTTTAAGGGAGGAGGCTATATAAAACAGAAAGCCAAACTTTAAGGGCAAAATGTAATGCTTCCATATATGCAAAATAGTTTCACTCTGTTGAGCAAAGCTCATAGGGAATGTATATGGAAGGCAAATCAGGCTTTGTCTAAAAGCTAGTGTATACCTATGTCTCCTGCTACCTTTGATATCAGATCTCTAAGTTTTTAAGTTTGCATAAATGGCAGAGACCCATTAAGTTTTTGATCAGCCTTATCAAAAGACATGGGTTATCCAGTAACTTCAGGTGTCTGAAATTACAAATAATACCCTGAGTATCACACACTTGTGTCCTTCTTTATGAAGTCATTTTTCTCCATTATTTGTATACTGGAATGTTTATGCTTGGCAAAAATATCATTATTGCTTATTATTAATACTATTTATCTTATTCTGCAAAGTGTCCTAGAAAGTATTCTATGAGCCCATCATGTGGTTTTGAAATGAATATCCTTTTTAAAAATCATACTGTCATCTTTTAAGGAATTTTTAGAAATTAGTTTTCTTAAGTTACAGAATTGAAGATTTTGTTGTTTGATAGTCTTGTTATCAGTCTTCTGGGATTTTAGTTTTATGAACTTTGATGTTTCAGGGTTTCAAAGTTTATGATTTTGACATTTAGCTTAGCAGTTTGGGAAATGTGGAAAAAAAACAATGCTAGCTTACTATCATTGTCATTACTTTGTTGTTAATTTTATTCAAGTCTCTAAGCTGAAGACATTTATATAATATCTTTTGTATTTTTCTGTATTTTGCCAGATTAGGGACATAATGTATATTCCATAAATTTTAAATAAGAATGATAACAAGAAGATCAATATTCCAGAGATTATTGTTAATCATTTGTATATTCATGATCAGGTCAAAACGGATACATTATCAATAATACGGCATTTGCTTACCTGACTATGTCTGCATAGACACAAAGTATAATCATGAAATAATGATGAAACAAGTTTTTAAAAAAATTATTTATTTTATTGTGTATACAATGTTTTGCCTGCATGTACACCTGAATACCAGAAGAGGGCACCAGGTTTTATTATGGATGGTTATGAGCCACCACGTGGTAGCTGGGAATTGAACTCAGGACCTCTGCCAGAGCAAGCAGTGCTCTTTCCCTCTGAGCCATCTTTCCAGCCCAAAACAAGTTTTAATGCATTAGCTGAAAATGGCAAATTAAAAGGTTTTCTAAAATTCATGGTTGATAAAGGTAAAATAGATATGCCAAAAATTAGAAATTTAAGTGTAATAAAGCTCACACTAAGAAAGAAAGAAAATCCTTACTTTTAGTTCTATTCATTTATGTGAATACATGCAACATCATCACCTTTCAAAATTCAAAGTAGATTCAACACTAGGAGAGTGTTAAACACAGTAAATACACCCACAGGCAAGAATGTGACACACACATTCTAAATTATACTAAATAGGGGTTGTAGGTTGTAAAAAAAATAAGAAAGAGAATGACGGGGGAAAGTGAGTGGTGAGGAAACAAAGAAAGATGAAAGAAGAAAAAGGTGGGAATACAGAGGGTACAGGAAAATAAGCATGAGTGGGATGTGGGAGATTTGCTTTCTACTAACTAGTAGAATTTTAAGCAAGAATACTTCTATGTGTGGAATTGAGTGTCACCTTTCTTTCGACTCAGATCTATGAGTAAACTCACTATTCCCGAGAGGAAGAACACTAGAACATGTCACATGTCTGAGGTTTCTTATGAGACTATTGCTCTGATTTCAAAATAAAGGAATGAAATTCTATCCATAGCTCAGAGATATTATACACATATATCTGAAAAATCAGATGAAAGTGACAACTTTGAAATAAGTTTATAGGTTCACAGTTCTTATGACAATAAGGGCAGAGTGAAGAACGGCATGAACAAACGAATCTCTAAAAGCCTGCATGTCAGTAGCTTTGATTTGTTCGGACATAGGGTTCTGGAGAAAGAGAAATGATTTTATGTTTGGGAAATTGCTTTAGAAAACTCTCTTAGCCCCTCAGTTCCATAAAATAAAACACACATGAATCTACTTGTTCCCTCAGAAATGCTTTGAAGAATAACATAAAGTCTATAGTTGCTTGTTATTAGTCATTCTTTTTTTGTTATTCTTTAAATATTTATTTATTTTAAATTTGTTATTGTTTTATTTTTTACATTTTATTCACTTATATCCAGATTGCAGCCCCCTTCCTCATCTCCTCCACACCCCATCCTCCTTCTTTCTTCTCCCTCCCCTATCCTTCTCCCATAATTCACTGAAAGAGGGAGTCCTCCTCCCTTGCCATCTGACCATAGCCTATAATGTCCATCAGGACTGCCTGGGCCCTCTTCCTGTGTGGCCTGGTAAGGCTGCATCTCCAGGGGCAAGTGATCAAAGAGCAGGCAACCGAGTTCGTGACAGAGGCAGCCCCTGCTCCCTTTGCTAGGTCCCTGAGCAGCCTGTAGTCTACCTCTGAGCAGGGGGTCTGGGTCTTCTCCATTCACGGTTGGTGCATCAGTCGCTGCAGGACCCCCTGGGTCCAAAATTTGGCTTTGTTGGTCTCCATGTGGAACTCCTGTCTCCTCCGGGTCCTTCTATTCACCATTTCTTCCACAAGACGCCCTGCACTGCACCCAAATTTTGGCTGTAAGTCTTAGCACCTCCTTTGATCCCAGTGGGTAGTATTTAGTCTATTTTTTAAAAGTTTTATTTATTTTACATATATGAATGTTCTATTTTCGTGCACACAAGAAGAGGGAATCAGATTCCATTACAGATGGTTGTGAGCCACTATGTGGTTGCTGGGAATTGAACTCAGGACTTCTGGAAGAACAGCCAGTGCTCTTAACTGCTGAACCATCTCTCCAGCCCAGTATTTAATCTTTTATAGTTAACTATAGTTTCAGAATTGAATCATGACCCCTTCATAAAACAAAAAGAGGCTGCTTTTGTTCTCTTTTGGCTGTAGGCATAGGCGAGAGGGCTGTACCAATATTTTTATACAAAAGATGAGACAAAGAAGCAAAATGGAAAATTATGTGACAGCAACAAGAAATGTCAGTTCTTTCTATTTTGTTTAAGTTCTTTTTATCTCACACCAGAATGATCAACATATTGCTGTTCTAGTTATATCATCACTATAATCATAACAATGCTACTAAGAATATTCATTGTGTAACAGAATTTTATTAGTGTACATGATATCCACATAGATATTTAATCCACCTATTTATTTTTGTGTGGGTTCACTGCAATTCCTTTAAAAAAATAAGTGTTTTCATGAACCAAATAAAAATCTCAACTTCTGTTTCTATTCTCAGTTTCCAGTAGCAAGCAAATTTCATTGCATAATTCTAAATAACTATCATAAATGTCTGGCTTGAACTTGCTAGAAATTTTAATGTAATTAATAGGAGCATGACAAAGATTTTTTAAAAAATTATTAAATTTAACTAATTTCCTGTGTTTGTATCTGTTGGGGGTACATACCAGGGTATTTGGGAGCTCTCCAGGGGCAGCTTGTGGGAATTCATTCTCCTTCCACTGAACTGGGATTGCTGGTCTTGGGGGCTTGCCTTTAGTCATTAGTAGCCCCATCTGGTCCATTACAAAGCTTTCTCTCCAAGAAAGTTAGAAATTATGATATAGTTCTATACATATCCATTTACATAATTTTTGGAGTTATTTAATATGGTATAACTGATTATAACCCATCTTAAGTGCCTTGCAGACCAAACCAAGTTTTAGTGTTTTCTAGCCAGAAAGTATGTCTGGGTTGTAAATTCGACTGAAATTAAAATTATAGGGTGATAATAAGAGGAAATTCTTTTTTATTAATTTTTATTTTTTAAATTAATCACACGTTATTTACTTTCTATCCCAGCCATAGCCCTTCCCCTTGTTCCCTCCCAATCCCACCATCCTCATCCTCCTCCCTTTCCAAGTCCACTGTTAGGGGAGGTCCTCTTCCCCTTCCATCTGACCCTAGCTTCTCAGGTATCTTCAGGACTGGCTGCCTTGGCCTCCTCTGTGGCCTGGCAAGACTGTTCCTCCCTTGGGGGAAGGCGGGAAAGGTCAAAGAGCCTGCCATTGAGTTCATGTCAGAAATAGTTCCTGTTCCCCTTACTAGGGTAGCCCACTTGGTTACTGAGCTACCATGGACTATATCTAAGCAGGGCTTCTAGGTTATATCCATACATGGTCCTTGGTTGAAGAAACAGTAGAGACCCCATGCCCTGGTATATTTTGTCCTTGTGGAGCTCCTGTCCTCTCCCAGTCATATTAACTTGCCCTTTTAGTGTATGATTCCCTGCACTCTGCCCAAAGTTTGGTTATGAGTCTCCGCATCTGCTTTGATACACTGCTAGGTAGAGTCTTTCAGAGGCCCTCTGAGGTAGGCTCCTGTCCTGTTACTTGTTTTCTCCCACTTCCCATGTCCATCCCATTTGTCTTTCTAAGTGAGGATTGATCCTCTTACTCTGGGTCCTCTCTCTTGTTTATCTTCTTTAGGTGCACATATTTTAATATATTTATCCTATCTTATAAGTATACATAAGTGAATATATACCATGTGTATCTTTCTGCTCCTGGGATACCTCAGGCAGGTTGATCTTTTCTAGATCCCATCATTTGCTTGCAAATTTCATAATTTTCTTGTTTTTAATTGCTGAGTCAGATTCCCTTTTGTAAAAGTACCACAGTTTCTGTACTCATTCCTCTGTTGATGGACATCTGGGTTGTTTCCAGTTTCTGGCTATTACGAATAAAGCTGCTACAAACATGGTTGAACAAATGTCCTTATTGTGTACTTGAGCTTCTTTTGGATATATACCTAGGAGTGGTATAGCTGGATATTGAGGAAGAACTATTCCTGATTGTCTGAGAAAGTGCCAGATTGATTTCCAAAGTGGTTGTACAAGTTTACATTCCCACCAGCAATGGAGGAGGGTTCCCAGTTCTCCACAACTTCTCCAGCATGTTTTGTCACTTGAGTTTTTACCTTTGCCATTCTGATGGGTGTAAGGTGAAATCTCAGGGTCATTTTGATTTGTATATCTCTGATGGCTAAGGACATTGAGCATCTCTTTAGGTGTTTCTCTGCCATTCTATATTCCTCTACAGAGAATTCTCTGTTTAGCTCCATACCCCATTTTTTAATTGGATTGCTTGATTTATTGCTTTTTAATTTCTTTAGTTTTTTATATATTCTGGATATCAGCCCTCTGTCAGATATAGGGTTAGTGAAGATGAGAGGAAATACTTTATGAATGGAAAAGTCCTAGGTAAATCAGATTTTAAAAAAATGGACAATATCTAAGTATTTATGGCCACCATGTTTAAGGAATATATGGACAGACATGACTGATAGAAAAAGAATCAGCAAGAAAATATGAAAGAAATGAGAAAGAACTCTCTGACATAGCTACTTATTTTCTCAGAGAAATTCACCCAACTTGACATTTACCAAATAGGAAAATGCAGATTTTATTTCGATGTTGTTTACAGAGGCAGGATGCAGAGGAATTTCGTCTTGGCAAAAACACGTAGTAATAATTAGATGTGTTTGAAAGATGAGTTGGCTGGGCAATAGGAAATTTGGAACAGAAATTTGCAACATGCAAGAATTTTGAATCAAAGATGAAGTCCTGTCTGCAGCTCCGTACTGTGGAAGAGTGTATATCCTCTTCCTGTCCCTCACAGACCCTATCATGAAGAATGCTGACAAGCACTTGTATCTCGAAGAGCATGTTTCAATCTTTACCACTGAAATTGTTGAAGTATACCTGTTTGAAATGTTCTACAGAGTGAGGTCATCTTTCTTTCTTTTTTAGTTGTTTGACAGTTTCATACACTTGAATCATTTTCATTCCCAATTTACAGCAGCAGGGGTTAATTACTTGTGGACAGCCCCTTTCCTTAACAATTGCTTATCAAATACCTCTCAGGAAAAGGTATGCAGCTGACTGCAAATAAGCAATGAGGCTTCTTTTGCTGTCATATCAATGACTGCTGATGCACAGGTGAGAGGGAGTGACTTGGAAGGCTTTTGTGACAACCCTTAACGCCTCTACCCCTCCCTCCCAAAGTAAGATCTAGACAAGAGGCCACTGTTTTTTATTTTTAAAAATATATTTTATTACTTATATTTTATTTATGTACATGCATGTGCTTGCATGAGTTTATTTTATTGTGCCACATAAAAGCAGGTGCCCACAGAGGCCCAATGGTGTCAGATCTCCTGGAACTGGAATTAAAGGTTGCTGTGAGCTGCCTATTGTGGGTACTGGGGACGAAAACTAGCTCCTCTGCTAGATCCCCAAGTACTCTTCACTGCTGAACCATCTGTCAGTCTCCAGCAGTGGTTTTCTTATTTAGATTTAAGCACAGGTACTGGAAAGTTCGTGAGAGTGGACACACTGCTTGCTGGTACTGTTGTGGACAGCTGGGTATGTACACACACTTAAGTTGGGGTTCTGAGCTCCTCCCTTGAGTTAACTAGACCTTGGCCCAAAGAGAACTCTCAAGAGTGTTATGGGATGCTAAAGTGTGGCTCTCCACAGTTGCTGGTCTCAGGTAGGGTGCAGGAGAGGAAGGACTCCACTCTATTTAAGAGTCTAGCCACTGAGAATTTGGCCATGCTCCACTGAGTAGATGGATAACACAAATTGGACTTTTTTTTCGATGCAGTTTATTCAGGAACCTTGAACAATCGTCTGACCCTGGGGAAAGCCAGCCCACAGCTTAAATAGCCTCTGGGTAGCCAACCCCAGCGTGCCATGTGGGCAATGCAGATAGGTCCACATACATGGAAGCAAGCCAGATCCTTGGCCTTAGCCAAATGTGGAATTGTTCCTGACAGAGAGCACTCACCATCGGGAAGGTGGAAGGCAGAAACCAGCTCCATCTTTAAGGCGCGGCATTCCGCAGCTCTCTGCAGTTCCCCCTTTTTGTTTTAGATGCATCAGGCAAGAGTAGAGGTCTGATCTCTGATATTAGAAATAAATTGGGACTTTGTACTGATGTTCATTTAGGTGTCAGCCACCCAAAGAGCATCAGACCTGTAATTTTTACTTTCTTTTGGAGGTCACAGGGTGGGAAGGACAGACATGGAGGAACTGAGAAGTGAATATGATCAGAAAGTGTGATATAAATTTCAGAGAATCAGTAAAAATGTCTTGTTATTTTTTAAAGGTATGGATTTGTGGTCCCCTCCCTAGTACTTACAGAAATGTTGATGGGCTCAATCTGGTGCAAGCTTTGTATAGATAACTATAGCTGTAGTGAGTTCCTGAGTACCTTGCCTATGCCATGAACACATACAACATACATGCACAGACCTTCATGGATATGAAGCTTATGCTTCCGTTCTGTAGTTACTGACACCTGACTATGACCCTGATACACTTTGCTATGGGCATGCTATTGCATAACAAGATTTAACTCAGAAAATTCAGGAAGTTTAACAAGTGATGTCATGTGCAAATATAATCACTAACAATCACTTTAACTGTAGCATGACAACACTGTCATTTTAAACAAAGTTTAATTAAGATGATTTCTAAGAAAAACTCATGATTACTATGAGAAAAGTAGCTTTCTTTTAGGTTTAAAATTTGAATTTTATGTCATCACTTCTACTATCCTTACAAAACAAAGCAGGAGATATTTTCACTTACTGAAGCCAGATTAGAAAAACCAAGTGTGTGGGTGAGGACTTGTCATAAAAGAAGAGAAGATGACGTTTAAAGACTGAGATGACTAAAGAGCCCTAAAATATATGTAAAAATTTTCACTTCAGAGATCAGACCTCTACTCTTGTGTGTGTGTGGGGGATGGAGCTGGTTTATCAGCAAAACAAAAACTCCACATTTGGAAAACAAAATAAAGATATACATGTGAGGTTGGCCCCAAGGCACTTTCCTGAATAAACTGCATTGAATAATGCTACAAAACAAAAATGGTGCTTGAGTTGTACTGTTGTAAAGTAACCCACTTTAAAGCAAATTTGAGTAGCTACGGCACGTACTATCCTTTAATGTTGTGGTTTGAGACACATTCTAAGAATGTTATTACAATTATGTCTGGGTTTATGTGGGAAGAAAGAGAATGGCATTCTTTGCAAGACACTGGATAAACCATCATTGGAAAGTGAGAAAGGGGGAAGACATGAAGTAAAACTCATCTGAATCAATGATGATTGTGACAATCTTTGTAATCTACATAGAAGTTTTTATAATATGCAGAGGTGTGCAAGCATGCACATGTGTGTGTGTGTGTGTGTGTGTGTGTGTGTGTGTGTGTGATTAAAAAGGAAGAACAAAGGAGTTGGTAATATAGATTGTATTAAAATTTATAAATATGAGCTTAAAATGTGGGAGTCAAATATTGAACTTGTTAGTCTAACTGTAAAAGGCTTCAGACATAGTGTAGGTGGAAGGATTCAGAGAATCCAGCCATTTTTATGGAGTCAGACATTGTTTTGGATGTAAACTGAGACAATGCCTCCTTTTCCATTGCTCAGAACTTAGGAATATATACACTTACTGAAATACATATAAGTGGGACACAAAATTATTTTCATTACTTAAAGACTAATCTATGAATTATGATTACATTTTTCTCAATCATTTTTTTTTTTTTTTTAACAGGGCTAGAGTCATTAGGCTGGGGAATGATTGTGAGAGAAGAATTCATCCCTGAAGACCTTCAAGTCTGCTAACTTTTGACTATCCAAACCTGGGACATACTTTCTATTTTTTTTTTTTTTTTTTAGGATAATTGTCATAGAACACAGTGAATCATCAGCCTCTGGAGACTTATATGACATTTTCATGGAAGCAGAACTCCAAAAGTTGAAATGTATAGTGTAAAATAAATCTAGGATTTTTCTCTCAACACAATGAGTGGAACATTAAATACTGGGTGGTGGCTTTTTTATCCTTTACGATGACTGAACACTTCTTCAGATCCTCTCATTGTGTCACACAAACAAAGCTTAATTTTACAACCAGAGGTTTTATATGTAGCAATATAAAACATCACTTGTATATATCATACTAACAGGACACACTGATACCAAGAAATACCAACAAATATTCTAAACTCCAAAGGAAATATGTTAAGGCCACCACTGTCTTAGGTGCCATAAGGAATAATTAAATGGGGGAGGGTTAAACATAACAAATAAAGAAATGCTGCTAAGATTCTCCTTCAAGGCAAAGGAAGAAAGTATCTTACTATTAGTTTGTAAGATGTGGTATTTGTATGTTTTCATTCCTCAATGAGTCTCTAGAATCATTTTATGATTTTCTAGAAGGAACATTATATTTTAAATGACTGGTTTCATTTGATCTTTAAAATTTGCCTCAATATTTTAAGATCGCAAAAATCTGTGTATCTGTGATCTTTAAAAAAATGGAGCAAGATACTTCAATAATAATTGGGGATTTCCCTGGAGAAATACCACTAATTAAGATTCTTTAAAAAATCTTCACCTCTTAACCTAAACTTTTAGATGATATTTGCTCGTTCTAGCTACATAGGATAGCTAAATCCAAAACTGGAAATGTGTCTGTGAGATCATATTAACTGTTTCATGGAAGGAATTTGCTCATTAAAAATGCTTTTTAAAATATAGACTCTTTCTCCCAAACTGAAGAGAGAACAAAACAATTGCGTATGTCTCATAATGTTCTTGAACACCTCATTATGTAAGCTCTTATATCTAAAAAATGTATTGTTACTTGCAGGGTTGAAAAAATAGGCACTGTACTCTGGTTTCTCTTCAGGTTGTATAAGGAAAAGAACAGGGACCTTTAGATGGTTATTTTTTTCATTTATTTGGTCAAACATTTCCTCACAGCTACCATTAGTGTTATTTTATCATCATTTGATGCCTACAAAAAAATGCCTAAGGAGTAAACTTGCTTTTGTTTCATGAAAATCCAGCCTTGAGTGTATCTAGGGTCTGTTCTTCTTAGAGCCATCACAAGCATTAATAAGCAGAAAATCATGTACACTAAACCAAAAGTTTAGTATTGATTCTCATTAATGAGTACGAGGAAGCATTCATTCCACTCCTTTTCCCAGTAATTATATTATCTTCAAAATAATATTGTAATACAGGCTTTTAAATTACCTTTGTAATTAATATTGATTACAATATTACTATTTTTAGGAATGTATTCCAAACTACATTATGTGGTATATATTTTAAAATATACCCTCTGTCTCACAAGGATAGAAATCATAATAAAATCTGGAATTACCTAAGCAGACTTATGCATCATTTACCAACAGGATACATTCTAAGTAATGCATCATTAGGTGATTCTGTCACTGTGAAAACTTCTTACTTGGTAAGAAGTAGATGAATTAAAATACCCTCTAGCAAAACAAAACATTTTTATAAGTAGGAGTACACAAAATTAGACTTAAATGATAACACTACAATGTAAATAATTTACAATGGATTATTATTCTCAAGTATTACTTTCTTTGGATAAAGTGTCATATTTCTTTGGATAAAGTGTCATACTCTGATATAACTGGAAGTGTGTGCTGTAGGGGTTTTACTCCAATGTGATCACAAACTTTCCATTAGTGCATCACAATGTGAGATCATATGTACACAAAGTCATGAGATAATAGAATTTTTTCCCGTTACCATGGAACCACTTTTAGTAAGAGTTTGTCACTGATGCAAGTATGATTAGGTGACATATGACTATAGAGGAAAACTAAACTTCCTTTGTAATTATACCTGAGATCTGTCTTCCATACTTAAAAGGCACATATAGAATGGTGTCGAATAGGGTTTTCAAATTAGCCTTGGGGAAGAACTCTTCCACTGTCTCCAAACTGTTGGAAATACCCAACTGTGAGACAATGTCACTTTATATTGCTGTTAAAAATGGCCTTAACAACTGATGCACTTAGAAAAATTTCCTGGCATAATTGACTAAATGACTCAGTTATTCCTTTCATTCACATAGATATATTACTTGGGTCAGCATTTGTAAGCAGGGAGTGATGTAAAAGTACAGAATGTAGAAGGGAAGTCTATAATGCTTTTCGGCAAGGTGATGAATCATAGTGAACCTGAAATGAATCATGATTATGATTTAGGTCTGAGCTGTCTCATAGAGAAGCCACAGCTTTGAGCTCTTAGGACTCAGGTAATCCTGAGACATGCTGTAAATATAAAATACAAGCTAGGTTTCAAATAGGTAGAATGAACAAACTCACACAGCACATTTCAACTTAATTTTTATACTGTTTGCTAATCAAAAGGCCAGTTTTGAATAACAAAATCATGTAACATATTATTTAACTATATTCGGGATAATTTACTTTTAGTTTACTGTTTTTATATACTATAAAAATTTAAAATTTTAGTTTAATTTCATTGGCTGGTACTGATATAGAGGAGTTATTCATAATGTTTTTGATGATTAATAATCGACACATCTATATAAAAGACTTCAAAACAATATATGTACACTTGAGCTTTATGTTAATGCATTTGTCAAATAAGTTTGAAATTATGAACAATAATAAAAATAAGTAAATTCCAGCTTCATGCGACACTTTGCACAGTTATGCTGACATCAAATGTGCTTTCACGCGGGGTCAGTGTCATGTAAGACCTACCTGTAAATGTAGGACTCCCAGAGCAGGTGGAATCACATGGAGTTTGGATTGTGAGATTCTGGCATGAAGGTCTGAGAGGATGCTTAATTTGTCATTTCGGTCCTTTTGCATAAGTGAGGAGAGGATAGGACTGCACAGTTCAGTCCTGTGCCTATTTCATTCTCTCAGGTCACTAATAGCTACAGTGGCTCGAAGTACAAAGTGTTGCATCTAAATATAAAGTAGGTGTTTTAGAGCAATGGTCCAGTTTCTATCCTAAAATTTATTATCACTTCAGAGATAAAGTGATTTTAAGTCACTTGGCATTCTGCTTAGTAGACTTTGTGTGGTTTTGCTGTTGTAGAATAAAAGTAGTATATTTAAAATATATACTAAATATGTATACACTCTTCATACTCTATGTGGAATCATCCTGGATGTTAAGGTTTTCCCTAATGGCTTTACGCTGTTCAAATATTTATAAACATCTTGATATTTCCAAACAAACTCCTTTCAAAAGAAGGTGACTAGTGAATGGGAAAAGACAAGAAACTGAAAAAGCTGAAGTTGTTTGAGTAGCTATCATGAAGCTGGAAGAATGAAAGTGTGTGTGTGGGTGTGTGTGTGTGTTTGTGTGTGACTGTCCCTATGCATGCAGTGTTGTACATATGCCTCTATGTGACATATCTTCAATTCATCAGCATCCTGCTCAAGACTAGCTCCTACAATAATACAAGAAATATATGAATTGTTATTCAGATATTAAATGTTTGGAATAAAATTAGCCTTTTAAAAGATCCTTAAGTAATAAGAATGGTATTTTGGCTTTGTTCCATTTGTCCAGTATGAGTTTTACAGTTGTGAATCCATTCTCAGTACTTTTAAAGACTTTGTAATCCTGTGGATTATGATATTCTTACTCATTTACAGGTGTGTGTGTGTGTGTGTGTGTGTGTGTGTGTGTGTGTAAGAAATAATAGCTAATGATGATAAATTTGGTTATTACAGCAATGCTTGGATGAATGAATATATGTCATACATATGTAAATAGACACAGAACTGCTACCAAGTTCACACAGAATAGTTTAGGTCAGATCAAATGTTTAGTCACATCAAATGCTATAATTACAGGTCCTAAGCATTTGGAATTTTACAATCTTTATGTTCTTTTCGTATTTTTGTATTTTTATTTTTATTAATTACAGTTTATTCACTTTGTATCCAACCCATAACTCCATCCCTCCTCTTCTCCCAATCTCACCTTCCCTCCCCCTTCTCTACTCATGATCTTCCCCAAATCCATTGATAGGGGAGGTCTGCCTCTCCTTCCTTCTGATTCTAGTCTATCAGGTCTCATCAGGAGTGGCTTCATTTTCTTCCTCTGTGGCCTGGTAAGGCTGCTCCGCATTCAGGGGGAGGTGATCAAAGAGCAGGCCAATACTCACTCAGAAAGACAAACAGGATGGACATTGGAAGAAGGAGAAAACAGCAAACAAGACAGAAGCCTACCACAGAGGGCCTTTGAGAGGCTCTACCCAGTAGTGTATCAAAGTAGATGCTGAGATTCATAACCAAACTTGGGACAGAATATAGGGAATCTTATGAAAGAAGGGGGAGATAGTTAGACCTGGAGAGGACAGGAGCTCCACAAGGAGAGGAACAGAACCAAAAAATCTGGACACAGGGGTCTTTTCTGAGACTGATACTTCAACCAAGGACTGTTCATGGAGATAACCTAGAACCCCTGCACAGACGTAGCCCATGGCAGCTCAGTGTCCAAGTGGGTTCCATAGTAATGGGAACAGGGACTGTCTCTGATATCTTTATGTTCTTAAACACAGTCAACTTGATAACCAAATGAAAAAGGTAAACAAAGTGAGTGAAGCTTCTAGTTTTTAAAAATTTATTCATGTTTTAAATAAATTATTGTTTATTCACAGTTGTACAAAATGTGACAAAGGACAAAAGGATGAGTGTTCTACACAAGCATGTGGATAGGTGTCACACTGAGCAGGTCAGTTGGTGTCATTGCTGGGAAGTCTTTAATGAAAGAACACAGGAGACGACTGCTTATTGTAGGACAGCTTTTAGAGATTTCACAGGGCTTGAATCTAGACCCAAGAAGTATTTTCTATATTTGGCCATGAGACATTTAAATGCACTGAGAGAACAAATGACTTCTCAGACACTGATGTTAGTCATTCCAGAGAACTACGTTTTTCCTAGTTCTGAGCATTCAGGTTCCTGAGTTCAGGTAGCTCTGCTATTGTGATGGTGGAGGAGGACTTTGGGGTCTAGGGTCTAAGTCTAGCAATTTTACCTCCATGTCATGGAAAATTCATGGAAGAGGCTGCTATATCAGCCATCATTGTCAGAGAAATTATAATTTATCTTAAAATTGATTAGATTTTATTTTTATTTTTATATTAATTACAGTTTATTCACTTTGTATCCCAGCTATTGCCCCCTCCCACATCCCTCCCAATCCCACCCTCGTTTCCTCCCTCATCCCCTCCCATGTCCCTCTCTCTCCAAGTCCACTGATAAGGGAGGTTCTCCTCCCCTTACACCTGACCCTAGCCTATCAGGTCTCATCAGAACTGGCTGCATTGTCCTTTCCTGTGGCCTGACAAGGCTGCCCTCTCCTGAGGGGGATGTGATCAAAAAGCCAGCCACTGAGTTCATGTCAGAGATAGTCCCTGTTCCCCTTACTAGGGAACTCACTTGAATACTGAGCTTCTATGGGCTACATCTGAGCAGGGGTTCTAGGTTATCTCCATGCATGGTCCTAGGTTGGAGTATCAGTCTCAGAAAAGACCCCTGGGCCCTGATATTTTGTTTTTGTTGCTTTCCTTGTGGAGATCCTATACCCTCCAGATTTTACTATCTCCCCCTTCTTTCGTAAGTTTCCCTGCACTCTGTCCAAAGTTTGGTTATGAGTCTTAGTATCTGCTTTCATACCCTGCTGGGTAGAGTCTTTCAGAGATCCTCTGTGGTAGGCTCCTGTCCTGTTTTCTGTTTTCTCCTTCTTCCAATGTCCATCATATTTGTCTTTCAAAGTGAGTATTGATCATCTTACCTAGGGTCCTCCTTCTTACTTAGCTTTTAGCTGTACAGATTTTAGTATGTTGATCCTATATTATATGTTTAATATCAATATCCACTTATAAGTGAGAATATACCATGTGTCTCCATCAGAATGTCTAAGATCAAAAACTCAAGTGAAAATATATGCTAGAGAGAATGTGGAGAAAGGGGAACCCTCCTCCTTTGCTTTTGGGAATGCGAAGTTGCACAATCACTCTGGAAATCATTCTGGCACTTTCTCAGACAACTAGAAATAGTGCTTCCTCAAGATCCATCTATCTCACCCCTAGGCATATATCTAAAATATGCTCAAGTACACAACAAGAACACTTGCTCAACCATGTTTGTAGCAGCTTTATTTGTAATAGCCAGAACCTGGAAACAACCCAGATGTCCCTCAACTGAGGAATGGATACAGAAATTGTGGTACACTTACCTAATGGAATCCTACTCAGCAATTAAAAACAATGAAATCATGACATTTAGAAGCAAATGGTGGGATCTAGAAAAGATCATCTTGAGTGAGGTGTCCAAGAAGATTTTAGTTTTTTAAAACTTGTGGTGTCTATGAGAAGGCGGTGGGAGGCCAACTCACCCTGAGTTGCAAAGCATCCAGATAAAGTCTGAGATTAGCTGACCTTGATTTTTATTGCCCATAGACTTTTCATATATAAACCCTACTTTCATAATCAAAAAGGAAATTCAGGGCTAGAGAGGTAGCTCATTTGGTAGAGTGCCTAGAATGCACAAAGGCCTTGGGTCAAGTTTTAGCATCCTGTGTACCAGGTGTGGTGACACGTGGGAAGTAGAGGTTATCATTAACCTATATAGCTAGCTTGTGGGCAGCCCAGAATGTAGAAGATTCTGTAACACACACACACACACACACACACACACACACACACACAAAAAAGAAAATAGAGAAAATAAAGCAGTTGGTAGCTCTACACTCAGGTAATTAAATCTGGAGTCATTTTGATAATATGATAATCTTTTTTTTTTTTTTGTCTTCTAAAGATTCATGCACTGAAAGCTTGGTCTCCAGTGTTAAGTAGTTAAGGTTATAAACTTCAGGAGATAGCATTCTGGGGAAGTTTAAATCAGTGAGCTTTATCCTAATTAATTGATTAATGGTGGTCTTCTAGAATATGTCAGGTCTCCTAGGCATGTACTGGATCTGAAAATAGAGAGCTGTTTCAAACATGGTGAGTATGGCCAATGCAGCCCATGGTTTCTTCTAATGTATGATCCCACCATGATGCTCCTTGCCACAAGATGGATCCAAAATGCTCTCATCAGAGCCATGCTGCTGCTGTGCCTCTGGTCTTCCAAAACTGTGAACTAAAAGCAGACACATTTGAAATAAAGATGAAGCTTTAGGTACTTCATGTAGCAATAGAAAAAAGACCATTTCAGAAATTCAGGTTTTTGGCTAGCAAATAAGATACTATTCCTACATATCTTATGTGGCATTTTGAGTCTGTATAAAGACTGTATATAGCTTATTTATATTATTATATAATATTTTACAGTTATATTTATATAAACTATATATTATGTACAATCCTTAAACAATGTAATGTATATTTATATATTATACATTATACATATTTATATTAAGAGTTATGACAGAAGTGTGTCAGACCATGTTTTTGCCTTCCCTTTTATATATGGAGACTATTTGATTCTTTCAAACTTCGGTGAAGATTTTTACATTATACTTTATTATTAAATTTTTCTGTTAGGCCCACTTTTTTTCTAGTTTTATTGAGGAAGCTTCTTTTAGAACCATAATCACTGCCATCTGTTTTATGCAGACAAGTGAGAGCTAAGACTGGTTGTAACAAATATTTGTGTATTTGAAAATGATGAAAAGGAAAAATAAAACAAATATTTGAATATTTCTACCAAATATCAATATGACATATTGAGCTGACACCTCTAGTTTTCTTGTTTTATTGCCAATATCATAGTTATTGCTAGATAAAGATACTGAAACCATTCAAAAATCAATAAAAGATGCTAAATTATTACAATGAAGAAACCAAAATAAGTTTAATAAGACTATTCCTTATGCATTTCAATTGTTAGTCTTTCCCTTAAAATGCATGTCCTATATTTGAATACAGTTTTGAAGATGGACAAAATCTTGTGACCGAACACAATGTGAAGGGTATCACCAAATGTTTATGATTCCTCTAAGTTACTGCTCTGTCAGTAAGGGTCTGAGTCTTCCCCTGATGTTTAGTGAGTTTATTTAAGCATTCCAATGACAAAATTTAAAATACACATATCTTATATATCATAACAATTATGAACTTAGAATTATGGAAAAACAGAAATTCAAAGAATATTTTATACAAATAAAATATAAATTTTGGAATTTTACTTTACAGTATGTTTCAATTTACTGAAAAATCAATAACTAATGAAAATTAATAATTCAAATTCATTCAATACCACTTAAGAAATGTGAGATATTTTCTTGGAATTGGTCTTAAAATGTGCTACTCTCAGGAAAAAAAAAAGGCATAAATAAAATGTGTCTGAAAAGTCAACCTTGATTAATGTAGCATTGAAATTTTGAATTTGAGAGACAAAGGGGAAAAACACTGAATACTTGAACTTTTTATTATTTTCCTAATCCACATTGGACATGGCTATAGTAAGATTGCATATTCAGAAATGCTAAGCTAAGGTTAATGGTGTTCACAGATCACCTTCTTTTGAGAACAAAATGTACATATTAGGAAGTGTTGAGCAGTGTTCACATAGCTTGCTCGAATTTGTGAGTCACCTTTACAGTGAGACAGGTATAAAGGCCTACAGCTTGATCTAATGTCAGCATGAGTCATAAGGGGATTACTATGGTCAAAGCAAACACTGAAAAGACACGCAAAGCTATGGTGTAGAGCGAGATAATGACACAGGACTGAAGAGTTAGACCTTGAACTTTAAAATAGATACCTGCTACATATTATTGTGGGGCAAAGACGACCATGGAGACAGCTATTTTTCTTTAAAAAGAACTTCTTGTGGAGACCAACTATAATGACTATTCTGTGGTTTACAGACAGCTCTCAGGCAATGTGGGGATTTTTATTCTTCTCTACAAGTCTGAATGTTCACTGTTGTTGTCAATTTGGATAAAATATCATTTTGGGCTTTGGTGTATTTTCTAAATTCTCTTTACATACTGTTGTTATTAAATTTAACACGAGACTCTAAAAATTATCACACAATATCTTAGCATGACTGTCCTTTTTATTGGTCAAATCACTCACATTACTGCAATTTGAGGATGTTTTCATCAGGATCATTTATAACACAAAGGCTTCTTTAACCAAATCCATTTTCTGCTTAAAAATGACAAAATTGTGGCTTCACAGTTGGCTCAGCAGGTAAAGATCTTTCAGTGCAAGTGTGGTGGATGGACTGCTTTTCCTCAGAATCCACTAGAGTACCAACAAGAAGACAGGGGACCTGGCAACAAGCAAGCTAGCTAGAACAGCCATATCAGGGCCCACTGGGGTCAACTAAGAGACCTTGCCTCAATGAATCAGATAGTGAGTGACCAAGAAAGGCTCCTAATGTCAGCCTTGGGCCTCTGAATGCACCATCAAGACACACACACACACACACACACACACACACACAAACACACCAAACACAGACACAGATATATACACACACAGAGACCACAGAGATGCATGCAAAAATACAGAAAAATAACAACCAACCAACCAAAAACAAACAACAAACAAACAAACAAAAAAAACCAATCTGGATTCTGTAAAGTATTTTTGGTCAACAAAAATTTATAGTGTAATTTACTATGGGGTATTTTGGTGTAGCAAAGCAGTAATCAACAAAACATGGGCCAATCTGATGGGAGTAAACTCAACTGACATCCATCAACTTTAGTGCTGTTCTTTTCACACCTAAGGCATAGATAAAGGACATAAAAAGCATTGTATTTGGTTTATATAGGCCTTTATTATTAGCTTCTCTAGAGAGCATTTTGGCAGTTTTGTTTCCGGTCTCCATGTATGCCTAGCAGGTATATGTATGCTGAGGAGAAAGTGGGATGTCAGGGGGCTAAAGAAGTCAGCGTTTGAATTCCAGTAAAGAGATAAAAATATTTTAAATCACCAGATTAATTATGGTATCTAGCACTTTCCCCTTCATCACTGGTCCATCTATTAATTCATTTACCAACTCAGTGAACATTTCAGAACACACAGTGGGAAGACTCAAACATAAAACAAAACACACTGACTAGCTCTTTAAACATATTTCAGCAGAAAAATACTCATTAATTTCACGCTGATGTCTTCTTCTTCCACGTTTTTAAACTACATTGACAAAATCACTAGCACGATGCCTCAATGGGGACCAACCATGAACACACACATATATTCTACTTTGCATAACTGAAAGCCATAGCAGAGATTGTTTTAAAAACTTCACTTTGCTCTCACTAAACAAACATCCTGTGGTAAGATTTTTAAGGCAGGCATTTTTACAGTGTATTTTTAGAATGTGTGTGGCCTGGAGTTGTTGCTTAGTGGAAGATTATAAGATTACCTATCATTGAGGATAGCCCAGGTTTGAGGCATGCTCAGTGAGGAACGATTTCACGAATTATGCTTCAGACATATCTCTGTTGTGTAAGGGGAGCTGTAGCTCTGCACATTGATAATTGCCAGGCATTTGTTCCTGTGTTCTGGAGGCAGACATTGATGAGGAATGGCTTTATAGACAGTTTGAAGATTGTGAAACAATTGGCCTTTTACACAGAAGCTGTTGGCTGTCTACACCTGAAGGAGTGTCTGTGACTCAGAGGTGACAGAACAAAAGGCCCCATAGTTAACTTTTTTCAGCCCTTATTTATGAAATGAGCTTACATTCTGTCCATGGAGCTCAATATCAGCAAAGCATACATTAGCTAACTTATAACCTGAACCTGAGCATGTAGAGCAGAGGTGGATTTGCCAGTTTCTAGTTTTTTTTTTTTTTTGTGTTTTTGTTTTTTGTTTTTCATGACTCTCTTGTGAGCAAACACATCCTCTCCCTAAAACAATATAAAATTTAGGTATTTGTCTACTAAATGATATTTAGCTGTGGGTCTCTTACTTTTTCTTCAAATCATGGTCACTGTGAAAAATTGTTTTATAAAGTTTATATGGTTGATACTAGCTAAATATGCTTTCTAAATATTGTATGTGCGGTTTGGGTGAAGTGGCCCAACATGAGGGCATTGTTAGGTGATAATTTCATGACTTAAGCATCAAAAGCCTGTGTCATGTTGGATTTCATTTTATTGAAATCTGTATCCTTTATAACTAAAAAGGCACACACACAATAAAGCTCTGGATAAATCAGGACAATATAAGAGGCAGTCTATTTTTTCTTTTTCCTTTTTTTTATAGATAGTAACTTCAAATTGATTCTATGGTTGTATATATTTGACTACACTGGCCAAAGACGCATTGAGTGAAAGCTCCAATACAGAGAATTTGACAAAAAAAAATTTAATATAATTTTTGCTAATGGAACCATACAAGTTTTTTTTTTTAATAATTTTTTTTTCTTCCCTGAGAATTGTAAATCTTAATTTCTCTATAAATCTTTTCTTGATATTTTGGTCTATTTGTATCTTAAACCTATGTAGCTGAGTGTGGCCTTTAAGTTATCATCCTCCTGCCTCTGCTTCTGTTTCTGCTTCTGCAGTGTAACACCAGTTCTCTGTATGCATGCCAGGAATTAAACCCAGGGCTCCTTTTATGATAGGGAAGCAGCCTATCCACTCAGTTACATCACTTGTGTCTCTTATTCTATCTTGAAGTGATGTTCCCCAGTGTATTTTTCAAATAACAATCCACAGGTTACTCTATAAAAAGTAGCATTCCTGTTGAATTAATTGGTGCATACTTCAAATTGTCTTCTTTTCTCTTGTTGGGCTCCACATATGTTAATACATTAAAACAGTGAGAATAGCAACCATGACAGCATAGAAAAGATCTGCTCTGGCTGCAGCCAGAGAAAATGCCAGTTTAGATGGAGGGAGGTGTACCTATGATCCCACCACTAACAAGGAATCTGGTGGCATTTGATAGCCTCTGGGGGAGGGTCATTAATGATGTGACACCTTGGAAGGCTGACCACACACCAGAAAAAGCCTCAATTCCAAGACTAGCAGGGCAAAACAGACTAAACTTGATGGAGAGAATAAAAAGGAGGAATCAACTCAAGGCTGTGCAGGATGAAATGGTGATAACAGTTAGGGTTTGGGTTGGTGGTGAATATGTTCAAAACACGTTGTATGAAATTCTGCAAAAATAAAAGTATTTTAAAAATAAATCTGATCTTTGTTTAATACAGAGTTTTTCAATTTATTTGCTCATATGGATATTTTGAATCAAAATTTCAAAGAGCATAGATTAAAATGCTGGTTTAGAGAATACTTCTATATAGGTTGGTCCTTTGTTTCCTCTGTGTGCTACCCTACATTTCTTTGTAGAGATAATTTCATATTATTGAAAGAAAAATTAAACTCTCTCCCTAAGTACATGAACACAATTTATTTATTTTTTTATTAATTATAGTCCATTCACTTTGCATTCTAGCTGTAGCCCCCTCTCTTATCCCCTCCCAATTCCATTCTCCCTCCCTCTTCTCCCATGCCCCTCCCAAGACCACTAAGAGAGGAGGTTCTCCTCCCCTTCCATCTGACCCTAGCCTATTAGGTCTCATCATGACTGGCAGCATTGTCTTCCACTGTGTCCTCAGGGAAAGGTGATCAAAGAGCCAGCCACTGAGCTCATGTCAGACAGCCCCGTTTTCCCTTACTAGAGCACCCACTTGGACACTGAACTGCCATTGGCTACATCTGTGTAGGGGTTCTAGGTTATCTCAATGAATGGTCCTTCGTTAGAGTATCTGTCTCAGAAAAGACCCCTGTGCCCAGATATTTTGTTCTGTTGCTCTTCTGTGGAGCTTCCAAACCCTCCAGGTCTTTCTATCCCCCTTCTTTCATTAGATTCCCTGCACTCTGCCCAAAGTTTGGCTGTGAGTCTCAGCATCTGCTTTGATGCCCTGCTGGATAGAGTCTTTCAGAGTCCCTCTGTGGTAGGCTCCTGTCCTGTTCCTTGTTTTCTTCCTCTTCTGATGTTGCCTCTCCTTGTTGCCTTTCTGAGTGATCATCTTACCCAGGATCCTTTTTCTTGATTAGCTTCTTTAGGTGTACAGATTTTAGTATGTTTATCCTACATTTTTATTTCTAATATCCACTTATAAGTGAGTAGATACCATGTGTGTTTTTCTTCTTCTGGGATACCTAACTTAGGATAATCTTTTCTGGTTCCCACTAATTTTTACATCTTAAACATCGCTTATTAAGTAACCATATTTGAAAAGTTCTACTTTTTTGGTGTTTCTTGTTGATGTAAAACACTTGCTTTTATAATGCTTAGTGCAGGATTAAAAAGTATCTGATTGGCATAGTACCCTATTAGCATTCTGTCTCTACATTTTTTTTTTTTTTTTTTTTTTTTCTCATTATGAATACCAAATGCAGCCAAGTCTCCTATAGAATGAATGGAATGAGTCTCAGTAATTTTCTAGCTTAACAGTAATATCCTCTTTTTTTTTTTTTTTCAATACAGTTTATTCAGGAACCTTGAACAATCATCTGACCCTGGGGAAAGCCAGCCCACAGCTTAAATAACCTCTGGGTAGCCAACCCCAGCGTGCCACGTGGGCAATGCAGATAGGTCCACATACATGGAAGCAAGCCAGATCCTCAGCCTTAGCCAAATGTGGAATTGTTCCTGACAGAGAGCACTCACCATCTGGAAGGTGGAAGGCGGAAACCAGCTCCATCTTTAAGGCACAGCATTCCGCAGCTCTCTACAGTTCCCCCTTTTTGATTTAGATGCACCAGGCAAGAGTAGAGGTCTGATCTCTGATATTAGAAATAAATTGGGACTTTGTACTGATGTTCATTTAGGTGTCATCCACCCAAAGAGCATCAGACCCGACCAATACCTTTTTCTCAGAGGCGGGACCTGGGGCATCAACCCACATGCACTCAGACATGCTCTTCTCTGGGTCGAAAGTGGCTGACCCTGAGTACAGTGCTTAGCCTCGCATCCTGAGCATAACATTTTAGCTTTTTATGGTAGCCAACCATGCTTGGGGAGACTGTTCTGCTTCAATGGCTGTAAAGGCCTGAATGGTCATGGCTGCATTACACTGTTGTGAGACTCTAATCTTGCATATACACCACAGGCAAACCAAGGAGACCAACACCAGAAGGCCTGCTAACGCTCCCATGCCCGCCCATTCCTTCAGATGATTCATGGCTGCAGCAATCCATGATGATAATCCTGTGGCTAGTCCTGTGTTCACTCTGGTAGTATTTACTGTGACAATGGCCACTCTCAGCTGCTCCATCGTAGTATCAAATTCTCCAGTCCAATTACCTAAAATATAGCTAGACAATTGTTTAGACAGATTTGCAGCACAGGAAAAATTCTCATGTTATATGCTAGTGACTCAAAGTCCAGCATATTTTCATTGACAGCCAAGTTGAGCGATTTGCCATAGGGTATCAATTTGCTCCTGCACGAGGTCAGTCCTCTGATTGAACACCATCAAGCTTCCTTTTAGTTGAGCATTAATTCCTTTTTGTACAACTAAGGCATGAGCTACATTGGCTAAATGATTATTCAGGGTCTGAGCAGTCTGCCCAATATAAAGAGCTGGAGAGGACAGGGTCTCCACAAGGAGAGCAACAGAACAAGAAAATTTGAACACAGGGAACTTCCCAGAGACTCATACTCCAACCAAGGACTATTCATGGAGATAACCCAGAACCCCTGCACAGATGTAGCCCAGGGCAGTTCAGAGTCCAATTGGGTTACATAGTAATGGGAAGAGGGACTGCCTCTGACATAATCTGATTGGCCTGCTCTTTGATCACCTCCCCCTGGGGGGGAGCAGCCTTACCAGGCCATAGTAGAGGACAATACAGCCACTTTTGATGTGAACTGACAGACTAAGATCAGAAAGGAGAGGAGAACCTCCCCTATCAGTGGACTTGGGGAGTGGCATGCAAGCAGGGAGGAGGGATGGTGGGATTGGGAGGGGAGGAGGGAGGGGCTTATGGGGATACAGAATGAATAAAGTGTAATTGATGAAAAATTTAAAAAAAAAGGGAAAAAATAATTTAAGAACCTTAAATGACTTTCAAAAGTAGAGGAAAACATGGAGTTAGTCAATTGGCATGGAGCATGTCTCGCCCCTGGGGGCAATGGTCTCCTGAACCTACTCAGACCTCAGACACCACCACTGCTAGTTCTAGAACTGATGCAGGATGTTCCAACGAGGGGGTTAAGGCTTCTCATAATATTTCCTATAAGCCCACACCTGTTTGTTTATATCCCCCATTTTTATTCATTATTAGCCAGATAGAGCCAAGTAATTGTGGTAATGATACTTACTTTTTTGCCCAATGCTGGAATGCTAGTAAATTTAGGTATGCCCTGGTTACTCGCATGCCTCGCTGGGTGCCTGTGCCCGTTGATGCCCCTCACGCTATGACTCTCTTCAGACAGAAAAGGGATCTTGGAACTACAGCCACCATTGTTACTGCCATCTCATTGGCGGCTGTTGGAGCTACCACCGGGGCATTAGCCAGTAATATCCTCTTATGTGGAAATTGAGGTCTGATGTTTCCCTGTTTTGTTTTCAGTACTGAATTCAAACAGGAGTAAATTTAATTTTTGTGTGTAATATATGGCAAAACACATGAGGTGATTTTAGAACAATGAAGAGAAACCAAACTGTACTACAGAGCAACAATAATAAAAACTGCATAGAACTGGCATAGAAACAGACTGGTAGATCATTGGAATTGAATAGAAGACCCAGAATAAACCCACACACTTCTGAACACCTGATTTTTGACAGACAAGCCAAAACCATACAATGGAACAAAGAAAGCATCTTCAACAAATGTTGTTCTTCTAACTGCAAGTACACATATTGATCCACAGCTATCACCCTGCACAAAATTAAAATCCAAGTGGCTCATAGATTCCAACATAAAACCAGATACTCTAAATCTGTTGGAAGAAAAAGTGGGGAAGAGCCTTGAATTCATTGGCACAGGAGACAACCTCCTGAACAGAACACCAACAGCTCAAGCACTAAGATCAACAATTAATAAATGGGACCTCATGAAACTGAAAAGCTCCTGTAAAGCAAAGGACACTGTGAGCAGAATAAAACAACAGCCAGGGAAAAGATCTTCACCAATCCTAAATCTGACAGAGGTCTAATATCCAGACAATATAAAAAACTCAAGAAGTCAAAAAGCAACAAATCAATAAGGCAATTAAATATGGGGTACGGAGCTAAGCAGAGAATAGTCAACAGAGAAATATGGAATGTCAGAGAAACACTTTAAAAAATTTTTCATTTAATATTTACTACAATTTATTCACTTTGTATCCCTGCTGTGGCCCCCTCTTTTATATCCTCCCAATCCCTAATCTCCTCCGAATCCCACCCTCCCTACCTCTTCTTCACCCTTACCCCTCCCCAAGTCCACTGATAGAGGAGGTCCTATTCCCCTTCCATCTGACCCTAGCTTATCAGGTCTCATCAGGATTGCCTGCATTGTCTTCCTCAGTGGCCTGGCAAGGCTGTACCCCTCAGGGGGAGGTGATCAGAGAGCCAGCCACTGAGTTCATGTTAGAGACAGTCTTTGTTCCCCTTACTAGGGAACCTAGGCAGAAAAACACTTAAAGTAACATTTAAATTCTTTTTTTTTTTTTTTTTTTTTTTTTTTTAATTTTATTTTTCTCATTAGTTACATTTTGTTGATTCTGTATCCCAGCTGTATCCCTCATTCCCTCCCCAATCCCACCCTCCTCCCTCATCTCCTCCCTGTCCCTTTCCAAGTCCACTAATAGGGAGGACCTCCTCCCCCTTTCATATGACTCGCTTTTGTTAGGTATTTTCGGACTGGCTGCAAAGTCCTCCTCTGTGGCGTAACAGTACTGCTCCTCCCTTGGGAGGTGGGGAGGTCAAGAGCCAGTCATTGAGTTCATGTTAGAAATAGTCCTTGTTCCCCTTACTATGGGAAACCAAGTGATTACTGAGCTATCACGGGTCACATCTGAGCAGAGGTTCTAGGTTTTATCCTCTCAACTTTGGTTGAGTGTCCATCTCAGAAAAGACCCTGTGCCCAGATACGTTTGGTCCTTGTGGAGCTCCTATCCTTTCCACATCAAACTCCCCTTCTTTCATATGATTCTCTGCACTCTGCGAAGGTTTGGTTGTGAGTCTTAGTATCTATTTTGGAGCACTGCTAGGTAGAGTCTTTCAGATGTTTTCTGCGGTAGACTCTGTCATAATGTTCAATGCATATCCCATTTGTCTTTCTAAAGGAGGATAGATCATCATACCCCATGTCTGCTTTCTTGATTATCTTCTTTAGGTGTATAGATTTCATTATGTTTATCCTATCTTTTAGGTCTATATAGCAGTATATTCCATGTTTGTCTTTCTCCTTCTGGGATACTTCACTCAGAATGATCTTTTCTAGATCCCACCATTTGCCTGCAAATTTCATGATTTCCTCCTTTTTGATTGCTGAGTAGTATTCCATTGTGTAGAAATACCACAATTTCTGTATCCATTCCTCCGTTGATGGACATCTGGGTTGTTTCAGGTTCTGGCTATTACAAATAAAGCTGCTACAAACATGGTTGAGCAAATGTCCTTATTGTGTACTTGAGCAAATTTTGGGTATATGCCTAGCAGTGGTATAGCTGGATCTTGAGGAAGCGCTATTCCTAATTGTCTGAGAAAGCGCCAGATTGACTTCCAAAGTGGTTGTACCAGATTACATTCCCACCAGCAATGGAGGAGGGTTCCCCTTTCTCCACAACCTCTCCAACATGTGTTGTCATTTGTGTTTTTCATCTTGGCCATTCTGATGGGTGTAAGGTGAAATCTTAGGGTTGTTTTGATTTGCATTTCCCTAATGGCTAATGACGTTGAGCATTTCTTTAAGTGTTTCTCTGCCATTCTATATTCCTCTACAGAGAATTCTCTGTTTAGCTCCGTTCCCCATTTTTTTAATTTGATTACTTGTTTTGCTGCTTTTCAGCTTCTTTAGTTCTTTATATATACTGGATATTAGCCCTCTGTCAGATAGAGGGTTGGTGAAGATTCTTTCCCAATCTGTAGGCAGTCGTTTTGTTTTGATGACGGTGTCCTTTGCTTTACAGAAGCTTTTCAGTTTCATGAGGTCCCATTTATTGATTGTTGCTCTTAAAGCCTGTGCTGTTGGAGTTCTGTTCAGGAAGTTGTCTCCTGTGCCAATGAGTTCTAGGCTGTTCCCTACTTTTTCTTCTAGCAGATTTAGCGTATCTGGTTTTATGTTTAGGTCTTTGATCCACTTGGACTTTAGTTTTGTGCAGGGTGATAAATGTGGATCTATTTTCATTTTTCTGCATGTAGACATCCAATTAGACCAGCACCATCTGTTGAAGATGCTATCTTTCTTCCATTGAGTGGTTTTGGCTGCTTTGTCAAAAATTGAGTATTCATAGGTACGTGGGTTTATTTCTGGGTCTTCAATTCGGTTTCCATTGATCCTCCTTTCTGTTTCGATGCCAATACCATGCAGTTTTTATTACTATTGCTCTGTAGTACAGCATGAGATCGGGAATGGAGATACCTCCAGATGATCTGTTGTTGTATAGGGTTGTTTTGGAGATTCTAGGTTTTTTGTTTCCCCATATGAAGCTGAGAATCTTTTTTTCAAGGTCTGAAAAGAATTGAGTTGGTATTTTGATGGGAATTGCATTAAATCTGTAGATTGCTTTTGGCAGGATGGCCATTTTCACAATGTTAATCCTACCAATCCATGAGCACGGGAGATCTTTCCATCTTCTGAGATCTTCTTCAATTTCTTTCTTCAGAGACTTGAAGTTTTTCTCAAACAGGTCTTTTGCTTGCTTGGTTAGAGTCACCCCAAGGTACTTTATGTTATTAGTGGCTATTGTGAAGGGTGTTGTTTCCCTAATTTCTTTCTCGGCCCTTTTGTCTTTGGTATACAGGAGGGCTTCTGATTTTTTTGAGTTGATTTTGTATCCTGCCACTTTGCTGAAGGTGTTTATCAGCTGAAGGAGTTCTCTGGTTGAATTTTTGGGGTCACTCATGTATACTATCATATCATCTGCGAATAGTGACACTTTGACCTCTTCCTTTCCAATTTGTATCCCCTTGATCTCCTTTAGTTGTCTTATTGCTCTGGCTAAGACTTCAAGTACTATGTTGAAGAGATATGGAGAGAGTGGGCAGCCTTGTCTTGTCCCTGATTTCAGTGGGATTGATTTAAGTTTCTCTCCATTGAGTTTGATGTTGGCTGTAGGCTTGCTGTATATTGCCTTTACTATGTTTAAGTATGTGCCTTGTATCCCTGATCTCTCAATACTTTAAACATGAATGAAGTGTTGGACTTTGTCAAATGCTTTTTCGGCATCAAGGAGATGATCATGTGGTTTTTCTCCTTCAGTTTGTTTATGTGGTGGATTACATTGATGGATTTCCGTTATGTTGAACCACCCTTGCATGCCTGGGATGAAGCCTACTTGGTCATGATGGATGATATCTTTGATGTGTTCTTGGATTCGGTTTGCAAGTATTTTATTGAGTATTTTTGCATCAATATTCATAAGAGATAGGTCTAAAGTTCTCTTTTTTTTGTTGGGTCTTTTGTGTGGTTTGGGTATCAAGGTAACTGTCGCTTCATAGAATGAGTTTGGTAATGTTCCTTCTGTTTCTATTTTGTGGAATAGTTTGAGGAGAATTGGTATTAGCACTTCTTTGAAGGTCTGGTAGAATTCTCGCTGCTGAAACCATCTGGCCCAGGGCTTTTTTTGGGAGGGGAGGCTGTGAATGACTGTTTCAATTTCCTTGGGGATATAGGTCTATTCAGTCTTTCTATCTGATCTTGACTTAATGTTGGTAGATGGAATCTATCAAGAAAATTGTCCATTTCGTTTAAATTTTCAAATTTTGTGGCGTATAGGCTTTTGTAGTATGACCTAATGATTGTTTGAATTTCTTCAGTGTCTGTAGTTATGTCCCCCTTTTCATTTCTGATTTTGCTGATTTGGATAGATTCTCTCTGCTTTTTAGTTAGCTTGGCTAAGGGTTTGTCTATCTTGTTGATTTTCTCAAAGAACCAGCTTTTTGTTTCATTGATTCTTTGAATAGTTTTATTTGTTTCTAATTGATTGATTTCAGCCCTGAGTTTGATTATTTCCAGCCTTCTGCTCCTCTTGGGTGTATCTGCTTCTTTTTTTCTAGGATTTTCAGTTGGGCCATTAAGTTACTTGTATGTGATGTTATAAATTTCTTCTTGAAGGCACTTAGTGCTATAAATTTTCCTCTGAGCACCGCTTTCAATGTGTCCCATAAATTTGGGTATGTTGTGCCTTCATTTTCATTGAATTCTAAGAAGTCTTTAATTTCTTTCTTTATTTCTTCCTTAACCCAGCTGTCATTGAGTAGCAAGTTGTTCAGTTTCCATGTGTGTGTCGGCTTTTTGTTGTTTCCATTGTTGTTGATGTCCAGCTTTAGTCCATGGTGGTCCGATAGAATACAAGGGATTATCTCAATCTTTTTATATCTGTTGAGGCTTGCTTTGTGACCAACTATATGGTCTATTTTGGAGAAGGTTCCATGAGGTGCTGAAAAGAAGGTATACTCTTTTGAGTTTGGGTGGAAAGATCTGTAGACGTCTATTAGGTCCATTTGATTTAGGGACTCTGTAAGTGCTTTTATTTCCTTATTTGGTTTCTGTCTAGTTGATCTGTCCCTTGTTGAGAGTGGGGTGTTGAAGTCACCCACTATTAGGGTATTGCCATCAATGTGAGGTTTAAGCTTTAATAATGTTTCATTTATGAATGTGGGTGCTCTTGTATTTGGGGCATAGATGTTTAGAATTGTGATGTCTTCTTGGTGAATTTTTCCTTTGATGAAAATGTAGTGCCCCTCTATGTCTTTTTTGATTAGTTTTGGTTGAAAATCTATTTTATTAGATATTAGGATAGCCACTCCTGCTTGTTTTTTGGGTCCATTTGCTTGAAAAACTGTTTTCCAGCCTTTTACTCTGAGGTAATGTTTATCTTTGTTGCTTAGGTGTGTTTCTTGGATGCAGCAGACTGTTGGATCCTGTTTCCGCACCCATTCTGTTAGTCTGTGTCTTTTTATTGGAGAGTTGAGTCCATTGATGTTGATAGATATTAATGACCATTGAATGTTATTTCCTATTATTGTGGAGTTGGCGATGTTACTGTGGATCATTGCTT